>OX465298.1:153299811-153861922 GCA_949987735.1 Leucophora obtusa
ATCAGCATTTTTATAAAATCATTGCTCTACCAGTGAATTGGTTTTTGTACCACTGGTAGCATTGGCTAGGTAGCACTGGATAACCACTGGTTGCAAAACCACTGGTCGGCGTAGACTAGAATTCAGTTAAAATTTAGTTTTAAATATCGGAGTATATTTAGAAGGAAATTGCATTTTTTCAAATGATTTTTATCTTTAATAAATTTGTTTAACCTTATGGTAGTGTATCCCAGGAAATTTTTCTGTTCCAAATTATCGGTTGTAAAATAGCTATTTTTCCTTTACTGCCAATTCTTATATCGATTATTTTTGTTTGAAATTGTCCCAAAAGCAACCTCTTCTGTAGCGTCAAAGCGGAGCCGGTTGCCCTTTAATCAGTTTTGGAACTATTTCTGGAACTGATTATCCATTAGTGGTACCTTCCATATCAGTGTAATTGCTTCCGGAACCAGTTCAATAGAATCTGTTGCAGTGGAAGCAGTTGCAGAAGTAGTGTGGTTTGAAACCGATCGTAAAAATTTTCCTGGGATGTTTCAATGCTGGGTTTCAGATTTCTGGCTTAAAGGATTTCCACTGGTAATTAAGGAGTTATTTTCACCTTTTTGTCGCTCCCGTAAAAATTTCCAAATATATACAATACTAGCTATTTGTACCCGGTCTTGCTCGGTAATCAAAGTCTTCTGCCTTAAAAACTAAAAAAATTATTAATATAGTTGGAAAAACTCTTGTGTAGGTGTTATTCACGCGTTGTAGCCACAGCGCCCAACGCCACCACCGCGCCCGCCACTACCGTACCTGTTCGGCGAACACTCCAGCCAGTATGATGCAAAAATCTTAAAAGAACATAATTTCAACTCAACTATTGAAATGATTATGAGTATTGTACACGTATTGCTACAAATTTCGGCAATATTTGAAAAGCATCCAGGAAAATTTTCTGTTGAAAAGAATCGGTTGCTTTTCCTTTGCAACCACTTCCACTGTCAATTCTAACACCGATGATTTTTGTTTGAAATGGTCCCAAAAGCAACCGCTTCTCGGACAAAGGGATCCTGTATATAAAATTTGAGCAAAATCTGTTGGAAATAAAAATTCCCATAGCGAATATCCATTCCCAGGAAAACTTTAGTAATGGGTGGGAAAAAATCATGCATTACCTTGTAATGTGTGCTCTCTAAAATTGTAATTATTGTTCAACATAAAGCATTATTTTGAAACATAAAGTAATTAGTTACCTAAAACTGATTACATACTGCGTTACTTTGTAATGAATACTCCTTACCTTCAGTATTATTTAGAATCACAGAATAATGAGTTACTGTTAGTTTACTACATAATGCATTACTTAGTAATGTATGCTCGTTACATTTGTCATTATTTTAAAACATAAATTAATGCATTACCGAATGCTGATTACATAATGCATTATAATTAAATATAAAGTAATGGCTATTGCAAAACGCATTGCTTTAATGTAAAAATTAATTCCTTCGATAATTTTTATACCCTACACCACTATGTGGTCAGGGTATTATAAGTTTGTGCTGATGTTTGTAACACCAAAAAATATTGGTCGTAGACCCACCTTATAGTATACCGATCGGTTCAGAATTTTTTTTTATTTCGATTTAACGATGTCCGTCTGTCCGTCCGTCCGTCCGTCTGTCTGTCCATGCAATCTTGTGCGCACTCTACAGGTCGCAACTATTAAGATATTTTGATGAAATTTGGTACACAGACCTATGTTGGCCCAAGGACGAACAAGTTTGATTTTTTTGAACATCGGTCCATGTTTAGACCTAGTGCCCATATAAGGGTCCTACCAAAATTATACTGTTTATATGCTGCAGGTCGTAAATATTAAGATATTTTGATGAAATGTGGTACACAGACCTGTATTGGCCCAATAATGCAGCCTATTGATTTTGGTGAACATCGGTCCATGTTTAGACCTAGTGCCCATATAAGGGTCCTATCAAAATTATACTGTTTATACGTTGCAGGTCGTAAATATTGGAATATTTTGATGAAATTCGGTACACAGACCTACATTGGGCCAATAACGCAGCCTATTGATTTTGGTGAACATCGGTCCATGTTTAGACCTAGTGCCCATATAAGGGTCCTATCAAAATTATACTGTTTATACGCTGCAGGTCGTAAATATTAAGATATTTTGATGAAATTTGGTGCACAGACCTATATTGGCCCAGTAATGCAGCCTATTGATTTTGGTGAACATCGGTCCATGTTTAGACCTAGTGCCCATATAAGGGTCCTATCAAAATTATACTGTTTATACGTTGCAGGTCGTAAATATTAAGATATTTTGATGAAATTTGGTACACAGACCTACATTGGGCCAATAACGCAGCCTATTGATTTTGGTGAACATCGGTCCATGTTTAGACCTAGTGCCCATATAAGGGTCCTACCAAAATTATAATGTTTATACGCTGCAGGTCGCAAATATTAAGATATTTTGATGAAATTTGATACACAGACCTATATTGGCCCAATAACGCAGCCTATTGATTTTGGTGAACATCGGTCTATGTTTAGACCTAGTGCCCATATAAGGGTCCTACCAAAATTATACTGTTTATACGCTGCAGATCGCAAATATTAAGATATTTTGATGAAATTTGGTACATAGACCTATGTTGGCCCAAGGACGAAGCCTATTGATTTTGGTGAACATCGGTCCATGTTTATAACTAGTGCCCATATAAGGGTCCCCCCAAAATTGGCTTGGTTACAAACTGCAGGTCGCAAATATTAAGATATTTTAATGAAATTTGGTGCGCTGACTCACATTATAGAAAATTTTGACATAAGCCCCATTTTAACCCATTCGAATTTCGGATCCAAACAATACACCAGACTGGTGTAGGGTATTGTATAGTCGGCATGCCCGACTTTAACCTTTTTACTCGTTTTATTTTAATTTTGTAAATATTTTCTTAATAAAATTTTATTTGTTGATATTTGTTATGTGTTTGTTACTCTTAAAACGCAAATATTTATTCAAATCCCATGTAGGAGAAAAGCAAGTGACCAATTACTTTTTCATTCCCTATCTGCAACTAAGTAATCAATTACTCTACATTTTTTTTTGTAAGTATACTGGTAATGTACACATTACTTTGAGGCTCATCGCCTGTAAAATTCATCAGTAAAATAAGGTGTAGTAAAGTACTCAGTAAAACCCTATGGCGATACATTACTTTACCCATTATTTGGTAATGTATTGTTTTGCTGGGTTATATAATGCAATATTATTTTTTTAAGTTGGCGTAAAGGTACGCGTGGGCAATAAAACATATACATGGTAACCTCGGATAAGCTATATTGATGTGTGCACCTATGGTGTGCACCAAATTTGAACGAAATCCAGATAAACTTAGAAAGTATTATCTGAAAGTATTATCTGATTCGTAGTTAACACTTTAAAGTAAAATATCTGAACAATGTGAACCCTGTTACACTTTTACTCATCAGTATATAATTTTATTACACAAACAATAACAACAACAACAACAACAACTACCTAATATAAACAACATGTTAATATAGCAACACTTATACTAAGTGCATAAACAATTTGGTTTTAGCGAAAATATAAACAAATAACTTAAATTATTTTTATGTTATTTTAACTTTAATATAGGAAGACAGGTGGTTGTTTTACTCTGCGCTATGTTGGTTGTTGTCAAATTAATGAATATTGGTTAGCAGGCGGTATACATATGTATTAGTTTATAGTGTAAAATAAACAAGTAAAGATTGTTTGCGAAAAATAACATAATTTAATATAATATTAAAAATGCTAAAGGGAGTTTCCAGCATACTTTATTTTTAACAAAATTAGATTTTTTTATAATTCGCTTTTGCAATACTTTACTAAATATTCTCTAACCAAAAGGTGTTGCTATTCAGTGTAGGCTTTCCAATACCGATTTTGGTAATACCGAAGTTATTGAAATTAAAGCCATTTTAGCAAATTCGAGACACCGATTTTAGGACGATGCCGATTTTGGTATTGTTTACATTTAATTCTATTATATTTCCTCGTTTTTTTGAGAACAATTCAGAAAGTTTAATAATAATTTTGTTTTGTGTTTGCAATTCTTTACAAATTTTATATTCTAAAGGTGTAAACATTAATTAAAATAATACATTTTTACGTAACTAGAAGTTCTAGAAGTTTGGAGAACGCAAAAACTAACAATAGTATAAATTAATTCAAACATAAAATTGACTTTGAACGAAGCACTTTCTTCAGAGAAAATCAAAAGAATATAAAGTTAGTCTAACAAATACTTGTTCACTTTTGTGTCTTTATTTTCCCAGCATTGATAATACAAATTGATCGACCTCAAGCTCGAATATTTGATTGAAAAATAAAAATTAAAAAGGTCGAATAAAAATAATTAGGGGTTTTCATATAAACTCGTAAATTCCTTGTAAACCTTGTATAAATACAAACCATATTGTGTATGTATAAAGTTTGACATTAAACTCATATACATACCCGGTTTACATCGTTTATGAGTAGAATACGAGTTTATATGATAACTCCTATTATAATTGTTAAATTTGTATCAATTTTCTTTTAAAAATTACATTGCACTCGTAGCGGACAGGGAAAATTATGGCGTGAATCGATCGGGCTTAAAAATAATTTAATTATAAAGAAAAATATGTTTTAATATAATAGAAAATTAAGCCTGTTTGGAATGCATCGCTTTCTTACAAAATTTTGAAAAACCCACTGAACTCAGCAGAATTTTTCTGCTAAAAATTGGCAGATACAAAACAAACAGCAAGAAACAATCTGTTAAATTTATAAAAGTTCACCTATCTTTTAGTTAATCGAAAATGAAAATTTACCATGCTAAAATTAGCAAAACATTTCATGGATATGATACGATTAAACCAAAAATAATTTTAGCCTATGTTTATGTATTACGAAAATGGTCTAAATGAAAGCAAATTAGCAAAAATTTGTTTTTGTTTCCCATATATTTTTGATGAAAGTAATTGTTAATTTCTATCGTTTTGAGTATTTTCGTAATAGCTAAACAGGCCCTTAAATTTTTAAAGTTTTTTTTATTTTCTTAGCGTTTTCTACACTGTAGAAAACAATCTAATATTTTCTAACAAATATATCTGTTTATTGCAGCAGGATGGACCGTTATTCATATTCAATTCAATTAAACTTAAAGCTAAATTAATTTTTGAATATATAAAAATTTCTTTACTGCTGTTTGTCTACCAATAAATTTTCAATTCAATTAATCAAGATTTAACTCGAACAGTTTAATTTTTGACTTTCTTATCTTACATAGGGGCTACACGATCAATTTTTGCCCTCGGGACCCTCCTCGGTCCGAGTCCATATCATATAAGGGCATGTCATGTCACTTCAAAATATCAAGCATTTTGTCCGTTTTGCTTAGTTTTCGAGATATGGGCCATTTTATGAAGTGAAAAATTTTTATTAAAAATTTCCGCCACCACCACTATGGTCCATTTTTGGATAGAGATAACCCCTTTCTCTGGGATATTATATGGTTAGGCATAGTAGAGATTTTCGTAAATTTTGATCTATCTCTCCTAGTTTTCGAGATACGGGTCATTTGAAATAATCGGGATACATTGGTGGCGACATCTACCGGGCATTAACAGAAACATGAAAATATTATATTGTAACAATAAATTGTGTAAAATTTAACGAATGGGTTCTTAAAAATTAGTTACAAATAGTTTTGAAAATTAGCACTCAAAACTGGTTAAAGTACTGAGAGTTTTTAGTATAGTGCTTCAACTAAAAATTTGCTAAAAGTAAGTCAAATCGATTTGAAACCCGTATGACAGTTTTTGCTACTGACGTTTAAGTGTAAGAGTATCAGTATAGGATTATATTATGTCAATTGCTAATTCCGAATAAAGTAAAAGAACCGAAAATGCAATTGAAAATTTCAATTATTCGTGAACGTTAGAGAGTTCCTAACTCTAAAAATGCCATAAAGTAAAAATCCGAACTAACTATGAAAAATCCTCTGGAATTTTCCTTTTATTTCATCTTGTAATCATCGGGCTTGAAATTCTTGTTGCATTGTGAAATTATCCTAAGATCACATTGGAATAGTGGGCTCCATTTCAAGTCAAAATAATAATGATGCAATTTGATTTTAATATTTAACCCTTTCGACCCCAAAGTTGCCTACAAGCTACTTCGTAGTTATGTGCCTATAACTCCCGTTATATTTATTTTTTTTTAACGATTTTTTTTACTCAGTAGCAGTGGAGTTCCACAATGCCTGTGTATAAATTGCATATAGCGGGCTTTGATAGTGTTCATTTGAGAGCTGTTTTTCATAGTGTTCATACACATTTTTTCTCACAACAAATTTTACGTTAAAATAAATTTTTTGTTTAAATTAGTCTCAAAAATTGTGTGATGAATCAAATTAAAAAAATCAAAAACTTTTGTGTAGAGTTTAGTAATAGAAAAAATAGAAAATTAAAATTTAAAAAAAATCTTAACCCGTTCGGGTCCGGTAGCATGTTAATATTTGAACTTTAATTCCAAATATATCCGTTACGGGGTGCTGCAAAGCCATAAAAGTAATAAAAAATATTTATTTGGTATAGATATACATTTACACGAAGTTTGGTCGGAAAATTCCCAGACATTTAAAGTTGGGGTCGAAAGGGTTAAAACTTTTCGGTAATTGTAACAAAACTTTTTAAAACTAATATCGAAAATGGAAACCGGACAAATAATTAAAAAAATTGTCTAAAAAATTTTTAAAATTTAATTTCACTGTTAAATTTATTTGTAATTTATGTTAAATAATTTTTTACAAATATATCTTTAAAAACATGTCAACTGTTAAGAGCCAAATTTTTTTATTGGTGATACTTTCAGGCCTTGGTGTAAATGTGTGTAATTTAAAACATTACTAAAATTTTAATTTCGTCGTTGCCATCTAATGATTTTATAAATATAATTTTTGAGTTTTCTTCAACGAAGTTTAAATTAAGGAAGATGAAAGTAATAAAAGGAATAAGCTGATTTTCATAAGAATGTGTGGAAAAATATAAAAAAGAAGAACAACTCTTCGTTCAATACATACTTTAAGAAATAAATTGGCTGATGGAATCCGAGGGTTTCCGTTGTAAAATTGTAGGAATGTAGTAAATGCATCCGTTTTATTAATATCAAAATTGCCGCAACTAGCAAAGAAGCATTCAAATCTGAGCAACCACAATAGCCAAATAATAATTCTTAAAAATGTCTAAAAATACCAAATTAAAAACAAAAATTAAAAATACTGAAAAAGAAATATTTAAAATTTTTTTGAATTTTTTTCAGAGAAGTTTATATTATCAAAATTCAAAAATTACATTTTTTTTAAATATTAACGCTTTAAGTGTGCGACCAAGGAGTAAAAAATTAAAAAATGTTTACCGGGAAACATACTTATCCTTTTACCAAATTTTATCAGAAAATTCGCACGGGAATGGGTAAAACAACATACAGATTGCAGAAAATTTCAAATATTAACAAAAAAAAAAAAAACTAAAAATTTTACTAAAGTCTGCAATCACTTAAACATAAAATTACACTTGAAATATAAAAATGCGTTAAAAATTTAATTTTATTATATGATTTTTGTCCATTCTTAATAATAGTATTTAACAATTTTCAAAAACCTTTACCTTTTCGCACTTTTTACAGACCCTACTAAAAAAAATTATATGACTTTTGATATTACATATAAAAATATCCAAAAAATGAGAACATCTAATTGTATTAAGTTAGATCGTATTATGATCATATTAGATTTAATTTGACACAATTATATCTAATTTGATGGAATAAGATATGGTTTGATACAATTGGATCCGGATTTTGTCCTCATCCAAATGTATCAAATATAATATAATCATATGCAACTAGATATAATGGTATATAATTCGATACAATTATACATAATTATATGAGGCAGGTTTAACTATATATACAGCTGTTGACAACTAATTAGAAACGCATTTTTTACACTAGAGCTTGATGATCATTATTGATATTTTCGTAAATTTACAGTTACGTTTTTTGTTTAAAACAATTGTATTATATTTATTACTCTTTTTATTATCCTTTACACTAATTTTTGCTGCTGCTTATTTTAAAAGCTGTTATAATTTCTGAAAATAGTTTATATATTGTTTAGTAAAATTCTAAGAAAGTGCGACAACTAATTAGAAACGCGTAATATCATTGGAAAAATGCAAAAGCTGCACTCCTGAAGAACGGAGCCCAATTTTTGAACTTTAGAAGCCTGGAAAGTCTTATAGAGAAATAGCAGAGTAGCTAAAGTGTTCCAAGAAAATGGTTTTTAATGTTTTACAGTATATCAACAAATATGAGACCATAGCCAATGTTCCGCGAAAAAAGAGACCCAGAAACACATCAGCACATACCGACCGAATCATAACGCGAATCTCCAAATCCGGCCCAAAAAAGTCATCTACTGACATTCAACGTGATATTCAAGAAAATTTAAATGTCACGATATCCAAGCGGACTATTGCACGTCGTTTGGTGGAAGTCGGGCTACATGGAAGAGCAGCGCGAAAGAATCCACTTCCGAGTAGGATTCAAAGAAAACGCTGTGTGGATTTCGCGAAGTCCCATTGAAATTGGACAGCAAATCAATGGAAATATGTGATTTGGACCGATGAAACAAAGATTAATCGCCTTGGTCCAGATGGTCGGAGATACGTTAGATGACCCATTAACCAAGAATTTAATCCTCGCTTCGTTTCACGGGTAGTGAAGCATGGTGGAGGGTCAATTATGGTATGGTATGTTTATCCTGGAATGGTGTTGGCCCAATTTATAAAATTTATGGAATCTTAAATAACAAGAAATACGTTGATATACCAAATACTGTCATGCTCCCGTGGTCTGAGGAGAATTTGCCTATTATATTGCAATTTCAGCAGGATAATGATCCGAAGCACACGGCGAGGCTGGCAAAAAACTCTTTGACGATAATTTCATCAACGTTTTGGAATAGCAATCATCCAGTCCGAACTTGAACCCCATAGAACATCTATGGGGACGTAAAAACAGCCGTTAGTCTGAAAAATATAACAAATATGGCGACTCTTTTTGAGGATGTTAAGAAAGCATGGGAGGCGATACCAGTAGAGCGATGTCGACGTCTAATAACGTTAATGCGCAACCGATGTGAGGCGCAATTTATAATAATATAAAATCGTTTCTAATTAGGTGTCGCTGTTATATTTCAAACAATATAATAAATTTATAAAATATTTTTAAGACTGAATAATTTTTTAAGTCCTTTTTGTATATTTGTAAACAATTGAATATATTTAATTAAAATATTATGAAATAAATGAATATTAATTTTGTTTTATATAAAAACTTGAGCATTATTTTAAAAATAAAAGGCGTTTCTAATTAGTTGTCAACAGCTGTAGGTCTATATATAATTGGATATTGTAATATGTTGCACTATATATTGTGCAATATATAACGAGATATAGTTATATATTTAGGATATAATTTCGTAAAATTTTATATAATTAAATCTTGGTATATATGTTCCAATATATAATTATACAAAATTTTATATGATATATATGACTATATCAAATCCTTTTTACTTGAGGAGTCTTTTTTTTATAAAATTTACTACCTCTATTTTATGAAAAACATTTTTATTTTGAAATTTCCTTTTTGATTTATCAGTAAACAGCAGTTAATAAAAAAAATTTGTCTTTTAATTGTTCTCCTGAATTATCACATAAAATTTCTGTTCTTTATGTTACCGCGGGAACAATTCTTACGAAAAAGCATTCCCGTAAACCAAAACTGGGAAAATGAGAACGCTCAAAATAATGTATTTGTGTTTATTGCAAAAGAAACAGCTGATACAATCAGTGTGTTCGTTTACTCGAAATTCTTACTACTTTTACTACAATTGAAAAGTTTTGTTTAATTTTTTATTGATTTTTTCCACCTGTAGTAAATGCAGTTACTTGTAGTAAGTAAACGAGTACGCTTAATGATAAACAAAAAACACCATTGTGAAAATAATTTCAATTAAGCAAAGAAATATGCAAAATAAAACTTCTACATATCCCAGAAAAACCTTGGTAATGGGTTGGACCTTTTTCACGCATTGCCTGGCAATGGGCATTATATATAAAAATTTATATTTTAATTATATTGCTCCAACCGGTGTGCTTTTAAATAAAGTCATTACTGGTAACGTCTTATTTTATTTCCTATACGTAACCAAAGAAATATTTACTAACGTGTAATGACTTATTTCACTTCATATAAGCATGTACTTATTTTAGTTAACTAATGAATTTAATATTACAACTTACAATTTATTTCAGTACTTCCTTCGTAATCACTTATTTTAGCCTTTGCCGGTACGACTTAGGCAACCATTTACCTACAATGACACCCCATGTTAAAATAATGTGTTATGCGACCAAAGTGTGAGTAGTTACTATTTTTGGTTTCTTAATTCATTTCCCTTTACCTGGTAATACAAGGTTTTGCTGGGATTGTATATAATAAATTTAAAAAATATATATATCTGTGCGATTTTTTATAGTAAAATTACAAGTGCTTTAATTTTTTTACTTTGAAATTAAATTTTGGGCTAGAAAAGTGATTTTGTACGTTCCGGTACTTTTGGGCAGTTTTGTCATTTTGTGCTTATTCTTATTTTACCGTACTTTACACAAGAAATGAAGGAACTTAAAATTACGAATTTTTTGTACGCATGTAGTTTTATAAGTTTTTCCTGTGTAGAAAAAAAACACGGGTAAAATTAAACAAAAAAATTTAAATCAATACATGGAACAATCATTCAGAAGAAAGTATTTTGAATTATAATTAACATTAGTGAATTATAGTTGTACAAATGTGATCCTTAGAACCGACATATGGGGGGAGTGTAATATTTTAAGATATCAAAATTGCTGTCACTATGGAAAAAATTTGATTTTTTCTTGGAATTCGTTAGAAACACTGATCTTTATGGCATGTTTAATAGGGTGGACCTTATTATGTCAACTTTCGATTTAAGGCCGCCCCCCCCCCCCCCCCCCCCTAGAAATATGCCTTTGGGTAACAAACTACACCGTGCAAAAATTCAGGTGATCGGATATAGGGAACACGGCCCTGAACTTTGAAATACGATTTACGATTTTTTTGGCTTTTTTGAAAATACTGGCTCTTAAATAACTGTATTTTTGGAAAATGTAAATAAAATCATAATCTAGATCAGTGATGCGCAAAATTGATTTGCAATTGTATTAGTGAGCAAGAGAGAGAACTGCACTGGGGAAAAAATTTAGTGAATTAAAAAATATGTCTTTTTACATATTTATCAATCTCCATATTGTATATACAATCTTAATGAAATTTTCTGCAACATATTTTTATAGATTTTAAAGAATATGTTCTATATTACCTACTACTTTTATGGTAATTTTTTTATATTTTGTTTTTTTTTATTTCTTTAAATGTTTTATAACGTAAAAGGCATTGCATGATATCAAAAACATTTTTCATCATGTACACTGAAAATATTATTACAGTAACTGACTGTAGTTTATTTAAAAAGTTATCCGTACATTTATTTTTAAACGATTATACAGTTCAAATACAAAGAAATATATTTTTTAACTGTTGTTGTTTTTTATTTAAAAAATAAATTACATATAAATACGGATTTTCTGTTACAGTTAATATTTTAATTTAAAATGTTTTGTTAAAAAAAAGAATTCCCTTTCGATTTCTAGGCCAGTTAAAAAAACAAAATAAACTAATTATCATTTATTCTTACGGATTTAGTAGTTACTTTTTTGAAATTTAGAAAAACGAAATAAATGAAAAATCATTATTTTTTAAGGATTTTGTAGTTAATTTATTAACATTTAAAAATAAATGAAAAGTTCTTTTGATTTAAATGAAAAATCAGTAGACCGGTTTTCAAGTGATTTTTCATTTATTTTAAATTACATTTTCAGTTAATTTAAACTACAAACTATTTTGAGTGTAGTTTCTGAATGTCATAAATAATTTCTTTTCAGTGCACTTGAAAAATATATCAAAACACCCGCTAAGCATGTGCACTCGTCGCTGTCTCATTGACGACTAAATTAAAGAGCATAAGAATATGTGGGAATAAGTAAATTCACAATTGTGCTTTGAAATGCGCACCGCTAATCTAGACTGAATTCCCTTTCTCGTGGTGTATAAAAATCCAAAATCGATTGGAAAATATTTTGGTAATTGCAATTTCCTCAGACCATTGTAGGGTTAAAATGACATAAATTATGAAAATCGTAAAAAATAAAATATTTCCTTCAAACATTTCCAATGTTATACTCTAATTTCATTTCCCAGCTCCACAAATATTTATATATACATTTTTGTCTCTCTTGGCTTATGATAACCTAGTCCCAGGTATGGCCAAAAATGGCAATTGTTTTTTTATAAATTTGTCAAACTCTGGTTTTGAGTTTTTTAAAATTTTGTTCAACAGAATAGAAAAAAAGTGGTCAACGCATAGGGGTTTATTAAGTACACCTTAGAGAATAATTTTGCTGAAAATTATACATATCCCTCTTTTAACTTAACAGTGACGGAGTTTAAAATTTAAACTACAGCGCTGGCCCTTTCTCTACCAAGGTCAAAGGTGAAATTTTTGAAAATTTTCGATTTTTCCTGGGAGTATACCAAAACAATGTGTTCTTTCTTGCAGAATTTGGTGAAGGGTGTCCAAATAACTCCGTTAATACCAAATTTTATCCAAAATAATAAAAAAATAGAAATTAACCCTTATAGGCACATGGGGTCGAAATGACCCAAAATTTTTTAAATGTAAAAAAGTGCCTTTTGGCATGAAAATCGGTGTAAAAACCATTAATTAAGCATTTTCTATTTGAGAGCATGGTGTCAAAATTACCCATTTTTTGTTAAATAACGCTGGTTGGGTGAAAAATATATTTAGAAGTAATTCTAAAAAAGCTGCAAAAATATACTAACGGATACTTTGGAAGCAATGAAAGAAGTGATTTTTTGAAGATGTTCCGATTAAATTCTAAAAAATTAGTAAAAGTACACTAACAGATACTTGAGAAGTATAGAAAGAAGTAGTTTGTTTGTTACTTGCAATTTTTTTTTTTCTGGGAAGTGAGAAGTTCCAACAATACCACGTTATCACTTTAAATTTTATTTTTTCAAAGTTTTTTAACCCTTTCACTACCGACTTTTTGTTTGCGGATGTATCGTCATTTTGACTTCAGATTCTTGTTAAGGGTGCTCAAATTAGAAAAAAATATGTATCATATTTTGTCCCCTCCCCCTCCTTCCCAACAAAAATGACGTTCGAAAATTGATTTTTTCATACTTCTGAGCCCTGTTTTAATCATTTTTATCATTCGAGAAACCAAAAATCCTTTGGTTGGTTTTCTTCTCGTCATAAAACAAAGTTACATGCCAAATTTCAATTATCAATCTTCATTAGTTTAGGAGAAACACCAAAACCCCCTTTTCACGGAGATTATGATATTTTCAAAAAATTAGACTTTATTAACAAATACCGCTACCACAATGCCATGTTGAACTGCTTATACATAAAATGATTTGTATTTAAAGTCCAAGATCCTAATAAATTTATTTGTAAAAACTATAAAGTTTTTTTTTGCACTATTAAATTTTATATATTCTTTAAAGATGCTTACACTGTAGTATAAGCTACGAAAGACTATATACGGCCTTGATTATGATAGTCATTAATTTTTTGGTGGATAATTTAATAAATGATATTTTTTTAGAACAAATTTTTTTTTATTTTATTGGATTTATGTTTTATTTTGGGAAGAGGAAGTGTGTACTTTTTTGAAAAATTAACTTTTTTGAAAAATGTATTTTCTTTGCGAAAATATTTTTGAAAAAGGCACAATTTTGTTTTTTGCATATGTTGTGCGTGTGAAACCTTTTTATTGGTGTACTTTACTAGTTATGCTTCATATACAACTAAACCTCTTTTATATTTATTCCTGTTTAGCTTTCCACTCATACTAACCACAGCAAAACTCTGTGTTTGAGTGGTTTTTATTTTATTTTCTGCTATTCTGCTTTAATTTTTTTTTCTGTTCAATTGTACAGATTCACAAACCATATTATACATTTATTTATTTGTTTATATTTGTATGGGTTTTATATTAAGTCATACCTTTGTATATTTATTTCATAGGCTTACAATACAATCATGAAAATGTAAATTGTAAATACATTCAAATTTTATGTTTGTACACAATTTAAAATGCACTAATTCAATTAAAAGTGACACAACCATAAAGATATACACAGTTCGTAGGAATGACGTTCAAATAGTGAACACTAAATGAAATATATATTAGGTGTGCTACTAATATTCTGCATTAAAAGTTTAAATTTAAAACTTTTGATCGCACCTGAACATCATGCCATGTTATGTTATTAATAACATATAATACACTCCCAAATGATTTTGTTTATGTACCTATATGGTAGTAAAGATCAAAAAAATCGTAACAAACAAACCATAAATTCGTAGTAGGACAGAAATTAAGTAAAAAAGCAAGTACATATCATGTTTTAATATTACACAGAAAAAATTTACAAAATTCTCTTTGTAATGTTAAACACCTTTTTTGCATAAACAAACAAAAAATTTGTTAAAAAGGCACCAACAATGGAATTTGTATATACAAATCCCTTTTTGTAACTTTTTTTGTAATTTGTTAAAAATAAAATCAATTTTTTTTTAACAATGTGTTTTGTAAATACAATAATTTTTTTTTGTAACTTGTTTGTATTTGTTAAAAATAAAAAAATAAAATTCAACAACGAGTTTGTTATATTAAAACAATTATTCGCTTTATGTTGTCGTATTGACAAAAAAAAATACTTTTTTGAAATTTTTGTTACAATTTACAAACATTTGAGCAATAGAAAACAAAAAATAAATGATTTGTTTTTTTTTTTGTTTCAAAAAATTCTAAGGCTATTTTTTTGATATTTTTGATACAATTTACAAACATTTAATAAAAAAATTGTTAGATATCTAAGTAAAAAGCCAAACATTTTTTTTAATTACTTAAAATTTTGTGATACTTTTTTCTGTGTAATATAAAATTGAAAAAAAAAAAATAAAACAAACTAAAGTTGTTGAAATTGTTGAACTTTTCTGAAACAAACCAGTAATTTGCTGAAATGTAAATTTTGTTACATGGCTTATTAACTATCTGAGGCGTATACTTTATTTATTATTAGGGTTTATGTCCCGGGAATTCCCGGGACGGGATTCCCGGGAATCCCGCCCTTTTTTCAATCCCGCAATCCCGGGAATTTTGTGCGGGATTTCCCGGGATTTTTTTTTTATCCTTTTACAGAAGTTTTAGCTAATATATTACAATTTTGTAAGCATTATTTAAATTTTAAGCATTAATTTTTTAAAGTAATTGAAATAAAATATACATTTAAAATTAAAAAATACGATTTAAGATTCAATAAACAGAATTTAGTATTAAAAAAAGTACTATTTAGGCCGAGTTTTTTTTATATCAGTTGAATTTAGTTTAGTTAAACCGAAAACAAATTTTATCAGCCATTATTAAGTTTACCAACAAAATTTCTCGTACCTCGGAAAAAACGTGTTCTTTAAAATTATGACATTTCTCCAAATAAAGTAATATATACATTTCAACATCAGTATTTCGGTTCTAAATACATATCTCCAAACTTTTAATTAATATACGTAAGTACTTTTTTGACTTCAAGTAATTTTATTTAAATTGATATTCCTTAATTTCAAATATATTTTTTAAATTTTATTTATTTTTCAAATAATGCATAAAATGTTTTTTTTTTATTTTTTTTGGGTTTTTTTTTTGTATGTTAGTTTAAAATGCAACTATGAAAATTAAATAATTTATATTTAAGTAGTTGTGGCATAAAAATTTGCAATTCAAAAAATAGCAATTGAAGTTAAAAAAACTATTCAGGCCCTGTGCAAGGCGGCTAAATAAATTCTACACTAAATACAAATTCAAAAAAGGGTTTTAAATTTCTTTGAACATTTTTTAAAAACTTTTTAAAATATTATAGAAATTTTAGAAACCTGAATTTAGTTTCGATTTTATTTAGCCAGTTCGCACACTCCCTTAATAATATTTTAGTTTATATTTTTATAAAAAGATTTAGGCGAATTTCCTAAAAAAAATTTTGTAAAAATATACTCAATTTTAAACTTTTTGAAAAAAATAATTCTTGACGAATAGATCTGAAAATCTACATAGAAACAAAATATCTAGAAATATAAATATTTTGGCTTCATTTTTAAGAAATATTTATGCAAAATCGATCTTAGTTCTAACTATAAAACTGGCCCTATTCATGAACGAGCGAAATTGTTCGAATTCCGTCTTTTCAATGTGTAAATACGTAAAAACTAACAATGAGAACACCATATTTTAATTTTATATCCAATCTAGGGCAGATTTGTAGAATCCCTGGCTCAAAAAACTTTATCCAAATGCTTAATTTTTCGAAATCAAAAATTAATTTCAAACGAAAAATTTCGATCACGAATGCCGCAATTCGACCCCAGGGCTGAAATTTTAAATTCGTGTAAGGCACAAAATGAGTTGGTCCAGAATTTCATATAAGAAACGACTAAAAATAAAAATAATATCTCTCTAAATTTTAAATCTCTCTAAAACTTCATTATAATAAATTTGTCATTTCCCTCCCATTAACAATTCCAATATATCGTGAAGGAATGGATGAAAAAATACACATGTCTTTTAATTTTTTTAAATTTAATTTCTTTCACTTTTTCTAAATCAATTCGTTTCTCGTTTGAAAAGAGATTAAAATTAAAACGGCCTTCCATAAAAATATATTACCTAATATTAATTCGCGACTTAAACAGTTAAACGAATTGATTAAGAAAAAGTGGCTATTTTATATTTAGCTCTTTTTCAGAATATATTAAGTAGATTTTCTCATGGGTACAACCAAAAACTGGACTTTGTCCGACGGTATTTTGATAGAAATTGAGTTTTTTAACTACAACATATGTCGGATTTATTTATTTTCGAACGAGCGGGAATTCCCGGGATCCCGGGAAATTGTAGAAAAAATCCCGCTGTCCCGGGAAATGAAAAAGTCCGGGAAAAGAAAAACCCTATTTATTATATACCTTTTTAAAATAAAAAAAAAATTAAAAAACATTTACGATCTGGCATACATTAAATGTTGAAATAACCAACACCGAACCATTTTCTTAGTTATCTTAAAAACTATTTGACTAATTAAATTAAGATGTATGACATGAGTTGGCTATTATCTCTTCATCTTATGTTAATAAATATATGTATTAATATTTAGTTAGAATATTGTTCTACCTCAAGTATAAATTTTAATATGATATTGTCATATTAGATTTTATTTGTTGTTTCAAAAAGGTTGATCATTTTCATGATAGACAATACAATTATTTCGAGGGTATCAGCTCAACTCTTCAGTTTTCCGCAATAAGAAAATGATGGCTGGAACATAAAAACCGAGACATTATATAAGGTACAAAAATTCAACGGGAACAGAATTGTGTACTTTTGTACATGAACTATCTGATTTGGTAAAACTATACTTTTTGTCCTATTTTTGACTTGATTTTAATTCTTTCATTTATTGCCAAAAAAAACTGCATACTTACAATTTTTATTTTTGTACAATAAATATATATGAAGAGTTAAATAAAAACTCTCTAAAAAAGGGGGTGTAGGAAAATGCCGAATAACATAAAAAAGAAATTTGTTAATAAAATTTTTGTTTGTCGTTTATTTAATCTAAGACTATATACAATATTTTTGCATCATACATTTAAAAATAAATGTTCAACAAAGCAGAAAAAGTGACCGCTCAAATGACTAAGACGAAAATGGGTTAAGGCACAATTTCATTCTCCTATAAACTACAAACTGAATCCACTTGCAGGTTAAAGTAATGCAAAAATTTATAAAAAATTGGTCAAGATCACTGTGGGAAATACATTTAGTTTCCAAAATTCCAAATTATTTCCACACAACTATGATGAACTTGTTAAAAGGAAAATCTTTATACCCATATTGGCAAAAAATTTATCAGAAATCGAATTTCTGAAAAAACGCGAACTAGCACGAATTAAAAATATCTGAAACACGTATTCATTTAAATCGGCCACAGGTTAATATGTATTAATTTGACATTTTAATTACAAAACTCTCCGAACAAAAAATTTAAAAATTCCTTTTTTATAGAATATCCCTTGAAATGGTACATGTCTGGACAAGTTTGGACATGCTATATATACCGTTGGACGCGCCTTGCAAAAAACTTATGATACCATGTTGTGTTTTGGCGCCCTATGAGTTAGAGGAATATATTTAGAACCCATGTTGTGTATATTTTCTTTAGCTAAAAAGCAAAGTTCTGACAAATACTAAAAAAGAGCTTTTTTAAAAACGGTACAGCTCGTCAGATCTCACTGCTTGACCGAAAGTATTTTGGGAATCATCATAAAACAAACCAAAGTAAATTTTGAGGGGAGGGGGGGGGGGCACTTTTTTAACTTTTTTTCTGTCCATATAAGTTGAGTCGCTCTAATTTATATATATTTTACATAATACATTTATTGATTAATCGATTAATTTTTAAAATTTATTCGATTAACCGGTTAAGAAAAAACGCAAGTAATTTTTTGTCGCTTAAAATAAAAAGTCGATTAATTGAATGCCCTAGTAAATTAATAAACAATAGCAATAACATTTTAAAAATATCGCGAAATGGAAAAATTAAACAGTTTTGTCTCTCCTGAAAATTTGGTGAAAAAGCAATAGCTAAAATTAACTTAGTTTAATTTTAGAGACAAACATTAATATATCATCGCTGTGCCTACGAAAATAGCGATTTATCGAAAAAGTTTTTTGTGAGGCGACCTACAAACAATTTAATTTCAGCTTTTCCCGAAACTTTTAAGAAACAATTTTTTTACACATATTATATAAAAAGAAACTCCAAACTTTCTAAGTATTTATAAAGGAATTACTTCCAAAAAAAAAAATAACCAAGCAAAAAATAAAGACCTAATTTAGGTGCCCACAAATAATGATTGTATTTGTATTTATTTATTTGTTTCCAATACAACAAGATATTAAATCTTATAATTATAGTAAAGGATTTTTACAATGTTAATTATGGAGAAAGTTTAATATATTGGGCACAATTATCAGAATATTATCAGAAATAAAATTTTTAATAGGTCAAGCAAAATAAAAAAAAAATTTAATATAAAAAATAATAAAAATGAATTTAAAAAAAACTAATATATTATTTTAAAGACAAAATCAATTTAACGTATACAGGTTAAAAATTTCTTTCTTAAACTGCTGAGCGTTGCCTATAGATTTAATATTTGATGGTAGGGAGTTCCAAAGACGAATTGAGTTAACACAAAATTGAAATTTTGATACAGAGTTTTCATACATTATAGGTCTTATGTCATTAGTACTTTCCGATCGTGTTTGTATGAATCTGTCAAAAAGATACATTGGTTGTCGAGTGTTTATGATTTTGTGTAATAGTATTAATGTTCTTATATTTAATAGATTAGAAAGAGTAACTCCATAAATCTTTTTTGAATACTGAGAAATACGATCATACTTTCCCAAGTTAAAAACATATCTTAATATAGTGTTGTACGTGGATATGAGTTTCCTACTACTCGTGTAATCACATTTTGCATATATTTCGCATCCATATAATAATGTTGGCAAGCAAAACACCACAAAAAATTCGTATTTTGCGTGCAAAAACGTATCTTATGCCAATATTATTATATGGATGCGAAATATATGCAAACTGTGATTACACGAGTAGTAGGAAACCCTATCCACATACAACACTATATTAAGATATGTTTAAAAACAAAAAGCCTTTTTCTTAGTCACAGCAACTATATGAGATTGTTGTTATTAAGTTACTTTGTCATACAAAAAGAAACAATGAAATCTGTGCTAAAATTTATACCTGTTTGTCAAACATTTCAGGAAATAATCGAGAGTTTTACAACTTTAATACATGTTATTATTCGTTGAAGTCTCTTGTTTAAGTGTATTGCTAAAGAGCCGAAATATATTAGCTGTTGTTAAACTAGACTAGATTATGAAGTATACTGTAGTCCATGTACTGTGAAAACTGGGAAATGGCTTTTTATATATGAAGTTTGTCATAAGAAAACTTAAAGCTGCTTTAGAAGGACATGACATGTTGTATAACAACCAAAAAAGATATTTGAGAAAAACTACATTTTTCATACTTTTTTTTGAATGGCGACATGTCTGAAATTTATGAAATTTAAAATTAATTTTACATAACAGGAATGTACCATCAAAAAGAGAAAAAGTTTGATGCACATATTGCCCATGTTATGTAGTCAGAGGTTTCCAAATCTTTAAAAATATAAACCTTCGGCTAAATTTGTCTCACATCCGAAGTAGGCCGAATATCGAAAAAAGCCGAAATATCCCCTCATTTAAATATTATAAGGAGTAGTATATGTGAATTTGATCCTTAGCCCTATATAGATCCACATATAAAGCCACTTAAAATTTCGATGTTTTGCGTTATACCATAAACAAATAAGCATGTTGAAGCTTGTTTTATACGCCGGTAAATAAGCCTCTCGAATAACTTCGAGAGGCACAAAATTTTCCCATAGGATCATGGGTCATTTATGATCTCACTTTTTAACCCCAAAACCTTTGCGGTTTCACATAAAAAAATACGTCAACTTAAGATTTTTATTCTCTATCACATATCCGAGTTTCATTCGAATCGCGTGTACCACTTAGGGTACTTTTCTTGTTAGATCAAAACAGACCTGACTGCATTGAATTTTCAATATTAAGATATTAATCAGTGCAATAATTCCTAATAAAAATTTTGTTTAAATTGTATGTAATTTAAAGTAATTAAATCCACTTAAGTCCAATTTTATTTACAAATTTCCTCCATTAGAATTTTATCCCATTAAATATTTATTAGATCCCACCAAATTTGATATATAACCATATCGTATTTTTGATCGGGTTTAAAAATATTTTTTGATTGCAGAAGGTTAATTTGGGTTTTCAATAGTCTTGAATATAATGTCTAAAAATTTCATTTATCCTTTTCTTTTACATATAAAAATATTGTTTAACAGGAGGAACTTTTACAACTTTTTATCCTTTCTTTTTTTTTGTTGTTGTTTGGAATGAAATGTTCTTGACACTTTTAATTGAATTTATTACTATCGATCTAATCGACAACCTTTTGCCAAAATTGTAGAATGTATACTAGAGCTATAAGACAAGCAAAGTTGTAAATTGAATTTGTTAAATTTATTGAATAAAGTTTGTTTTTTTTTGGTCCTTTTCTACACCCACTTTACAATATGGGATGTATGAAATTGTACATATTTTATTTTCTGTATTTAAAACTTTAACAAAGATCAGTGTACTTAAATTTCTTAATTCTTAATTTCTTAAATACTGTGACTGTAGTATTATTCTTTAGTTAAAACTAATGGCTAACATCGATTGCGCAATATTTTTCACACTCAAGTTACACACAAGCGAAATTTGTACAGTCGTTATCTCTTATTTTTACTAAAGCCTTAGAATTTTAATTTCATGAATACTTATTACTTATTCGTCCTGTTGTACCATGCGCGGTTCCAGCAATTAATATAAGGGGAAAAATCATACGCCTTAGTGGCCAACTCAATGTATTTGTCTACTGTGGCGTATGATTTTTCCCCTTATATTAATTGCTGGAACCGCGCATGTGTTGTACAAATATAAATTTTATTGTGTTTCTTTCCTGCAACAGAGCGTAAAAAATTTAATTCTTTTTTAAAAAACGCGTATAAAAATTGACTCATTTCACAAATCAGCGAATAGTTCACATTCACTTTAAATCAGGATTTTAAATTCAATTTATGATTTACTTAGATTTAAATTAATTAAATTTTGACTGAATAAGAGGGCCTCCCCAGAACTGGCGGTAGTATTAAAAAAAACAATACTTTGGTGAAAAGTGGCAACCTTAAAAAACACATGTTTTAGAGTAGAGATACAATTAGAGATACCCCAGCAAAACCTTCTATTCCCGAGTAAAAAAAATTATATATAATCATATGTGGCATATATTACATTATATAATTAGACATGTGGTTATGTATATCCATATATAATTATATATGACGTTTTTTCAGAAAAATTTTCCTTATATTATGCCATATATAATTTCATCTAATTAGATATCGGCCTTCATAATATTAGATATGGTATATATGATTATATATTACATAGCATGGCTGATCTTATTGCATACATAGTTATATATAGAGCTATATCTTAATATATATGGTGGCATTTTAGCAATATATAATTATATATGTTATCATTTAAACAATATATAACTATATATGGCGCTAGTTAAACTAGATGTTATCATATATGGTGCCATTTAAACCATATATTATCATATATGGTGGCATTTAAACAATATATGGTCATATATGGTACCTCATGAAGAACATTTTTTATACAGTTCCAGATATGATAATATATGCTACTATATATTGTAAAATACCATATACTTTGATATATCATATCATTTAAACAACATACCATATGGTGCCATTTAAACAATATATTGTCATATATGGTAACTCATCAGAAACTACAATATTAACTGTATTTCAGAATCTATTAATTGTATTTCAGAAAATATAATTGTATTTCAGAAATTATATTTGTATTTCAGAAATTATCGAATGTATTTCAGAAATTATTAATTCCCAGCAAACAAAGATGATCATTAATGACTCAGAAATGAGCTCCAAAAACATAAACATTTTTTTACTTTTTCCTATGAAAGTGGTTCGTCCAAAAGAGCCCCTTGTGTAATCAGAAATGACTCAGAAAAAAGAACGTATAAAATCGAAATTTTCCTCATAAATTTAAATAATTTTGGAATCTTCTTTGAGTCCGAAAAATAAACCCTCATTTTGAGACAGCTTTTTAGATTGTAGAGACAACTTTTTGGATTGTTTTTTGAGGGTTCATATATTCTGCCAAAAAAAGAGTGTTTTCGAAAAAACAATAATCATTTCTACGAGCCATTTAAGAATCTTATTTATGAGCGCTCCGAACTTGCTGGCTGGGTTGTATTTCAGAAATAATCAAATCTATTTCAGAATTTGTTGATTGTATTTCATAGTTAATATGAATATATAAAATTTATTAAATACATTTCATAATTTCTGATATACAATTGATAATTTCTGAAATACAGTTTGATAATTTCTGAAATACAATTGATAAAACTGAAATTCAATTGACTAGTTCTGAAAAACAATTCATAAATCTGAAAAATAAATCATAAGTTCTAAAATACAATTAATTATTTCTGAAACACAATTGATAAATCTTAAAAAAAATTGATACAAATGGAAATGGTGTATAGCGTCAAAAAGATGTAAATGGGCGCTGTGGTGTAATGGTTAGCGCGTTGGACTGTTACACGTGAGGTTGCGGGTTCGAGCCCCAACCAAGGCAACATCAATTTATGAAAAATAGTAATATGTATGAGCTTTTCTATCCCTCATACACATCGCAGTGTCCTCCTTCGGTGTTCCCATATCACTTAACCCTACCGAAGTAAAATAATATAACAGGGCTATGAACTAAAAAACTTCAACAAAGTTCGCCAACCCACCATCAGATGGCGCGCAACAACTGTTCTAAAATTCAACATCTCGCGCAATTACAGTCTTGCCATATTTGAAGCCCTTCATCTTTCACTACCTTTCACTTCTTCTCTATCCCCTTTCCAAAGGATGCAACACATTAATTAATAGGAAGAATTTCCTGTGTTGCTTCTCTTAAAAAAAAAAAATATTTTATTAAAAAAATTCAATTTAATAAAAAAAAATATAATTTTATAAAAAAAATTATAGAAAAAAAAAAAAATAAAATTTTATAAAAAGAAATTCATTTTATAAAAAAAAAAATGCATAGCCGTGAACGGTATCCAACTCGAGACCTTCTGAGTTTAAAGCTTATTTTAACAAAATATTGTAATTTTTATAAAATCAGTGCTCTGTCAGTGTATTATTTTTTTAACAGTTGGCAATATCTGGCTGGGATCTTATTTAATCCCAAATAAATGAAGATCTTACATAGTACCCAAATATAATGCGGGATATATTTTTATCTGTCATTTCTGTGGATACCCTATTAAAAAAATTAATGAAGTACAACATAAAATCATATCTTTTTTTGATACCGGCCAAATTAAAATTTTATTCGAAAAATGGTAGATCGTACTGCAGTAATTTAGATCCACCTTGGATCTAATATCATGAAATACGATCCGAAAAACAAGTTTATCTAATTATATAAAATTGGATGTGACATAATGATAATCAAGAAATAATTTCAATAGAATGGACATTTAATGCAATCTGAGCGATATCTGAATGATTTCCCAACAAACCAAACGATATCGTTTCGAATTCGTAACGATATCATTTCGATGATACGTTTGTCCGAGAATGATATCATTAACGATTCATAAGTTATAGGTACTGTGAAGAAAAGTGCACATTCGTTAATGATATCGTTTTTTTTCATGAAATAACGATATCGTTTTGATATCGAAAATTTCAGGCAGTCATATTGCAAAATTTTTGTCGTTATTTTATCACCATTCTATGAAAATATGATATCATTGACAGAATCGAAATAAAGAAGTATATATGATATCTTTAACGATTAAATTAGAACAAGCAAATATGATTTTTTCAGATAATTTATCGTTATTTTGAAAAATTATGATATCATTACGAGTTCATATTTTTGTATCATAAACCATAGCAAATATGATATTTAATAGTTCGTCAACGATACTGTATCGTTTCATGGTTTATTGGGTTATTTTTGTCTAATGGTATCAATTAAAATGTAACTTTTTGTATTAAATCTAATTTTATATAATTAGATTAACCCATTTTTTCGATCTGCCATTTTTCGAATCAAATTAGATCTAAGTTTATCCCCAAATATATTGCTGGATCTAATTTGATCTGCCATTTTCCAGATCAATTTATATCTAAGTTTATCCACAAATATATTGCTGGATCTAATTCGATGTGCCATTTTTCGGATCAAATTAGATCTAAGTTTATCCCCAAATATATAGCTAGATCTAATTCGATCTGCCACTTTTTCGGATCAAATTAGATATACGTTTATCCACAAATATATTGCGGGATCTAATTTGATCTGCCAAAATTGAGATCAAATTAGATCTAAGTTTATCCCCAAATATATAGCTGGATCTAATTGGATCCGCCATTTTTCGGATCAAATTAGATCTAAAAATATCCGCAAATATATAGCTGGATCCGCCAATTTTCGGATCAAACTAGATCTAGGTTTATCCCCAAAGATATCACTGGACCTCCCAATTTTGAGATATAACTTGATCTTAGTTTATCCCCATATATACAATGGGATCTAATACGATATGATTGGATACACCCAATTTTGAGATCTAATTGGATCAGCTAGATATTACAGCAGATCTTAAACAATATCAAATTGGATATAATTAGATATTGCGCGAGATAAATTTTTTTTACTCGGGTTACCAGGTAAAGGGAAATGTAATAAGAAACCAAAAATTGTAACTACTTACACTTTGGTCGCATAACACATTATTTTAATATGGGGGTGTCATTGGGGGTAAATGGTTGCCTAAGTCGTACCGGTATAGGATCAAATAAGTGATTACGATGGAAGTACTGAAATAAGTTGTTACTTGTAATAATAAATTCACTAGTTAGCTAAAATAAGTACATACTTGTATGGAGTGAAATAAGTCGTTACACATTAGTACAAATTCCTTTGGTTACAAATATGGAATAAAATAAAACGTTACCAGTAATGACTTTGTTTAAAAGTACACCGATCCGAGCAATGTAATTAGATTCTAAATTTTTATTAAATCGTACTTTCGCATAATAAGTAGTTATATTATGCAATACCAATAACTTATTATTTTTACACTTATTAATAAGTTATTACAAAACACAATATCGGTAATATATTATTTTAAAGGCTCCAAATAAGTAGTGATATATCTCCATATCGGTAACTCATTATTTCATACCTGCCACATAAGTAACGTATTACTTTAAGTTTCTAAGTAAAGCCAAGGGTAAAGGGGTACCCATTGCCAGGCAATGTGTGAAAAAGGTCAAACCTATTACCAAGGTTTGCTGGGACGTTCAGTGTTGCCAGTTTTAACTGTTTTTCTCAATTTTTTGGGTCGCTCAAAAATTTTCAAATTTTTTAAGGAATATAGCAGTTTCTTGAAATTTCATAGAATTCCAAGTTTTTAAAAGTGTTTTTTTTTCAGTTTTTTCCACGAAAAATATTTTATTATTAACTTTTACTAAAATTGCAGAATTCAATAAAAAATTTCAACAAAATATTCCTATTATGGTGCTAATACATAATAGGAAATAGTACATACAAATAAATTAAAGCGACAACAAAGTTGTTATACAATAGTATGAATTTGAAAATTATTTTTAAAAATTATTGTTCCCGCGTTACCACACAATAATTTAAAATATATTTTATATATATATTCTATACCAAGACTTTTACAGCAGTTCTCTGGAACAGGCTCAGGAACTGATTCCTGGGAGTAAAAACATGAAGTTTATCTGCCCCAAAAACAGCTCTATAACTATTTCTAGAACAGGTTCTAACTTGTCCTGGTGCACTGAAAGAATTATCCTTCATGATATTAATGATATAATTTCATAGAATTTTTTCGTAGAACCAATGAAGAATTTTACTATGTATGTAATATTTAATTGATATTATGAAATTTTTCATAACTTTTCTTTCATAAAATTTCATAATTTCATTAAAAAAATTCATTGAATTTCGTAGATTATATAATATAAATTATAAAGTATAAATTTAACGAAAAGGTTCTTTACGTATATATATGAAATTAATCAATAGTTTTTACTTTTTTTAATTTTTTTTATAAAATATCGTCATTTCCTGATAGAATAATCTTTTATAAGAATTTTTTTTTTTTTTTAATTAATTTTTTATATAATTAATTTAGGACTATGAAATTTTTTTATAAAACATATTAATTTTTTTGAAACTCTTTTTTTATGAAACTTTTTAATTTAATGAATTCTCTCATTAGATATATTTCGTACATCCGTAAAATATGCTGCGATTTTATTCCGCCTTTTGAATTTGCTAAGTACTTTTTATTTATCCACTCGAGCTTAGCAATGACAACAACCAACTATAATAAATAATAATAAATGAAATAGTTTCATAGATTTTGTGAAGCTCTTCATTGGCTGTATGATTTATTTTATGAAGAGTTTCATTAATTTTATGAAGAGTTTCATTATTTTTATGAACGTTTCATAAACATTGACTTTAGTGAAACCTGTTTCATAAATTCCATGAAAAGTTTCAATGGACGAGTTCCAGTGACAATTTTAGTTGAAAATATGTAGAAATTTATTACTGAAGTGAAGATAATTCTCTCAGTGTGTGGAGGAAAATAACCTACATATTATTATTTAATAGGTCAAACTCCATTAAAAAAGAACTGATTGAGTGACATATCAGTATGTTAGGACGTTATTTGGCGTGATGCCGAACAGATTTTTGAAAATTAAGCTCCTGAGATTAGTTTTAGTCCAGAATATTTCTTGATCCCAGAATTTCACCAAACTTGCATATTTTTAAAAAAATTTTTTTAACAGTTTTTTTCACAAAACTTGTTTTTTACAGTTTTCCTTAAAAAATATATTACAGCACTTCTTATACTCGTATATTTTCATTCTCACACTCTCTTTATTGTTGCCATATTTTCAAAAAATAGTTCAACTATTTGGTGCTGTTCAGAGATGGAAAAGCGAAAACCATCAAACTTGAATTTTGAAAAATCCTTGTTTTTTTAATTTTTATTATTAGTTTCGAACTCTTTAAGCATATCATTTTAATTTAATGATTTTTACAGAAGTTAAAATGAAAATTTTTTTTAAAAAAATTAAAAGTTTTTCTACACCGAAAAGTTTTTTTCTACACCATTACTCGCAGCGGAATCCGCAGCCGGATTATAGGCGCCAAATTGTTTTGTATTTCTTATTTATTTTTTGAGCCATTATAATTAAGCAATCTCAGTAAGCTTGTAAAAGTGTAAAAAATTGGTCACCTTTATAAAGGGTTCTTCAACAGGGACGCTACAAAAGTAGAAAGACAGGGATAGCAAACGACGCCATATTTCTTGCCGCTCTTTTGACGTTTCTCTTCAGTAAGGTTTGCCATTTCATGATGGAAAGATATACGAGCCAACAACGAGTCGAAATTATTAAAATTTACTACCGACATTCGGAGTCAGTGGCCTCAACGTTAAGAGCGCTACGTGCAAGTTATGGTCGTCATAATGAATGGCTTCGTCAATAAACAAAATATGAGTTATTGTACTGTAAAGTACCTTATCCAAAAAAAGTACCTTTTTTCAAAAAAATACCTTTTTCCAAAAAAATACCTTTTCCAAAAAAGGACCCTAACCCAAAAAAAGGACCTTTTTCCAAAAAAAAATAAATTTTTCCTAAAAATAACTTTTTCAAAAAAAGTACCTTCTTTCATAAAGTACTTTGTAAAAATAAAGTATCTTTCTCCAAAAAATTTCGCTTTTTCCAAAAAATTCCATTTAAATAAATATAATTTCACAATAGGAACTTTTTTTCCTCCCCCCACGGATATCTCACCTAAAACAAGGTTTCTTGATATTCGGCATAGACGTCCCCATAGACGGTCTCACAAATTGGAAAAGTGTCTCCATTAACTGCCTGCCCAAACTATTGGAGATAAGAAGTTGAAATTTGGCATAAAGATTCCTCCACTGTAGTAGACATCGACTAAGTTTGTATTTTTGGAATTCCCTACAGGATATCCTAAAAGGGGGATGTTTCCCCCTTGACGGCCTGCCCAAACTGCTGAAACTATGTAGCCGAAATTCGGTATGTGAGTTCCTCCTTCGGTGTAGGCATGCGCTTAGACGAAATTTTTGAAATTCCTATCGGGAGGGGAAATAAGGTAAAAAGTCTCCTCCTTGACGGCCTGCCCAATCCCTTCTGGCCAACCAAAAATTTTTTTTTTTTGTATTCCTTGGAGTAGGACTAACTCATCGGCAACGTAATTTTTCTATTTTGGAACAGGAACATAGTAAAAATGGTGGTTGAAAGGGATAAATGTCCCCAATAACGGCCTGCCCAAAACGCTGAGGCAATGAAGTTAAAATTTGGTATGGATGTTCCTCATCCATCGCAGACAGCCGCGAAGATCGAATTTTTGTAAATTCCTAAAGGTAGGGGCAAAAAGAAGAAAGCCTCCCCTTGGTGGCCTGTAAAAACCCCTTCGGCTAGAAACTTGAAATTTAAAATGTGGGTCCCTGGAGTAAGGGCTAACTTATTAGAAAGATAGTATTTTGAATTTTGGACAGGGTCGTTAAAAAATAGGGGCTCAAAAAGGGAAAATGGCCCCTTTACGACCTGTCCAAACTGCTGGAACTAGGAAGCTGAAATTCGGTACTTAGGTTCCTCTTCCAGCCTAATTCCAACCGGGAGGGACAAAAAAAAGAAAAAGTGTCCCACTTGACAGCCTGCTCAAACTGCTGGAACTAGGAAGCTGAAATTCCTTGTCGATGGATTTTCGGAAATTCCTACCCAGAGGGGTACAAATAGTAAAAGTTGGCTAGAATCCTGAAATCTAAAACATATGTTCCTTGGAGTATGGGCTCACTTATCGGGAAGGTGCTTCGTGGAATTTTGGACAGGGACATTGCAAAAATGGGGATTAATGAAGCGAAAAGTGCCGCTTAAAGGCCTGCCCAACTGCTAGAGGTAGGAAGTTGAAATTTGGTACTAAAGTTCCTCCTCTATTATAGACATCCGCTAAGATGAGATTTTTGGAAATTCCCACAGGTAGGGTCAAAAACAGGAAGTCTCCCCCTTAACGGCCTGGCCAAACTGCTTAAATTCGGTATTTGGGTTCCTTCTCCAACGTAGACGTCCCCTAAGACGGTATTTTTGGAAACTCATACCGGGAGGGGTAAAAAGTGAAAAAACTTCCCCCTTGCCGAGTTGGGCAAACTGCTGGATATAGAGACCTAAAATTATGTATGTAGTAGGTTCCTCCTCCAATGCAGACGTTCTCAGAATTTTTGGGAAATCCCTACCGGGAGGCGTAAAAACGGAATAATTCTCCCCCTTGATGTCCTAACCGAACCCTTCGGCTAGAAACCCGTAATCTATAATATGTTTTCCTTGGAGTATGGGCTAACTTATCGACAAGGCATTTTTATGACTCTGGACAGGAACGTGGTAAAAATGGTGGCTCAAAAGGGGAAATTTTGCCCCCCCCCTGAACATCTGCGTCTTTAGCTAGAAACATAAAATTTAAAGAACGAGTGTATATGGAACACTAAAATTAAGAAACTAAGTAGGAAACGAGTGGAATTGAAACACTACACAAGTGGAACGAATAAACGTTGAACGAGTGAAATTGAAATTATAGACAATGGAAATGGATTGGAAGAGGAATGTACTATAGAACGAAATGGAATGAGGAGCGAGATGGCATAGAATGGGGAACGAGTGGAATTGAGATACTGCAGTTAAAAGAGGAATGGAACGGAGCAAGTGCAAAGAAATGGAATGGAAAGAGAAGCGACTGATATCAATATCGATACACAAGACAGTAGGAACGAAATGGAATGAAACGGGGAACGAGTGGAATTGGAATAACAGATAATGGGAACGAAATGCAATGGAATGGTGAACAAAATGGAATCTTGGGAGGAGTTGCATTGGAACACTAAAATTGTTAAACAAAATGGAATGGAATTTGAATGACTCAAACTGCCGGAGTTTGGTACTTGAAATTTCGCATGCGATTGAGGCAAGATTATATATATTTGGGATTTTTACTGGGTGGAACAAAAAGGGGTGAATAATCCCTTTTAGTTACCTGTTCAAACACTATCCACGGAATATGAAACCTATATAGCATTGAAACATACTCTCCAAGAAGTTAAACAAATTTTCTAAAAAAGAAAAAACCTTAGAAAAGGAATGGAACTTATATATTCTGTTTCATAGATTCTATGAAGAGTTTCAATGGACGAGTTCCAGTGACAATTTTCATTGAAACTATGAAGAAATTCATTACTGAAGTGAAGACAATACTCTCAGTGTACCACATAAAACATAACATAATATGAATGTTCCTTTCTAGTTTGACTCTAGATCATAAATTAATATCACTTTCTGTTTAAATTATTTTCAAATCAAAGAAAGATGATACAATTTTTACAAGTAAATTAATTTACTTGTAAAAGTAATATTAATTTATGATTTAGAGTCAAACTAAAAAAGAACATTTACTTAAAAATAAGAGATCAACTAAATATTCCCCGATTCATAAAATAATATGTTACCGACAATGTCTTATTTTTATATTATTTTAAATGTTAAGTGCTGCAAAAGCCGTGTGACCCATTAAGAAATAATACAAAAAGTGGAAGTATCTCTATTTGGAATCTACACTCAAAATATTTCGTATGTAAAGATCGCTGCAAATGTATTTAAAAACAAATGGAATTTCACTTTAAAACAATAACACTAACATTTTATTAAATTTAATTTACATTTTTGTTTATTTTTGATTAATAATTAAATGAAAAACAAGTAAATAATAGTAAATTTCACTTTAAACTTTGCATGGTGTTTTCTCGTTACAACTTATTAAAAATCGGGTACCCCTATGCAGCTTAAGCGGGTGGATATTTGATCAGATTTTCTGCTTTGTAGCGCATTAGAAAATGAAGGCCTGATGTATAGACATCTTGAAATTTTTGTCTATTATTGGGTGGATTTACTGTATTTAACTGGCAACAACTTTTCTTAGTTGTTAAAAATTATGGTTTAAATTAAATTATAATTTTGTAATGTCGCAAATGCGGAAGTAAAATTAACAACAAAAGAATAGTTTTAAAAAGAAAGAGGAAAAAAGTAAACGAAACTTTTTAAACACTATATTATATCCTAGGGGTATTTACCCGAAAAATTTCAGTTGGTCTTAATATTATAATGTCTCCCAACTGTACTCATACTTGTGTGTGTTGTGTTTCTGTCTTTATGACTGACTATTTAACAAATATTTCACCAAAACAAACGTAACGTTAGCTTGCTGTTTAACAATTTTAATGCTACTGATGTTTTGCTGTTGTACTGTATAAACCATGGACAAACGTTCACTTTATTTGTAAAGTTTCGTATAAAGTTACACAAATTAAATATTTGTCTGATTGTAGTTAATGTCTTGTGTACATATTTTTATGTGCTCATCCCAACTATGCTATATATATTTTTCCTTTTCAGGGCATTTTCGTATGTTTTTTTTAATTTGTTTACAAATATCTTCTTCTTTTTATTTTTTGATGTATTTACAAAATATACAAGATGATAGTTCATTTGTCCATTAATTCTTTGCGTACCTTGCGCCATGTACGATTCTTAAATATATTCGTTCCTTATACTCCTGTAAGGAGTATAGGACCACAACAAGTTTGTTGAAATGCTTTCAATCTACCACACGATATTTTGATTCATTCCCTTGTAGACTAAGCATTGAGATATTATATTAGACATTTCTATTTTTAGAAATTTTTAGAAAGTTATTTGTTGGTTGTCCATTAATGTAATGTAATATCTCTGAAAATATGCACAGGTCACTTGAATTTATTGTATTTTAATGATGTATCTTGAGCTCATCCAGTTAAATTAAGGCGTCGAAACATTTATGCCCTTGAATATATAACGCCTAATAAAATCTTAAAATAATTAGGTTCATTAAACTAGGTTCGTAGTTCGCATTTACTAAGATTACCATCCATTTAAAAATTTAGAGACTTTTAAATTGTATTCAAATCAAGTGTAGATTGACAAATTTCCTTCGGAGTTACTCGGTTTCTAGTAAAAAAAATGTTATTTTGACAAAAATGTTATTTTTATAAATGTTTTATTCTAACTAGTATTCAATAAATCAATAAAAAATATTTCAATTTCATGCAAATAATAAACACTATACTCTACTGAAATAAATAAACCCTATTTGCTCAAAAACATGCAGATTTTGTTAGCCAAAAAAATGATTAAATCAAATATACCGACCTTCAATGGGTTTAATGAAATATAATACTTAATCCTAAGTGGCGTAAATGAAGTATATAAGATAACTAAGTATGTGTTTAACAAATTCAAAGTAAAGGTATTGTATAAGTAATATGATTTTTTTGTTTATGTTTATGTTGAAGAACATAATGTTGTTTTTTATAAGAGGCTTTTTTTACGCTACTGGAAAAAAACATAAATAATAATTAGGTTGTTCATAAGGGGTGTGCTATCTGTTGTATCGTTGTATCGTGCTAACAAAAAACAGAGTTGTTAAAATTTTAATTTGTGTTTAACACCGATTTTCTATTCAGTTTTCTATCTGTTAGCACACTCAAACATAGGACACTAAACATACGTAAAAATGTTGTATCGTGCTATTCTCAAAAGGTCAGTTTTATATAAATTATGTATGTATATCTGATAACGAATTTTTTTATAAAATTTTACTTAAGTCTGAAATTCTTAATGTGGTCAGATATCTAAGGTTAATCGTAACGATGAAAAAAATTGGTAATATGCTGAAAAATTTAATTTTAATCATTCATAGTGGTTAAAACGGCGCTTTTTCCTGAACTTATTTTGCTGTAAGACATCTACAGGATTTATTAGGAGTTTAACAAAATGTTCAACATTAAAAGGTTTTAAGGATTTAAAAATTTTGATCAAACAAAAGTTTTTTAACCTCAATTAGCATTATAATTTTTTTAGTTTTCCAAATTGGAAAGTTCTGTATACAATTTTTGAAAATAAATTACCCTAAACCAAAACACGTAACTTAAATTCGCGAAAAGTTCCAAAGAAATTGAAGGTTTTTTAAGTGTTATTATCTGAAAATATAGAGCTATTGACAACTAATTGGAAACGCTCTTTTTATTAGGGCTTGATGAGCATTATTCTTGAATTAGCAAATGAACCGATATTGTTTTTTTCCTTTTATTTTTGTCATACATTTTTTTATTCTTTCTACAGGGTGGGCCAAAAGTCACCAAGGCCTGCATGTAAAAATTTAATAACTTTTTTGTTTATTATTATTATTATTATTATTTTTTTTAAATAAATTTTAATTATGAAAAATAATATCAGAGAGATGACCACCATTTTCATCGATGCACAATTGGGCTCTTAAACAGGCATTTTGCATAACTGCACGCAAAGTTTCAGGCTCTACTGCCCTGATCTCAGCTTCAATATTGTGCTTTAGCTGTTATATAGTTTGGTGCTTCGCAACGTACACTCGTTCCTGGAGATAACCCCATAGAAAATAATCAGGTGCAGTTAAATCTGGTGAACGTGCTGGCCAATTGAATTCTTAATTTCTTGAGATAAAAAAAATCGACTACTTTGGCTCGTTGCTCGGTCGTTAAATTTAGCATGGTGGTGTAATACGGTTCAATGAATAAAATCTGAAAAAAATAAAAATTAATAATAAACAAAAAAGTTATTAAATTTTTACACGCCTTGACGACTTTTGGCCCACCCTGTATTACTATGCTTGTTATTGTGCGTTTCGAATACTCGCACTGTTATAATTTTTGAAACTTGTTTAATTTAGTATGAATCCAAAAACGCGTGGTAACTAACTAGTCAAATCCAACTTTTAATTTAAATCTTCCTTGTGACGTATGATTTTGATAAAAATAGTTGTTTTTAGTAACTTAGAAAACAAAGTTTAAAACTATTCCCCATTATTATCTAAATTTTCCAAATACATATTTTTGTCGACTCCCAGTAGCAAATGGTCGAACCAGTTCTAAAAAGTACTAGTTTTTTGACTAGTATTACGAAACTAGTTCTCAAAATAATCATTTTGAACCAGTTGTGTACTAGTTAAACCCCATCTATGTGGGACCTGTTTAAAAAATTACACAAATTAAAATACGAGATTTGAAATTCTTATTTTACTTACATTTGTTTTTAATAAAAAAGTCAGAGTTTGAAAATAAATACTTAAATTAAATTGTGAATTAAATTTAGGTGCAAATCAGCTGGTAAAGTACTGGTGCCAAAGAGTCACTCCAGAGCTATATCGATAAATTTCTCATAAGTACCAATAAAGCTTTCTATTTTTCTTCCTAAAACAATAATTTTGAACCATTTGTGTACTTACTGTTTTTATTGAAAGTATGCAGAGGCTCTTTCAAAAGATTGAACTAAACCCTTTCGACCCCAACTTTAAATGGCTGCGAATTTTCCGACCAAACTTCGTGTACATGTAGATCTATACCAAATAAATATTTTTTGGTATAGATCGGAGATATTTGGAATTAAAGTTCAAACATTTACATGCTACCGGACCTCAACGGATTAAGACTTTTTTTTTAATTTAAATTTTATATTTTTCAATTACTAAATTCTTTTGATTTTTTGAATTTAATTCTTCACACAAATTTTGAGACTAATTTAAATAAAAAATTTATTTTTCCGTAAAATTTGCTGTGAGAAAAAATAAACACTATGAAAAAGAGCTCTCAAATGAACACTATCGAAGCCTGCTATATGAAATTTATACAGAGGCATTGTGGAACTGCACTGCTACTGAGTAAAAAAAGTCATTATAAAAAAAATATAACGAGAGTTATAAGCACATAACAACGAAGTTGCTTGTAGTAACTTTGTAGTGGTAACTTTGGGGTCGAAAGGGTTAAATAAGAGTTTTGAAATTCTGGTATTATTTACATTTGTTTTTAATAATATAGTCTGAGTTTTCAAATAAACACTAACGGTGGGTCTCATACTGCAGGTTTAAACTTTAGTTAATAGTTAATCCAAAAATTTGTTGTTGTTTTGTGTTCATTTTTTTGACATTTTCTTTTGTTTATAGTTAAGTTAAAGTTAAACCTACAGTATGAGACCCACCTTAACATTTTTTATTGCGATTAGAAATCGTAAACATAAAATATTTTAAATTCCGTTAGGTAAATGGACCTAATTATCTCAGTAAGAGGAAAATATCGCTCTAATCTACGTTTCATCAAAGAAAAATCTTTGGTTTTTATCTACATAATTCAGGTCTTAATCAACTAGTTCAGTACTATTTGCAAAGAGTCACTTCAGAACTGGTTCCTCGAGTGTTACATTAACGCCAGTTTTGCTCCCTATTTTTCGTCCTTAAATTATAATTTTCAAACTAGTTCTACAACTAGTACCAAAGTGGGAGTTAGGCGACAATTGCCCCCATTCCTATGACATCTCCATGTAAAATTCTACAGTTGTTTGTATGAAGAGGCGGTAGAACTCGTACTAGTTGCCTGGTTCAAATAAACTAGTACATAACTGGTTTTGAACTAGTATTTTTTGCTACTGGGCTTTAGTTGAAACTTTGGTTATCAGTTTGCTTTGACTTGGTTTGTTTTTGGAGCATTCTGATTGGTTAATTTATTTTCAACCAATCAAAATATTTGGAAATATAAAAATTTGGTAGGGTTTTTATACACAAAATGAACGAAAAAATACTCATTATTAAGGACCATTATGTTTGGATTTATAAAGGGAAATAGTAAAAGCTGCATTCCTGAACCATGAGGCTCCAATTTTTGACTCCATAAAACTGGAAAATCGTATCAAGAAATAGGAGGGCAACTGATAGGTTCCAAGAAAAAAAAAACAGAAATGCTTTGTAAGGATTTACCGCATTTAAACAGAGGTGAATCCCCAAAGCCGATACAAAAATGACATCCGGTGTGATATTCAAGAATAAATTAATATCATATTGTCCATGCGGATTATTGCAAGTTGTTTGGTAGAAGCTGACCTACGTGACAGAACAGCGTCCAAGAAGCCGCATCTGAGTAAAATAATTTCCTTATTAAATTTGGCACACGAATTACTTCTAATTTGCTTCTCATATACTCTTAAATATTTCTAAATCCAAAAATTGTAGCATAAATAGAAAAAACTTATTTAAGTTAAGCCCATCCAGCAAGCGTAATGGCACAAATCAGGTAACATATAAAAATCCATCACTAGCATTTTGGTTTTAAAATTTTTGTTTATATACACTATGACCATCAAATTCCCATTTGCATTCCAGGATAAGATTGTTTTTAGTTTCGAATTCCGAGTTATTTTATATGCTTTCAGTTATTTTGTCTAAAATTTTTGAAAAGCAAACTCTGCTGAAGTTTGTGATATAAAAATATCATGAATATCTTTTGCAATTAATTAATATGAGGTAAAGTAATCCTCGTATACAGAATTTACAACCTTTCTCATAATATTGTATTGTCTACAGAGAAGTCCACGTCAATATATAGGGTAAAGCTTTTTCTTCTTAAATTTCATATTTTCAGATATTTTTCTGCGGCTTTAGTAAGACCATCAGCCGAAGTGGACGCAACAAGCTCTTCGATTCGTCTCTTTTTCCTTCGTTGTGATGCATTCTCATAACAAACAAATGGTCGGCCCCTGCCTGAACTTGTACAGGCTTCCCAGGGAATTTTTTAGTTCTAGAGCTAGTTCCTGAACTGATTCTAGGGCAACCGGTTCCACTTTGGAGGTATAAAAGTAGTTGCTTTTGGGACAATTTCAAATAAAAATAATCGGTGTTAGAATCGACAGTTGAAGAGGTTGTAAATGAAAAGTAACTATTCCAAACCCGATTTTTTGGAACAGAAAATTTTCTTGGTTTCCTAATGGAACTGAATTCCGTTTTAATAAAGAAATCGAAGATTTATAGAATACCTCCAACACAAATGTTTTCACTAAATACTTCATTATCTAGCCAATTACTCCCCTCAGCTTCGAACCTACTTTTTCCATGTCTGTATTTAGCCTAATTATTGCTAACTTTTAAAAACGTGAATTTTAGTTCTTCTTTATCTGCATCCACTACTATTCTTTGAATATGATTTTCCAGAAATTGGTCAATTAGCGTTTTTTTAATCACCTGGATTTAGAATTTTTCATACATAATTAGTGTGTTTTTTAATCACCTGGATTTAGAATTTTTCATACAAAAAATGGATTTATTAAATCCAAAAAAAAGCTGGATTTAATAAATCCACAATAAAAGCACAAATATATGAAACAGCCTATTAATTTAATGTCAGAAAAAAATACGAATAAAAATTAAAAGAGAAACAAAAAAATTGAAAAACTAACAAATAAAAGATTTTTATTAATTTTTTTTATGAAATATGTTTAGAAAAAAAACTACACCTCACCAAATACATATTTTTCATCTTGGACATGGAGAAATAGCTCAAATAGAAATGACAATTTTTCACTCTACAGTAAGTTATTTAATTAAATCCAATTAGTGAATATTAAATATTGCAATGGAATTTTTCAATTGTGTAAAAATATAAATTGAAATGATAGAACTGAAAAGGCAGACTGTTTATCGCTGTTTTATGTTAAATATAATTATAAATTAAAAGTTAAAGTAGAATCCTTCATCATCGAATTCGGTATTAAAAATTAGGGTGAAAGAAATGTCGGACAGAAAATTTTTTTAAAATAGGAAGAATCTAACCCCATCTGTTGAGCACTTTTAGAAATACTTTTTGGATTTATTAAATCCAAGTGATTACAAAAAACGGCTAATGAGGATTTATTAAATCCAAACAAGAGTTGGATTTATTTGTCTGGGTTTACATATAACAATAAAAGCACAAGTATAACAGTAAAAGCACAAATATAGGAAAAACCCTATTAACTTAATGTCAGAAAAAAATACGAATGAAAATTAAAGGACAAACAAAAAAACTAAAAAACTAACAAATAAAAGGTTTTTATTAAATTTTTTTATGAAATATGTTTAGAAAAAAACTACACCTCACCAAATACATATTTTCCATCTTGGACATGGAGAAAAAGCTGAAACAGAAATGGCAATTTTTCACTCTACTGTAAGTAATTTAATTAAGTCCAATTAGTGAATATTAAATATTGAAGTGGAAAATTTTAATTGTGTAAAAATATAAATTGAAGTGATAAAACTGAAACGACAGACTGTTTATCACTGTTTTATATAAAATATAATTATAAATTAAGAGTTAAAATAAAATACTTCATCATCGAATTCGGTATTAAAAATTAGGGTGAAAGAAGGGTCGGACAGAAAATTCTTTTTAAAATAGGGAGAATCTAATCCCATCTGTTGAGCACTTTTAGAACTACTTTTTGGATTTATTAAATCCAAGTGGTTAGAAAAAGCGGCTAATGTGAAGGAACACATTAGTTGTTTTATTTTTCTTAAACTCCAGCCATGGCTGAAAAATATTACGAATCTGTAATGATATTGACACCAAAAACGTTTACGAAAACATAAAGCAGCTGAAATTTGTATATAGATATTTATTAAAATATCAAAAAGATATCGAAACTTTTTTTTTAATTGCCCAGCAAAATTTTTATGAACTGGTTGCCTTTGAATATGTTCTAGAATAGGTGTTTTTACCACCGGTTCCGTGGAACAGGTTCTAGAACTGATTCCTGGAAGTCAAAATGGAAGGGCTCACTGTCGCAGAACCGGTTCTATAACTGGTTCTAGAATTTGACTTTGTTTTTTATAATTGATGAAAAATATTTAAAAAATTTTCTACCAACAATTCGAAAACGAATTCCGCGAAATAACGAATCTGGAAAAATATAGTGTAAAAAATGTATGCGAAGACGCCAAATAGCCAATTTTAATTTTCCATCTTAACATATTGTTTTGAAATGGATGATCTAGTTAAATTAGCTGAAAAGCGGATTACTCTTCAGAGTTTAAAAACATTAGTTGATTATGGTATAAATGTTTCTTTTATGCTTTTTAATACCAAAGAGTGGCCAACTCACAAAAATTATTTAAATGCAATGAAAACGGCTAATAGTATTCAATCTACAAGCATTTACATGGAGCAACTAGTTGGTCGAATTTCGCTGTTCAACAATTCGTCTTTATTGAAGAATAAGGATAATTTCAATGCTCTAGTAATATCCGCAGTTATAGTGGCATGAATTACATAACATAATTACATAATAAACATAACAAAACTTGCAAATTATTTTGTCCTTACTAAAAAATAAATATATAATGCGGCAGCGAGTATTGAAAGCTGCATTTTAATTAGCTCAAATACTTTTTCATTGAATTAAAAAAAAAAATCCAAATTTGATTAGCTAATAACTTTTTAACTGTTCGCGGTATATCTAAAATTTTTGTATCCATGTATTCAGCCGGAAATACATTTTCATTGTGTGTAATAAGAAAGTAACTTTTTATAAGTTTTTGAAAAAAGTGGATTTTAGAACCACACTAATGGCTATCTGGTGTATTTTGAAAATGCAAAAAAAAAGTTCTTTTTTTTTCAAATTTTTATGACGAACTGTAATGCGCCCGCTATCATGCGCTATGCATACGGAGACTGTATTTCGATCCAAAGTTTAGTTTGGAGACATTTGGTTAGTTTGGGAACTGTCCTCAAACTCTTCCTAGGTCTTCCGCATAGTATGACGACATTTTTGACTAACATACAGCATAGTTTGGGCACTTTTTTTTTGGCTATTTCCCCGAACCATGCACAATAATATATAAATCGTTATTTTTATAAAAGCTTTCGAAAAAAAATATTAACTATATAAAGCTAATTAAGCCAAATCCAATAAAAATGTTCTGTTATTTAGTTTAATTTCAATCAGCTAAATATGCCTACCTATAGAATATATAGGTTTTAATGCCTATGCATAATAATTTGAAACCCTTATAACACATTTATAAAATAAATTTTGTATGGAAAATTTGTTTTATAGGTCACTTATAAATTCAAAAACTTGATATTATTATTTTGAGTACATGATTCACTTTAATATTGCTCAGCCAATTTTGAAAACGGGCTAAGATTTCTAATTTATTTTCTCATCTTGCAATTTACAAATACCTTGTGGTGTAAATAGTAGTAATAAAATTGCCCAAGAAAATTTAAAAAAAAAATTGTCTATTATTTTATTTTCTTAAAATCATTTTATCATTTGTATGCACATTTGTAAAGTAAATATAACTATTCTGAGTCAAAAGGTTACTAAACTTAAATCCTTTATATTCATTTTGTCATATTTTTTTGTTTGTTCTAGAGAGACAAATATACATACATTAATAGTTTTTTTTTGCAGCTTGGCACAATAGAGAGTACATTTGCTATAATATTTTCAAAATATTTTTCAAAAGTTTTTCATTTTAAATTTTATGATGATTTTCTACAAACTTTCTTATCACATTGGCAAATGCGTGTGCAAATATTAAATAAAGACCAAACATTTGATGGAACTTGAATCAGTGATGCTAAATCTTTACAATTGAGTAAACGCCAAGTAATTCGATTCAGTTTGTTATAACACAAATTTCATTTATCATAAAAATGACAGTGTGTTTTGACCTACATATCTTTTGATTATCGTAAAATTCAACACCCGAATGGTCATTGAAACCATTATGACAAATCCATTTTTGTTTCCTTAAAATTCAAAGAGCTCATGATTTTTTAATTTGAACACTTATAGTTTCCACAGTTCTTATCTGACTGGAATAATTGAAATAATATTTTCATTGTACACTCATCTACATTTCTTTTACAAGTAGTTGAAAAAATTAAACTATAGACTGAAATTTTCCTAAAAACTGAAAAAAGTCATATTTTTCCTATATGAACACTCTTGAAATTATCAATCGATTTCCGCCTCGACTTTTCTTTATTCGATTGCCCTCAAACTTCATATATATTAGTTTTATATAGAAAGGAAACAAATTGGACCCCGACACTCTTCAAATTCGCCCTTTAAAAAATTAACATATAACATTGGACGCCTCAATATACATAAAAACATATATTGCAAATATATTTTTTTTGCTAAAATATTTGCCAATAGATTCGTATTTTGCATCAATATTATTCGTTTTCGGAATAAAATTGCTGTATAAGTTTTTTAATTAAATTTTTGTGCCATAAAACCTTTTTCGCATTCCGCCATTAACTTGCAATTTTTGAAGTGCGGATTTTTAAAATTCATAATCTAGGGACCATAATATCCATATCTCACACCAAAATTTGGAAATTAGTTTGGAAAACAAAATTGGCAAAAAAAAATTTGCAAAAAGAAAATTTTTTGCATCAATGCAGATGCAGATTTTTGCAGAATGTAAATTGCTGATTAGGTTTCTTAATTAATTTTTTGTATCATAAAGGCTTTTTTCGCATTCCGCCATTATTTGGCAATTTTTTTTAGTGCGGTTTTTAAAAATTTGTAAACTTGGGACTATAATTCCCTATAATCTCCATATGGTATGCAAAAACTTTCGCGAAAAAAATTTTGCAAAAAGGAACATTTTTGCATCAATATATTCGTTTTCAGAATGTAAATCGCTGACTCTGTTTTTTAATTTAATTTTTTGTACCATAAAGATTTTTTCGCGTTCCGCCATTATTTTGCAATTTTTTAAGTGCTGTTTTTTTTAAAATTCGTAATCTAGGGACTATAATACCTATGTCCTATACCAAAATTATCTGGTTAGATTGCAAGAGCAAAAAAAAAATGGCGAAAAAAAATTTCCAAAATGGATAGTTTTGCATCAAATATATTGTATTTGCTTGGAGAATGTTAATATAACATTGGACGCCCCAATATACATAAAAACATATATTGCAAATATATTTTTTTTGCTAAAATATTTGCCAATAGATTCGTATTTTGCATCAATATTATTCGTTTTCGGAATAAAATTGCTGTATAAGTTTTTTAATTAAATTTTTGTGCCATAAAACCTTTTTCGCATTCCGCCATTAACTTGCAATTTTTGAAGTGCGGATTTTTAAAATTCATAATCTAGGGACCATAATATCCATATCTCACACCAAAATTTGGAAATTAGTTTGGAAAACAAAATTGGCAAAAAAAAATTTGCAAAAAGAAAATTTTTTGCATCAATGCAGATGCAGATTTTTGCAGAATGTAAATTGCTGATTAGGTTTCTTAATTAATTTTTTGTATCATAAAGGCTTTTTTCGCATTCCGCCATTATTTGGCAATTTTTTTTAGTGCGGTTTTTAAAAATTTGTAAACTTGGGACTATAATTCCCTATAATCCCCATATGGTATCCAAAAACTTTCGCGAAAAAAATTTTGCAAAAAGGAACATTTTTGCATCAATATATTCGTTTTCAGAATGTAAATCGCTGACTCTGTTTCTTAATTTAATTTTTTGTACCATAAAGATTTTTTCGCGTTCCGCCATTATTTTGCAATTTTTTAAGTGCTGTTTTTTTTAAAATTCGTAATCTAGGGACTATAAACCTATGTCCTATACCAAAATTATCTGGTTAGATTGCAAGAGCAAAAAAAAATTGCGAAAAAAAATTTTCAAAATGGATAGTTTTGCATCAAATATATGGTATTTGCTTGGAGAATGTTAATCGCTGATGAAGTTTCAAAATTTTTGCTAATTAGATTTTTTAATTAATTTTTTGTACCATAAGCTTTTTTTCGCGTTCCGCCATCATTTTGCAATTTTAAAAAACTTATCGGAAGAAGGTCTCTGGATTTGGACAAAATTCTGTTTGTAGATCCTCATGACTATTTACTGTTTTTAAGTTTTTGCAAAATTAGTCTTATTTCGCTTTTTTCGCTGTTTTAAGTTGATTTTTTTCAGTAAATTTGTGAAAAATACATGATGCTCAAACGATTACAACTTTTGAACGCGTTATCCGATTGTTATAAAATTTTTATCTGCACCCAGAAAACAGAATTGTTGTTACAACCGAATTTGTTGCCAATCGAATTGATGCGGTTACGCCACCTATCACTAAATTCGTTGGTAGATTCGATCAGAATAATTGAATTATTCGGTTATGAGAATAATTATTTTCGGTTGTGAACACTACTACCAAAAATAATTTGGTACCTACAATTGAATTTAAAAATGTACTAAACCATTTCAAATAAAAATCACAAATTTTTGTTCTATTTTGTTTATTTAAAGAATGTAAAAAATAAAATGTAAACAAGAAAAATGGTTAATATCGTATCTTAAAATGTAGAGAAGAATTCTGTGAATTTAAAAGTGTATCCACAACAAAAATAAAAATATTTCATTCATATTGAGACAGCGGCATACAGCAGGCTTTTTATAACAGAATTTTCCTGAGTTCTTATTACTTAGGTATCCTTTGTGGAAAGAAAGAATTTCTATGTTCGAATATGTAGAAGCTCACTGCAAATGAAATATTTAATCCTGTACCAATTGGAATTCGGTTTAACTTTGGAATAATCTTCTTTGGTATATACGCGATATTATACAATTTCTGAAAATAAAGATAAAAAAGGCAACCGAAAAAAATCTGAAAGAAAATGAAATTAGTTCATATAATTACTTAAATCTTAACAGATTTGAGTGAATACGTGATGCTTACTTGCACAACCAAAATGTATCATAAAGTGTCCATTTCCTTGGAAGCCACAAACGAATTATATATATTTTTTTATAATTTTCTATCACAAATTATTTTTATTGATTTTAATTTTAAATTTTTATTCCCAATATTTTTCAAGTTGTATGTACAGGGTGGGCCAAAAGAAACCAAGGGGTGTAAAAGTTTAATAACTTTTTCGTTTATTAATTTTTTTTTATTTTTTCTTTCAGATTATATAATATACAAAAGGGAAACTTTTTTACACTAAGTATGAAAAATGATGTCTCTTAAATGACCACCGTTTTCAGCTTCGCACTGATGGGCTCTTTTTAGAGCATTTTCCATAACATCTTTCAAAACTTGTGGCTGTAGCATTCGAATTTCTGCAACAATGTTTGCCTTGAGTTCATGGATTGTCTCTGGCTTGTTCACATACACTCGCTCCTTCAAATAACCCCAAAGAAAATAGTCGGGTGCTCTCAAATCTGGCGATCGCGCTGGCCAAATAATTTCCGAATTTCTGGAAATTATTCGCCCTCCAAAAATTTGACTTAAAAGTGCCATTGTGTCTCGGGCAGTATGGGCAGTGGCTTCGTCCTGCTGAAACCACATACCAGGTCTGTTTTTAAGAGCAGGGCGTAAAAAATTTTCTATCATAAACCGATACCGCTCTCCATTTACGGTTACAGCACTTCCATCTTCATTCTCGAAGAAGTAAGGCCCAATGACATTTTCAGATGTGATCCCACACCATACTGTACACCTGATGGGGTGCAATTGGCGTTGATGAATGGCTCTTGGATTTTGAGAACCCCAGAACCTACAGTTCTGCTTATTAACAAAGCCATTCAAATGAAAATGAGCTTAATCACTCATAATCAAATTTTTAATAAAGTTGATTTCATTTCTGGCCAACTGTTGAAATTTAACTGCAAAATTTAGACGTTGCCGATGATCTGCGGATTTTAATTCTTGCACTAATTGCACCTTATATGGGTATAACTGTAAATTTTTTTTTAAAATGCGCCGTAGTGATGTACGAGACATTCCTAGCTGAGCAGAACGCCTTCTGGCAGATGTTTCTGGTGCTTCGTTAACACTTTGCTGTACTCGTTCAATATTTTCCGCAGTGCGACTTAAACGTGGTCTACCGGTTCGAGGCAAAGCTGTTACGCTGCCATGTTGGTGATGACGATCAACTAAGCAACGAATCATTGCTTCAGAGGGCGAAATTCTGACGTTAAAATGTCGACGATATGCTCTTTGCGTTAAAATAATTGATCTCTGGTTTAAATAATAAAATTCTATTGTTCTGGTTCTCTGTTCAGTTGTGAACCTCTCCATTATAAATTCTCCAAGTGTTGTCAATATAATCTGAAAGAAAAAATAAAAAAAAATTAATAAACGAAAAAGTTATTAAAATTTTACACCCCTTGGTTTCTTTTGGCCCACCCTGTACAACATGAATTCGGTTCTGATTAACAAAAGCATATTTATAATTGTATTTTGGAAATAACAGCCGAATTTCAATCACACGGAACGAAGTAATTGGATGTACCAACCATTAGTCTTTTGCAGGTTATATTAACAAACCATTCTGCCATTTTTAGATACATCCACCGAGTTGTAGTTGTTATAACTAACAAATCAAGAAAAAACTTAATATATTTTGGCTCTGCCTCTCGATATAATTTAAAAAATTATTTTATTCCTAAAGTTGTTGGGGTAGCCAATTTTTCTGGTAGAAAGCAATTATTTTTGTTTTAATTTTTGAATTCCATAGAAAACGACAACTTATGATTCTTACATTTTATTTTTGATCATAACGATTAAAATTTCGATTTAATGGAAGAATAATAGTAATAATAACCGATTCCCAACCGAACTTTTCTCTGTGTGTAGTAATTCTTATATAATCTTCTTTCAAAATAAATTGCAAAAATAAAATGTGTAGTGGAAAAAGGATAATGCAATTTTAAAAATATTTTTAATTTGCAAATATCTCAAAAAATCCATCTTTAATTTTCTTTAAATTATTGAAGCAGATAACTCAATATTTCAGCTACAGGATGTGCAAAAAAGTGTGACTATTAATATAATTCTTGGAACACTTAGGTCTTCCTATTCACTTTTTGTTAACACATTTCCGGATGGGTCAGTAGATTAGAAGTTTTAATTTATTATGACTTGCTTTTGGGTTTGGAACCACTATGCGTATGAGTATTACGAAAAGGCTTATATTTGTTACTAATACGCTGTGTGATCTAAACAAATACTGAACACCTTATGTATTTCATAGAGTTGAAGCGTTGCTTTATTAGTATATAATTAATGGTTGGGGAATCGTGATTCGGAGTGAATTATCTTTGTAACACAACAATAAAAACTTAAATCGGTTAAAAAACGGCCGAGATATTAAAAGTTACCCCGGAAACTGTTGTATCGCTACTTAATCAAGAAACTTGGGTCCTATTTTTTAAATTTATTGAAACAATTTACTATAAATTTTTTTTTTATTCTATAAGTTCCAAGAAACTCAGATAAGAAGTTATGCGAGTATTACTTCAAACAACATTTTTTTATTATAAAATCGTATTTACCCGAAGAAAACAGTTTGATTTTTTTTTTCTTCTAATAGTAAATAAAAATTACCCAGTTTGGATTATGCTTCAGTTTTCTGTGTGCTAAAGTATGTAATTTTTCAGAAAGTGCATTTTTTACATATAAATGAATATTTTTTATGTATTAAGGTCATATTTTTTCTTTTTCAGCTGAATTTTGCATGCACAAGTTTTCGTTCTTAAGTGCACAAAATTCTTTTTTTCTAATGCAAATTATAAGTTATCAAATTTTTGCATCCTAATTACTAATTCAAATTTTTAAATTGCAATTACAAATTTTTCCATTACATAAAAATAATGATAAACGAACATATCTACTATTTTAAATTCAAGTAAAACTTTAAACCTTTAACACTCGTAGCTTCTTATAAATTTGTTCAAGAATAAGAAAAAAAATTACCGGAAAATCCCAAACAAAAATTAAAATGGATTCCCGGGAAATTAAAAAAGAAAACACAAGTCAAATTAAAAATATATCAAAAAATCGCTCAACTTAATGACACTTATTGTTTAATTGGATCACTGGCTTAACCACAAAATGAAGAAGGATATTCTGTTTTGTACATAAAAATTTATTCTAATGTTATGTTAAAAATTCAAATGGAATGTATACTTACACTAATATGTACTTACAAAATAGAAAAAGAAGCAACTAGAGCAGCACCAACAACAGATATGATGACACTTATTTTACGCTGTAAATGAGGTCAAATTTGTCAAATAAAGTTTAACAAAAGGGAAAAACATTCAAATGCTGATAATAAAATGATAAATGTGCAAAGAAATGTAAGGATGCAAAGTTGAGTTAAAATTTTTGAATACTTGTAAATGACTTTGTATGTGAACAAAAAATACACAAAAATTAAATTTAAGGCAGATTTATAAAATGAATTAAAAAAAAAAAAATATTTTAAACAAGAAGTTAGAAGAAATTATTTGTAATATTAAAATTTAGTTTTTTGAATTGCGTTGCGCTGCGGACTACTTGTAAATGATAGGGAAGATATTTCTCTATATAAAAACAAAATCTTTTCCAGTAATTTACATACTTAAAACAATCTATTTTGCACAGTGTATGTTTTTAAACTTAAAAATTTTTTTATTTACATCAATGATTTAAAGTCTTTTGTCTGAAATTGGAGTAACATTTTGGGCTTTACTTCATATAAATAATAGAATTTCAATTAATGTATTTGTTAGGCATAGACCAAGAGAAAAAAAAAATAATAAATAAATGTAGCTTAGGTTTATAGTTAGAACTAAGATAGATTGTTTTATTGGAAATTTCTTAAGTAAGAAATTTTGTTTAATAGTTTCTTACAAAATAAAAATTTAAGACAAAATCATTCGTATTTCTGACTATGAAAGTTTAGCAACGAAGTATACAGAGGCGAAATACGGTTTTGGTATAGCGAACAGATAATTTTAATTTAGATTTAAGTAAGTATATTGTTTAAAAACTTTGTTATTGGAAATAGCTTAAAATTTCTAAAACGGAACACCCAGAAAACAGATTCGGTTCTGACAACCTCATTTTTTGCCAATCGAATGGTTCAGTTGTATCAAATAAATTTTTCGGTTGCGGCTACCGAATTATTCTTGATACAACTGAAATTCCGTTGCCACAGTCAAATTGGTCCAGTCTTAGTTGGTTTTCTGTAAAAAAAAATAAAATAAAAATAAAAGCTGAAAATCAATATTTCATGTATAATCTTTCTGAGTGAAAGAAATCCAAAATTTAAGTTATTCCAATAGGGAATTTTAAGGTTAAGGGCCATTAACAATAAACAAATTAACGTAAAGTTTGAGCTAACTTAGAGTTACAGATGTCAAATTCCATACAAATTTGAATTTTTTAACTTTCAGTTTGTGTTAACTTTAGGTTATTTGTTTATTGTTAATGGGGGTAATTGTATTTTAATTTATTTCGTTAGGATATTTTAGCGTTAACGGTATTTTAAATAAGTTCATTAGGGTCATTTAAGGTAAGACAAAAATAACATTAGTCATACAAATGGTCGCCTTAGTGCTTTCACAAGTTTGTCTTACCATGAAAGACATATTGTTTATTCTTCTTCTTAACCTCAAACCTAATTACAATATTAATTGCATTTGGTCTACATGACGCATTTGAAAGAAAACAACACTTTACTAAAAAAACATCCCACTATATTTGCTTACGGCAGTACATTAGCTCCAAGGCGGTCCAAGGCTAGTTCTTAACACGGTTCAACAAGAGTATTAGATATCGAAAGTAAAGAACCTGATAAAAACTGTTATTCTTAACTGTAAGATCTGTGTGCTATATCGAAAAAGGCTGCAAGGACAAATTATGGCACCTTTACTTTTACTTGTAGGCGCCCTTTTACGAACACAGGCGTAGATTTTGCTGGTCCATTCGAAATAAAAAGTTTCACTGGTCGATATTGCAAACTCACGAAGGGTTATATGTGTCTTTTTATATGTTTTTTCTACCAAATCCATTCACTTAGAGGCTGTTAGTGATTTGTTGAACATTGCTTTCATTGCTGCTTTGGATCGTTTTGTTTCCCGTCGTGGTTGCCCTAATAAAATTTTCTCCGAAAATGGTAGAAAATTCGTTGGCGCAGCCAGAAAAATTTATGAGAATTTTGAGAAACACATAAAAGAGCTACGGGATAATGTTGTCCCTAAATATGATCACCAACAGTTATTGTGGCACTTTATTCCAGCAGGGGCCCCACACATGGGATGCCTGTGGGAAGCCGGCGTTAAAAGCTTTAAGATCTACTTCAAGAAAATGTTTGGTCAGATAAAATACACCTTTAAGGAATTTGCTACCCTGTTAGCTACAATTGAAGCACGTCTCCTAGACTATTATAGCCCTTGTCTGAAAAAGTCAATGAAGATTTGGCTTTAACTTCGGGACACTTTCTTGTTGGGTCTACACTTTTGACCTCTGCGGAGCCTGAAGAAAAACCACCATCTGGCAGCATACTCAACCAGTGGCGAAAAGTTAAGGCCATGCAGCAAGAATTTTGTCGCCCATGGAAAGATACTCTAAAAGAGATGCACAAGCGCAATAAATGGAATTCTTCTCAAATCGATATTGAGGAAAGTGATCTGGTTGCCCTTAAAAATGAACCAGTTTGTCCCAAAAGTACGCGTAGCCTATATTAAAAATCAAAACGGAGTAATAACTCGACCAATCCACAAATTGGTTCTTTTGCCACGTAACGCATACTAATTTGTTCCATATCCTTCTCCAAACCCTATTTTTAGTTTTTCCACAAACTGCTAAACTTTATTCGGTTCTAGTTCTCAACATGTTCGCTGGACTGTTTAATGCCAATTATGCAACCGTTTGCACGCCATCCGGCAGCGTTTATGGTGATGAATGTTGAAGAAAAATTAAGTTGCTATAGAGCCCGTGATGGGCTCTATAGCAACTGTCTGGCCCAATCCCACCGCCGAAAGGAAAGAAATTCCTCTGACGTATTTTATAAAAGCAAAAAAAAAAAAATTAAAAAAATGTACTATAGACGACCTTTAGATAACATAAGTTGCCCATTTCTCCAACAATTGAAAAACAAAATTATAGAAGTTTTTCAAATTCCATAAAATTATCACAAACAAATAATTAAAAATAATCCCCACATTGATGCCTACTTCTTTCCCTTTTCGAAAAATTTAAAAAGTGTCTGACATTGCTACTATATATTTTTTTCAGGTAGATAGTTTCTATGGAAATCCACATATAAAATGAAAAACAATATTAAAAAAAGTAAAACCACAACCAATTTATTATTGATAAAGTTGAAATACATGGAACTGAAAGAATAAAATATATCAAATTGAAAACGTGCTGGTCATTTAAATTATTCACTGAAAATAAATAATCACAAATTATATACTATAATATCATAAGTTGTCTTTATTTTATTATTTTAATTATGGCTTCGTTACTAGTTTGTCGTCATTGCTGATAAACAAATGTTTGTTTAACCCTTTGGCGACCATTGTGATAAATGCGTACAACTTTTCTCATACATTTTTAAAGATATTACCTCGATTGTTAATGAAAATGTGATATAAACCTTTGTATAAGAAATTACCAAGTCTTTCATGTTTGAGATTTGCTAACCCATTATGATTTTATCAATTATATTCCTTACAAATTGTTGGAAGCAAATGGGATAAATTATATTTCACTAACATTTCATTAAATCCAACTTTTATTTTTCTTTGTTTTTGACAGTTAATAAAATAAACTACAAAATAAATCAAAACAAGTGTACTATACTTTTATGTTTACTTAAAAGAATAGGTTACGAGATATTAAATCTCACTCTAATTACACTTTTGTTTACTAAATGAATAATAAAAAGGATTAGCTGCTGAAGGGTAAAATTTATTGTTTTTTTTTAATTTCTTCAGTAAGTATTTGCAGTGAGTTCAAAAACAAACATAACCTCTCAACCAATTCGTAAGGTTATTGATAATAGCCCAGCAAAAATTACTGCTTGCTTGGAAGCAGTTTTGTCAGGGAAAGTTGAGCAGTGATGCGATTGCATTATTGATGATATCACGCCTGATTTTTGTTCGAGATAGCTCGCGTGAAAGCACTTGTTTCGAGATCCGAAAAGGCACGAATTCACCGCTTTTAATTAGTCGATAATTCATGCCTTCTCGGAAGTGCATATTATAAAGCTTTTTAACTATTTAAAATCATGACTTCTCAAAAGCACAATATTCCTGCCTATTTTTCCATAAAGAGAAAATGTCTCTTATTTGCAGTAAAACCTCTTATTTTTTTTCGTATTTTAAAAATTTTTGATAGAATAACCGCAAAAATATTTATGCAATCAAAATGTATTGCTCATTTCATGCCTTTTTGAAAAGCACAGCAAAAAGCGATGTAAACAATTAATCAACTTAGGCCTTTCATTAGTGCTGTTTACGAAGCTATACATTTTTAGAAGCGGTAAAAGTAGCAGTAAGGAAGCAGTAAACATTTTTACCGCTTCCACATTTTTGCTGGGAGTTAACATTTTTTCAAAACTATTTCGTTGGAGAATTTTAAAATTGTAGGTATTTTAAGTTATTCCTTTAAGCTGTTTTAGAATTATTTGGTTAGAAATATTTCAAGGTTTTCAATATGGATAGAAAATTCTCCTTCCCTCGGGCTTTCTAGAAAAAGAGCGAGGCCAAAAAGCTAAAACGTCGTTCGTTATTTAAAACGACCTAAAAAAAGTAAGCTCCCTCTTGTGTAGAAAGGTAAATAGCCAACAAAATATATGTAGCTTCCTTAACCCTTTAAAGCAAGCCCGCTCAATGATAACGATATAAAAACTAAAAAGAGCTCTCTTACAAAAACAAAATAAGTACATGTTCCGATTTTAGAATATATGGACCACAATTTAAATCAATACAGAAAAAACAGTAGGCACACTTACAATAACTTTACCGTAAAAGTTCAACAGTTGTTTAAAAAGTAAATCGGTAAAGTTCTTTCAATTGAATAAGTAGTTAAATTGCAAAGAAATATATTTTTTAACTTTATTATTATTACTATTAGTCATTCAATAAACCAAATACACAAAATACGGACTTTCAGTAGAAGTTAAAATATTCAGTCAAAATTTTTTGTTAAAAACAATCAGTTGTTAAAATACGATTAATTTTAAACTAAACGAGAAATCTATTATTTTTACCGACTTTGCCAGTTAATTAATTAACAATTAAAAATAAACGACAAAATATTATTGTTTTAAACGAAAAGTGGGTAGTCCTTTTTTTTTTAACTAATTTTCAATTGTTATAATGTACATATTCGGTTGATTTTCAGGAAAAAATATTGTGAGTGTACCTGCAATGGATTTTGTAAAATTAAACTGCAGTATAACTCGCTTAATACAAACTCGCACAAGACGAATTCTCTTTTAGTACGAACTAATTTAGAAGTCCCGAAGTTTTGGCAACAATTGCAATATAAAAAACATCGGTTAATACGAATTCGCTTAAGACGAACACTGATGGTCCCACAAACAAATTTCTATATAATTTTCCACTTTTAATACGAACTTTGCAGAATTCGACAATTTTTTTTTTTTTTTGTTTTCTGACAAATTTTATACCGAACACGCAGACATTTTTTCTTAAATATTTAGGATACCAAATGAAAAAATTTTAAAATTTTTAAAGTTGTTTCAAGGAAAAAAAAAAAATTAAAAATTTAATTAGAATTTTGTAAATTCTTTCTGTTCTATAACATTTCTACAATTATTGGATTATTTTTGACAACACCGTTTTTAATTATATTTTTAAAATTATACTTACAAATTTTAATACCCCATTTAATTCGAAAAAGATGTAATAATATTTAATTTTTCATAATTTACACTATTTCTAGTTCTTAAAATGCGGGATTTAAAACAGATGGCGAACATTTTACTTATGGTTTGTATCTTTAATAACTTATATGGTATTTTGCAGGGTAAACGCCTGTCATTTATTCTCACTTAGTCATTGAATGAAATAGTGTAACCAACAAAGTTTCCTTTTGCTTCGAAATGCCGAATTTTGTGCTAACAAAGCATCATTTGCGGGAAGCTCCTCTTTGCTGCTTCAATTTTAAAAATAGTGCAGCCGAAGCACGTCGATTGCTCCCCGAAGCTTATCCTTAATAATTTCAATCGATTTCAATGTGCGAGAGATGGTTTGTTATGTTAAGAAGTAACGATTTTTGACACGGAAGACAAAAACCACCCAAGTCAGCCAAAAAAGTTCTAAGATTATAAACTGGAGGGTTTACTCAATGAGGATTGTTGTCAAACTCGAGAAGAACTTGCAAGATCATTGGGAGTCACTCAAGCAGCAATTTGAAAATGTTTGCAAGTAACAGTATTCATCCAAATGCAAGAAAATTAGGTATAACATGAGTTGAATCCGAGAGACGTTAAAAGACAATTTAGCATGTCTGACATGCTGCTGGAACGCTATAAAAAATGCAATTTTTGCATCTAATCATCACTGGCGATAAAAAATATACCCGAGGCACATGAAGTCTTATATGAAACCCCGCCAACCAGCCAAATTAACTCCAAAGCCGAATATAGATGGCGCCAAGGTAATGCGCTATATCTGGTAGGACTAAAAGTGTCCCATCTGTTATGGGCTGCTGAAATCGGACCAGACGATCATATGGGAGCTGTACCGAACACAACTGCTTCGCTTGAAGTGAGAATTGGCCAAAAAATGCCCGGAATATGCGACCGGACAGGAAGCGGTAATATTCCATCATAACAACGCTTGGCAATATGTTACGAGACCGGTTAAAACTATTCAGAAAATAGTGGTTGGGGAGTTTTGTCTGATGCGGCTTATAGTTCAGATCTTGCCCAGTTCGGCTACCATTTGTTTCGATCGATGCAGAACTCTTTCACAGTTCTTTTGGCGCGAAATCCATATGTGTCCACAAAAGGTGAGGAAAATGTCATAGCTAACGATGGCCAATAATTAGAATAAATTTATATTGTACCGATGTTTCACAATAAACACCCAAATTTTCCAAAAATCCCTCAAATTTTATTTCAAAAGCTAGCAATAGGACTGAGTTACTCCATTTTCCATATATTTTTAAATTCAGACAAAAAAAATATCATCAAATCCAACTTATTTTCTTAAATAATGAAAGACCTTCAACTACACTAGGTACAATTTCCTAAAATTACACAAAAAAAAAAAAAAAAAAAATGCCACACCTTTACAATTTTATTTCTGAAAATTTCAGAAATGTTAAAAGAATATTTCCAATTTATTTTAATTCAGGAAACTAAGTGGAAAACACAAATACGCAATTTTTTATTTAAATTTGTTAATGCCTAATTGGTTTTAAAGTAAAAAAAAAATGCAAAATTAAATTCTGCAGAAAGCAAATTCATAAAGCGATACAATATCGGTAACTAAATATTACATATTTATTAAAATTTTTGCTATCGTGTGTGATACAAAAATCTAAAATCGTATCATATTTTCATGGAAGAAAGATCACCAATTTTAAATACGACGAAAATAATATCACGCTGCCTGTTATTTTCGATATCATAACAAAATCATTATTTCACAAAATATATTTTTTTTCACATTCCGCCACTATTTCGAAGCGAAATTGTTTGAGTGTTTTTTAAAACTCATAATCCATACAAAATTAACCACTAACTAAAGTTAAGTGATTAATTTTTAAATAAAAAAAAGTGTGGAAAAAAATTTGCAAAAAGGAAGATTTTTTTTATACCCTACTCCAGTACGGGGACTGATGTTTGTAACACCAATAATTACTGGACCTCAGAATCACTTTTTCTTTAGATTTAATGATGTTCGTCTGTTTGTCCATGCATACTTGTGCAAATTCTACACTGATAGAATTTTGTACATAGTATTAATGAATTTTTTTATTAATACAATGAATTTTTTCATTGAAAAGTCCCCAAAGAACGGTTTCATTGGATTAATGAAACATGTTTCATTAAATCAATTTTAATGAATGTATTCATTGATCTAATGAAAGTTTCATAGAATATATGAATTTTTTTCATTAATTTTAAGATAAAAATTATGAAAGTTTCATGTGTTTAATGAATTAAATTCATTACTTTTATGAAATAATTTTATTAAGTCTATGCTAAAATGAAAAATATTAATGAAATTATTTCAATATGACATGAAGTTATTATTAGTATAATGATATGTTCATATTTTTAATGAAGCGTTTTATAGATTTAGCAACAATTCCACGTAAGTGAAAAATAATTTTTTTTATATTGAGTTTGACAGCTTTTTTCGCAAAAGTATGAACAAAATACCGGGCTTAAGGGTTAAAAGCAAAAGTTGATCTAAGTTGCAATTATGTGTAAACAAATCAAGCACTTTTTTGTTATTCAAATGCTTTTCACAAAAAACTGGCTTTAAAATAAAAAAAAACTGGAATCGGCTCGTAAAAAATCATGGCTGTGCCCCTAAAATCAACTTTTTCCCTTAAAGCCGATATAACTCCCGAGATGAGGGTCTTTGTTTAGCCCAAAAATAACACAAAAAAAAACCAAAAAGAGGTAAAATTGTACCTGAAACTATTTTTTTAAGTTAAATTTTTTCTTTATGAAATTTTCATTAATTTAATGAATTTTTTTATGATATTATGAAAAAATAAAAAAAAATCAAATGAAAAAATTCATAACAACAATGAATTTTCATTGAGTTAATACATTTTTTCATTAAATCAATGAATCGATTTTAATGAGAACGATTCAGTAATGCTATGAACGAAAATTCTATCAGTGTACAGGTCGCAAATATTAAGATATTTTGATGAAATTTAGTGCACCGACATGTCAGCCCAAGGACGAAGCCTATTGAATCGGTCCATGTAAAGGTCCACCAAAAATTGCCTTGTTTACACACTGCAGGTCGCAAGTACGAAGGTATTTCAATGAAAATATCGAAGATATTTCAATGAAAATATCAGGGACAAGGCCTATTTATTCTAGATAGGATCGGTCCATATTTGGACCTATCGCCTATATTTCCGATTTTCCCTTATTTCATCGTTTTATTGAAAATTTTCACACTAGTCCATGTTGACCCATTAGAATCCAATGATTAGTTGGCTTTTAACCAGACTGGTGCAGGGTACAATATAGTCGGCATGCCTGACTTTAACTTTTTTGCTCGTTTTAGTTAATTTTTATATCGTAAAGCCATTTTTTAATTCCGTCACTATTTTTCAATTTATTGATTGTGGTTTTTAAAAACTCTTAATGTAGGCACTATAATATCCATATTCTATTAGGGTGACCGAAGAAAACGTGCCAGTATAAAAGTAAAGCCCAAATTACATTAACGTAGATGTAATGTGACGAATCAGCTGATTTAAGCTGACTGCTTAATGAGAAATACGTATTGCTGGGTAATCGACGTAAACGAGTCGTAGACAATTCTGTTTAAAAGAGAATTTCCCTCCGGTTTTACGTAAGAATGGCAAAACACCTGTTTTTAGTTGCATATCAGTGATGGGACCTGTGGCACAATTGTACCATATTTTTTGTACAATCGAATTTGAGAAAATATGCAAAAAGTCATATTTTTCATTTGTAATCCGTGTTCTAAATTTCACGGCCTATGCGGTACGTCTTCCCGAGAACCGAATATCCTATTTTTTTTGGGAAACGTAGACTTACACCCAAATAAATATTTCCAGGGGATAGGCCGATTAATAACCCATTTTTTTTTGAGTACCTTAATATCCTATGGAAATTTCTATATAAGGCGTTAGAAAAAAATATTTTTGATAACATTTTTTGATAAAAATATAGGGTATATTAATACAGATCCGCAAAAAAATATATCTAAATTTCACAAGGTTTGGGTTTGGCCATGAAAGTGTTAATTATACCCTACACCATCACGTGGACAAGTTATAACAAATTTATGTTGGTGTTTAAAAATATTGAAAACAGACCCACCTCTTACTTTACTGATCAACTCAGAATCAATTTTTGATTCGATTAAGCGATGCCATCAACCTGTCCCTCCATCTGCGTGTCTGTCATTGTATTATTGTGAGCACGCTGCAAGTAGCAAATATTAAGATATTTTCATGGAATTCGGTACATTGACTTATGTCGTTGAATTTAGAAAGCCTTTTGATTTTGATTAATCCCAGCTTATGGGTAGAACTAGCGCCCATATCAAGGCATCCAAAAATTGCCTTTTAAGCTACACTCTAATAAAATTCTGTTGAAATTTACCCAACTTATAGTAGGAAACTGAACTCCTACTATAAATTGGGTAAATTTACTCTATGTGCGTAATTGAAAAAAAAAATACGCACATTGTGTTTAAGTTGGTGCACAAATATATTGTAATTTTACATTGAAAGTGCGTAAAAGTTAAATTATATTTTGAAATTAGTGTGTTAATTTACTAAATTTGTGTAAAAAAGCACGTTTCACGTGTAAATGTACGCATAAAATGCGTAAAAATCCACAAAAAATGCGCAAAAATCCACAGAAAGTGCGTAAAAATCCAATAAAATACGTACATTTACAACAGTTGTGCTAACTCTAAGCACCACCCAAAAATTTTTTTTAAATCAAATAACAAATTAATTTTTGGTACGTATTTTATTAATAATAATATCCGAGTCCTTCTCTCATAATCGTTTATGTCCCAATTAGTCGTTTTGGGATCTTAAGGCATTTGTATAAAATTCATATAAAATTTTGTTATAACTATTGAATGGGTGCAATGACTCCTGCTCAATAAAATGCCTTCTTTGAAAGGGAGGCAGTAACCGTCAACAATAACGGGAGAAAACGTCTTAAGAGGGATATGGCATACGCAGGAAGAACTGAGTGCAATGACTCCTGCTCAACAAAATGCTTTCTTTGCAAGTTAGGCAGTACTCAATGAATACTGACTTTGTTGAGCAGGAGTCATTGCACCCAGTTGTTTTGCCTAGGCCGTATCTCTCTTATGGCGTTTTCTCCCGTTATTGCTGACGGTTGTTGGTTTGCTGCCTCCCTTGCAAAGAAGGCATTTTGTTGAGCAGGAGTCATTGAACCCAGTTGTTCCTGCGTAGGCCGTATCTCTCTTTCGGCGTTTTCAATTTTGAAATGAGGTTTAGACTACCACATGCGTTAACAATAATTACCAAAAACAATTTCATGCTTATTTATAGACTCTAATGTGTTTGTGGAAATGTTGTAATTCACAAAAAATAATCCGTTTTCCCTTTTTCTTTTTATTATTTATAATTTTTTTTTAAATTTTTCCCAATTTGAAATGTCAGTGTATTTATTTCTATTATAGGATAGTATATTTACCAACTTTATGCGTAAAAATTTTATTTAACAAAACAATAGTAATTTTAGGCATAATGTGTTTATTTATAAACACATAATGTCTAAAAATACTTTGTATGTGTATTATTGTGTGTGGAAGTGTGTATGAAAAGAGTTTATGCATTTTTTGTTTATATTTACCGAATTTTCGTAAAATTAAACAGAATTTTACCCATTTTATAGTAGTAAATTTACAAACATTTTTTAGAGTGTAGTTCGCATGCTACTGCTCCCAAATATGAAGATAATTTATTAAGATTTGATGCACTGATTCATACATACCCAAGGACAAAGCCGATCGGTTTTCGTTAGGATCGCTACATGTTTAGGTCTGTTAGCCATATAAAGGACTACAAAGAATTTACTATCAAGTTTATTTATACGCAACAGATCGGAAATATAAAGATATTTTATTGAAATTTAGTATGATAGCAACCATGAACCCAAGGACAGCCTCTAATGATTTTAGATAGAATGGGTTCATACTTGGATCTAGCGTCCATTGGAATATGCTTGCAATATTCCCTTAAATACATCTAGCATTAGGCAAGTTCGAATTTTCTTATTGATTTTTTAATATTTACCATTTTATAGACAAACTGTTACACCATTCGACACATTAAGATCTCGGCTCCAATAAGAACTTGCCTTCCAAGAAAAGTGGTGTTGGATATCCTAAAGGCGGCATGCCCGACTTTAACTTTTTTATTGGTTTAAAGAAAAATTTTTGAAATAGCATATTAAATGAGACACAACAATTTTAATATTTTATAAGCATCATTAATATTGTTATGTATCATTTTATTATCAAGAAAATGTTTTTAATAACAAAATAAATAGAAACATAAAAACCACACTCAAAAATGTCTTTGTTTTAAACCATTGAAAAGGAAATTAAGAAAACATAGTGGTTTAAATAAGTAAAATTAGAAATGTAATGTTGCAAATAATTTTATAAATTTGTACCTTTTGTCTAGCAACTGTTGTGCTAGACTATTTATATCTTTATATATATATATTAGGCCGGGTCGATTTGTGGGGAGGCAATTAAATCGCCCATGGCTCAGGGAAAATCGTATTCTAGGGATCAAAATAAGAAACTTTGCCGAAGGAACCATACCTCTAAAACGAATTCTACTATTATTATTTTTTATTTATTTTTATTATTTTATTTATTTTTTCTCCTTAGAAATTTATTTAGTCAGAACATATGTAAATGAAAAAATTAATTTAACTTAGTAATAGAAAAGAAAAAATAAAAAATTTCTGTTTGAAGTCTTTTTTGCTTTCAAGTCTGGGCAATTTCGTACGGCTCTCTAATGTCGTCGCCATAACAGCCTCTACATTTTCCGGTATAACTCGTTTGGAAACGCTAGCTAGCAATTGAACGTGTCGTTCTGTTTCTTGTATGTGTGATGGAATTTTTGGATCATGAAACGGTGGATCATCTTGATTTAATTATACTTTCAAAGTATCGTATGGAATGCTTCGCGTGAATGGTGGTTCAAATACGTCATTTATGTCATTCATATTGATCATTTCCGTGTAACTTGTGCAATAAAAGTTTATATCTGATTTTTTATAAGCTCTAAGTCCCGTTGGGTCGTCAACATCGGTTCGATAGCGTAGAATTATCTTGATAGCACAGTCGCGCTTTTCTTTGCTATCATCAAACAACATTGATAACAATATATTTTCCGAATGCGCATAATATGAATTATCTGTAATTACTTTATTGACAATTTTGCGTAAACGAGGTTCTAGAAATCTTGACCAACTAATGAATTTGAAAAATAATCTACTACCGTACACGACAGAGCTGTAATACTTGATATTGAAGTACATTGGCACATAACATGTAATTATAAATTCAACCAGTATTCTTAAATTTGCATCTGGATTTTCCGTTGTCACATATAATCGTAATAGTCTAGCGGCCTTGGTGAGCCACAGAGAATGTACAATTTTCCCTGGTTTGATGTTTGCCAGATCCACTGAAACCACGCCGCTAGAAATTGCATGGGCCATGTCGTATAAGTACTTGGAATCGGTGGAAAATTCAATTTTTTCTGGAGCAGGGGGCATATTTTTCAACTCAATTTTCTGAAAGCCGTCCACCACCTGAAAATATATAAAAATAAAACAATTAAAAACGGTTGACAATTATAATAAATGAGTGATAGCAATAACTTACCGGAAGAGTTTCACAAGTTTCGATTTGACGGCTCAATTTTCCGGTTGCCGATCTTGGTCCAGTGCTGGTTGATTTATCCAAAGCTTCAAACAAATGCCGATACGGAAGTTCGTTGAAGTGTAGAAGGCAAACGAACCAATGCAATGGTCTTTTTAACAGCAATTCGAATCGTCGTATAATTCCACCGTTTGGGCCAGTGTTTGTTGGCTCACCGTCAGTGCATATGCCAATTAATGCATCCAGTGATATATTTTTATCGTTGAAAAAATCATTTAATTTGGTTGTTTTGTATACAGCGGTTTCATGTTCCAGTCTTACGTAACCAATCAATTCAGAATTCGGTTCTCTCAAAATAATAAGATGAGGTTCTTTTACCATTCTAGTATGATACTTCTCATCAATTGTATCTCTCGTTAAAGTATCATCTTTTCTGCCATCGAATGAAAATGCTAACAAATTGGTATCATCTAACCGTTTGCGAAGCACTTCTTGTCTGCATTTCTCTTTTTCTCGGCGAACTTTCGATTTATCCATGATGAGAGGTTTGCCATGGATATCTTTCATTTTAAAATCTTGGAAAAGAGCTGTTCCCATTGCTGATGCTACTCTATCAGGCACGCCAAATCTGTCACATACCAAGGCAAAGTTAAAACAATCGTATCTCTGTGTGTATTGTGAACTTGTGCTTATATCCAAATCTTCTTGAACCGGTGGCGGTGCGTATGTTGAATCATCGGGATCTTGGTATGTTGGCATTGATGACATAGACGTTGCTCCTTGCTCTTCAATTTCCATCGCAAATCCATCCATTGTTAGACTTCTCTGATTATGTTGATCGTGCATAAACTCTTTGAGGCGTTCGGGAACCAAACCGCATGCACATGCAGCTGCCTTCAAATCGCATTTACATGTTCCAATGAAAAAAATTGTTTCCAGAGATTTTACATACTCTGTAAATTGTTGGGGTTTGTTTCTTCTCTTGATTTGCTCTTGATATTTGTCAAGCAATCTATTCAATTCTTAATCATTTATTTATTTATTTATTTATTTATTTATTTTGTTTTTCCACACACAAGACTTAAAGTCTTATATTGCAGTGAAGAACTGATTATTCGTTAAATAAACTTTTTATAATTTAATAACTTAAGAACTAATTATGAAGAAAAAAAATAAAGTAATCAAACATACATATATATAATATGGTACCTACGCATAGTAATTTCAAAACCTTGTAACACGTTTTTAAAATGAAATATTCGATTTATAAGCCAAAAAGTTCAAAAAGTTGTCTATGTTTATAATAGCAAAGGCACAAATAATAATAATAATAATAAAAAAAAATAAAAATAAAATAATAATTTTTTTTTTGTTTTTTGACTACAATTAAAAACTAACAATTTGAAAAATTATAAACATAATACAAAAGAAAATAATTTAATTTAATCAAATACGTTTGAAAAATAGGTAATTATGGTTTTTTTGAACCGCAGTGCGTTACTTAAGATTTGATAACAATAAGGAATTGAGTTCCAGATATAGAATTGCCAAGTTGATATAAGGCTTTTATATTTAAATGCTTTCAGTCTTTTACCCCTACAAATAGGGTCTGAAAAAATTAGTTTCTCATAAAGATGTACAGGTTGATGCAAATAAATGATTTTATGTAAGAAAGTCAAAATTCGAGTTTTCAGTAAATCGTTGAGACTGAGGCCATATAATTTTTTGGAAAACGCAGATACTCGTGCACGTCTTTTTAAACCATATACATAGCGAAAGATATTATTGAAAACGACGTTTAATTTATTTTCACTTATTGAGTCACAACTGGCAAAGAGTTCACACCCGTACAACAAAATTGGAATAAGGTAAGTTTTAGCAAGCAGTATTCTAATTTTTAATGGTGTACAGTGTTGGGTTCGCCAGAGTGTTCTCATCATGGAGAAAGTTCGACCACATGCATATTTAATATGATCAGACCAGGTAAGGGTATTATTAAAAAAGATTCCTAGATTCTTAGCGGTACTTACAATTTCAATACGTTGATTATTTATTGAAATGTTGGGAATAATTATTTTCTTCGCTAATCGTTTTTGTATAATAAGACACTTGGATTTTTTAGGGTTAATCCCCAGACCATTAGCCGTTGCCCACACATGAATGCGATCAAGTTCCAAATTCAAAGTTCTTACACACTGATCAAGCAAGGTTTCATTGCAACTAATGTAAAGTTGAACATCATCAGCATACATTCTAACTTTACAGTATGTTAGAATATCCGGGAGATCATTAGAGTATAATGAAAACAAGAGCGGGCCTAATATAGATCCTTGCGGAACGCCTCTTGTAACAGCTAGTGACACAGATTTTCCGGTTGAGGTTTCAACGTACTGATATCTGTTACTAAGATAAGACGACAAAAGACGTGTTGCAGTTGAAGAAAAATTGAACATATTTTGTAATTTGTAGCATAAGATGCCGTGGTCAGCAGTATCAAAAGCTTTCGAATGATCTAATAGAATTAAAAAAGTTACTTTACCATCATCAACTTCTTTTCTTATCTCCTCCGCAACATCAACTAGCGCTGTTATGCAGCTGTGTTTCCTTCGAAACCCAGATTGGCGAGATGAAAGCAAATTATTATTATCTAAGAAGGTAATTATTTGATTGTGCATCAGCCTTTCGAAGACTTTAGACAGAAACGGTAAAATAGCTATGGGTCTGTAATCAGTGCCTGATTTAGGTATTGGTACGATTTTCGCATTTTTCCAATTAGTAGGAAAGCAACCAGTTGTAAATATTTTATTAAAGAAGAATGTTATACGAGGAAGTAGTTGAGGTAATAGTATTTTTATAAATTTCGGATGAATTCCATCAACTCCAACAGCATTCGATTTTATCGATAAGAAACTTGATAAAACGTCACACTCAGTTATGCCAGTAAAGAAGAACCTATTGTTTGCTGAAACATAAATTGGGTGTATGTTTCTATAATAGTTACAATCAGCTTCTACCATTGGTGTATTTAAAAAAGTTTTATTTGCAATGTCGGCATCAATTGGACAAGGATCTTGCGTACCAGATTTGCCAATTCCAATTTCGCGAATCGTCTGCCATGTCTTCTTGGATCCTAAAGCATTCGAGAATTTTTCGGCATAGAATTCAGATTTGGCCTTTTTTATCAGCTTATTTGTTTCTTTTTTAGCAGTACGATATTCTTCTTGTAGCTGTGTAGTTTTAAAACGTTTCCACCTAGAAAATGCAAAATCTCTTCGATACATTGATTCTTTAATGGTGGAAGAAAACCAGGGTTTTTTCTTTTCGCTAACAATTTTAGTTTTTAAAGGTACTGTTTGATTAAACAGATAACTTATGTTTTCCTCTAGAAATAAAAGCTGATCATCCACTGCGATAATGTGGTTTAAATAATCCCAGTCTATTTTAAAAAACTCCTCTTCCAAGGCCACGAAGTCGATATTCTTAAAGTCACGGTAAGTGATAAATTGTTCAGTTGCCAACAATTCAAATTTATATGTCATGAAAATAAGATCGTGTCTTGAAAAGCATGAAGCTGAAAGTTGGTCATAAAGTTGGATATTTGACTGATTACTAACCAAAAACAGATCCAATAGTGTACTATTTGTCGCAGTAAAGTGTGTAGGTATAGTTGTATTTGGTATAAAAAGTCCGAGTGAAACCATGTTATCAGAAAGACCACTATCTACCAATAAATTAGAATTAAAATCACCCGCTATTATGACATCTTCATATAAAACCGTAAAAGTCTCCAGAGTTGTAATGAAGCGATTAGTCGGTATATTTCTATTTGGCCTATATACGCTTCCCACAAGTAATTTCTTTCCTAAACTATTAATCTCAATAAAAAGGTACTCTACAAAGTTTTGCGGAAGTGATTCCTCCAAACTATCAGCATCTTTGGAGGTGCATTTAACACTAAATGTAATACCTTTTTTTATATAAATTGCCACGCCACCGTAGCCATCATCTCTATCAACTCTACGTATATTGTAACCATCCAAAGAAATGGATAAATCTGTTATATTCGAGTCAAACCAAGTTTCAGAAACGCATATAAAATCCATACCAGAATTTTCAAATATATATCTGAATTCATCAATTTTGCCCTGTAAACTTTGCGCATTTATATGACAGATTTTAATACCTGATCTCTGTTTAGCCAAGATATTAACCATACTAGCAATTCCATCTCTAGAACGAATTCTATTGTTATTGGTCATAAAAAAAACAATTAAATATATAAATGTAACGCACCAATCAATTTATTACTTTTTTTCAGCATTATTTCCATACCAAGTTTTTCCCAAATTCCAATCAACTTATCTTGTACTTGAATAGTGAATGCTTTATAGGACAACTTTTTTTGTTCGCTCAAGTAAAAATAATATCTCAAGATATCCAGATGGGTTGGTAAATTAAGATCAGTCAAATCAGTAGACACACCAAAAACAGTAACATCATGCCTGGGTATATGACTCATTGGGTTTTCGATAGTTGTTGATGTTGTTATTGCTTCATCTTGCGGTGTAGAGGATGGTGGATTCATTGTAAACTTCTTGATTTGGAACGATTTTTTTTTAAATATTTTTTTATCTCAAATTAGCACTTCACACTTCGAGTTCTTCACAACGACTTAATGCATTCACAAAAACTGTTGCGTTATATATGGTCTAGGAGACGAGGTAATAAGAATGAAATGGTAATTTCAATTCTACCTGTAACCGATTTTGTTGTCAAAACTGCCCATAAAGTACTTACATGTAAATTAAACGTTAATCTGACTACAAATTCTGTTAAGCAAGTGCACCTTTTATTACTTCTGGAAAATCCTTTATGATAATTTTATGCTCAATTCTACCTGTAACCGATTTTGTTGTCAAAACTGCCCATAAAGTACTTACATGTAAATTAAACGTTAATCTGACCACAAATTCTGTTAAGCAAGTGCGCCTTTTATTACTTCTGGAAAATCCTTTATGATAATTTTATGCTCAATTCTACCTGTAACCGATTTAGCTTAAGTAAGTTTACGACATGCAGCTGTGTCTTGTGGTGGCTTAAAAAACCCACACAACCTATTTTACGACCTGCAACAGAACGACACGTTCAATTGCTAGCTAGCGTTTCCAAACGAGTTATACCGGAAAATGTAGAGGCTGTTATGGTGACGACATTAGAGAGCCGTGCGAAATTGCCCAGACTTGAAAGCAAAAAAAATCTCATATTAAATGTAGTCTGCTACGTCAACAAAATGAGAATGGCAGAAACAATAAAATATGTTTTCGAAGTCTTCTGAAAAGCATAACCAACAATGGAAATATTATGAAAGTTTTTTGTTTTTGTATTTTATACCATCGGTATAAATTAAAAACAAATTTTATTTTTACCCTTCTTCTTTGTTAATACAAGAAGAGGCAAAAACATTTACTCCGTACTGTGAGTGTTGTCAAAATGTTGGTTTTTAATTTTTATTTAAAAAATAAAAATAATTTTTCGACCTTTTTAATTGATAATTAGAAATTTATTAATTCAGTTCGAGGCCAATTTCCTTATTAGGAGTTAACAAAATAAGTACTTTAAAAAAACTGTTATTATTCTTCATCAGGATACTCTCCTGATAAATACATACATTTGGAAGCAAAAACACTGTGAAGTATTTGTCAGAAGAGTATCCTGATGAAGAAAAATATCAGTTTTTGATAAAAAGTACTTATTATGTTAACTTATAATAAGGAAATTGGCCTCGAACTGAATTAATAAATTTCTAATTAATTTTTGAAAATTTTTAATATTTCACGTTAAATTGATAGATTAGTAATCTTGAATGTTTAAGCTATTATTTTTACATTTTTAAAATTTAATTCGTTTTAAAAATAAGCTTACTGAAAACAAACTTCTGTTCAATTGTGGTACTACTCTTGAAGAATTAACATCATACCAGAAAATATTGAATTTTCGAAGCGGGTAAATCGCCGCAGAAGTGTAAAGCACTCCAGGAGAATTTTTTTAATTTGTGCCATTTTTAATAAAAAATTAATTTATTATTTTCTCTTCGTACTTGTTGAATTTATTTTTATTTGTAAATTTTTTAAGTTTTAAGTGCCGCAGTTTAAAATTTTCATTTCATTTTTAATCTGTTAATTTTTGTAAAATTTTTTTCCAAAATTCGTGCGATTTAAAAAAAAGATTCATTTATTATTTCTTTTAAAATTTTTTAAATTTAAGGATTCGCATGCGAACATTCGTTAATTTTTGCATTTAATTTTTTTTTTTAACGCGCGAACTTTGATTTTTATAAAATTTAGATCATTTATAATTAGGTTGTTTTATTTTTGTCAAAAATTGTAAAATTTTAATAGGAAGCCTAAACTAAAATATGAGATTTCATTATGGGCATTATGAGCAAACATTTTTGGTCAAAATAACCCTAAAAAATGGGGTTTATTTTCAAAAAATATTCGGTTATAATACCAATTACAACACAGTCATAATCCACGAGGGGAATTGTTACCTTTTTGTAATCGGTCTTGAATACCATTTTTTGTTGGGCCATTCTCGGTCTTAACACCCAAAATCGAAATAGTGATAATTTCCGTGGGGCTATGTTCGGGGGCTCTCTAAGATCGAAAATTATTTCGCTAAATTAGAAAATTTGGTTATGTTTTGAAAAGTTTTTAAACGTAAAATTTTTCTAAGATTAAAAATATTACTAAAGCCACTTCAACTTTTCTTAAAAGCAGTTTAACATTACCAGTAAGCACATATATATTAAAAATTCTGGTGCTTTAAATTTTGTTTCAAATAAAGTAGATTTTTAAACCTAGCACTTGTTTATTTTAAAAAATGTGTCAAACTGGAATTTTTGTTTCTCTTTTTCTGGAGTATTCTACTGAAATACAATATAACAAAAGTTGTATTCAAGCACAACAAAAAAAATTGCTAACGTAAGTAAATTTTATTAATAAATTCAACATAATATTTTAATAATCCATCTGAAAATATTTACTCTATATAAGAGATCGACATATTCAATATCAACACATTAGTGGTATTCATATAAACTCGTAAACGGTGTAAACCTTGTAGGTTTATGAGTTTAATGTCATACTCCATACATAAAAAATATGGTTTGTATTTATACAAGGTTTACACGGAATTTACGAGTATATATGAAAACCCCTATTATTTGTTAAGTTAAAGAATAATTTTATATTTCATTAGAAGTTTTGAGTTGTAAGTTGCACGTATTGTAGTTACCATGAACTAATAAGCAATATAAAACAATATAATAAAGTTTATACACTTTTGTGGTACAACCTTGTTATTCAATATTGCTGGTATCAACCACCGAATACAATACACAAAAAAATTGGCCACATTGTATTCCTAATGTCTGAGATACATTTTTAGCGATAAGATTTTCAAACAATTCATAAACTAAAGATATGTGAGAATCAATACACAAGAGTGTTGTTAGCTAAAGATACACATGAGCGGCAGGGGTTATACGTAGACAAAAGTTAAAAAAGGAAACAAAGCTTAAAAAAGAACTATATCGACTATTTCATTAAAAATCGGACAAAAAACAGCGTTTTGATTACAGGTATTCCGATTTTGTTTATATTTTGAGTAAAAGATACTTTCGTAAAATGTTTTTTACGCCATTTTCTTCTTTTAAAAAAGTGTATAAATTTCAACACTCGCATACACTCAGGGAATTATGTAAGTAAAATTAACTGCAAATGACAGTTAAAATAACTGCATTTGCACTTAAAAAGGTGTAGACTACATTTGCATATAAATCAATTGCAATATGAAGTTATTTTTAACTGTTAAAAATCAACTGACAAATGTAGTAAAAACAACTACAAATGCAATTAAAATAACATACATGCAAATTATTGTAAAACTATACAAACAACTGCAAATGTAGTTAAAATAACATAAATAAAAATTATTTTAAAATTTATTAATGTAATAAAAACAAATATATGTAAACACTCTTAACTTAATTTTATTCTATAATAAATTTAAAATTGAGAAATCAAAATTTACACTTAATGTCACTTTTATTTTTCATTATCAAGATATTGGTGAAGATGTCCGTCTGTGAGGGATGAAATATGGTGTTTTTTCTTCCTTTTTTTCTCCAGGTAGAAAATATTAAAGAACTAAAGGAAAATAAATACAATATTTTTTTAACATTCCCGTAAATAAATTTATATTTCATATTATAAAACTTACCTTATTATTTTAATAATTTAATAAAAAATATATAACCTTTTCAGTACTAAGGGTCTGCACTCTTTAGCGTTGTTTTATGACTAAGATAAGAGAAAACATGTTCTTCTCATATTCTTTCACTAGAAAGTTCTAAACAAGCGCTTCGTACACATGCTCCTGTTTGCTTCGTTTGTATGCACACTAGGGTTATGAGTCATTTTTTTTTTTCAGCCAATACTAAACTAATAATAAAAATCGTGTTTGCGGGTCATTTTGGCAAAAAAAAAACCTTCCGCACCAAATGCAATTTCTAAAAAAATGTTTGCTCGGGGATTTTGCATAATTTACATAACGAATTATTGCAAGAATTATTGTAAACGACAAAAAATGTATCCAAATGTCTCTCCAAAAAGGTTTCGTAATTTTTACCGTACATAGCCTTTAATACGTATCGTTTGAGTTTTATTTGTTTAAAACTTGGGAGAAATATTTTAAGTAAACTAAAACAATATAGATCAAAATTCAACCCTTTTGGTGCGAGAACTTTTTTGACAGTAGCGAAAAAGTAAGATTGCTTTCCTTAATATTTTTTTATGGCCTTTTTGGCTAGGATATGTAAAATTTGATATTTGCAAAATAAATCAAAAAGTCATAACACTAGTGCACACACACTTGAAAATTTAAGTCTTTGTAAAAAAATTCAAAATAACTGCATAAAATAAATGTTGCTACAATATAGTATTTTTGTAGTTTGTTTAAAAAAATGACTGTCAAAAACATTGAAAAATTTTGCGCTAAGTAAATTAACTACAATTGTAGTTAAAATAACTACAACCGCATTACTACACAAATAACTGTCATATAGTAACTGCAGAACTTTTCTGAGTGTACCAATTCCTCCGTTTATATGATACTGTTTTTACAAAAAAAAATTTTTCTCGCATAATTCGAGGAATGTATAGAAATTTGTTCGATTTAACATTTTGTTTTTAATAAAAATTTTTGTGAAAAATATAAGAAAATTAAAAATGGTGCGAAATAATGGAAAGCAATTTACAATAACAAACTGCTTTTTGTTTATCAATTTCTGGAATCTTGAAATTTTTTGTTCAGAAGTAATGGCCTATTTTTTGCAATTATTGGAGCAGTAAAATTATCAGCAATTTCTATTGAGTACTTTTCTAAATTTTAGATACTGTTTCTTACAAAATTTTAACGCAGCGAAATCTGCATGGCTGAAAAGATTACTTTTCTTAAGAAAATTGTTTTAATGAATGGGGGAATATTTAGTTGATCTCTTATTTTTAAGTAAATGAATGTTCTTTTAGTTTGACTCTAGATCATAAATTAATATCACTTTCTGTTTAAATTATTTTCAAATCAAAGAAAGATGATACAATTTTTACAAGTAAATTACAAAGAATAAATATTTTTGAAAGAATTCGATAAGACCAGCAAGGCAGAATGCGCATTTTCGGCTTTCGCTACAAAGCCATCATCAGTGCCTTTCGCGTTTGAGTGGGTTAATATTTTGATAATCGTCTACTTATGTGACCGTTAAAAGAAAATGGAATTTCTTATCAACAACTCAACTTAGACTAACATCAACGAAATTTAACAATGTTATTTTTATCCTTTGTTATAATTACCCTATTTTGCTTTGAACCTTAATTCTTAAGATATCTCAGCTGATTCTATTCAACTCTGTGTATGATAACCACAAATTTTTGAATTACAACGAACCGTTAAATTTAAATGTATATTATTTAAATTATATTTTTGCACTGTCAATGTATTGCTGGTCTTATCGAAATCTTTCCAATATATTTTAATTCTTTGTAATTTACTTGTAAAAATTGTATCATCTTTCTTTGATTTGAAAATAATTTAAACAGAAAGTGATATTAATTTATGATCTAGAGTCAAACTAAAAGAAAATTTTTTTAATATTTAAAATGAAAAATGACATGGTTATACTCGCTGGAAATTGAAGTTTTATTTCTGCTTTGCTAATAAATAAATAATGAAATAAGTAAAAATTCCACTTTATGAACACCAACTTTAATGAAAGTTTGCATTTTCTATAATACTTAAACTTGATTTCATAATATATGAGAAGTGCGACACACTTGATCCTTTAAAAGACTATTACGTGCATCACTTTAGAATAATTTTGATCTTATTTTTTTAGGATTCTTTAACTTCTGGGCACCATCACCTGTATTTTCTCATTGTTGTTATTTTATGCCCTTACTTAGCAAATGTTTCTGAATGTTCCTATTTGAAATACAAAAATGTTGGTTATGTAACTTTAAACATTATTGCGTAAGGTGTTATTCCTTGTTTTAAAAAAATAGAAAAATAACATTTCTTATACACTTGATCCCTTTTTTTAATACACTTAATGCTAGGGATCAAAATGCTTTTATTTAAAGAAACGAATATTATTGGACAAATAACCTGTATATTGTAAGTAATTTTTACGTATTTAGCCTCCGGATATACCGATTTATCCCTGTACGACTATGTTCTATTTCTAAACCTAAAGAAATTGCTCTGTGGAAAGAGACTTAGCTCCTTGGAGGACCTCTAGAAATTTATAAAAAAATAAGGAAAAGCATTGGACTAATGGCGTTTTCTTTTCTGGAAAAAAATGTTGCCTTGTTAAAAGGCAACATTTTAAAAATGTTGCCCTCACCCCATTAAAATGTTACATTTTTCCAATCAGAATAGAACACAATAAAATCACTGTTGCATTTTTCTAAACATATGTATGTGTATTGTTTACTCGTATGCAATATTGTTTACCCAAACTATTACTAATTGTAGCCTAGTGGTTGTGATGCCTGCCTTTGACATGAGCTATACGAGTTCAAATTCCAGCCAAAGTAAAAAATAATTTTTTTATGTATATTCTTTTTTCAATTAAAAATTTTTTTTTCATATTTAAAACAAATTGTATAATTTTTTATTTATTTTTGGCCTAAAAAATTGTTACTAAATAACAGCAAAATAATAAAAATTTAATTAAAATTTTATAAAAACAAAAAAAAAAAAAAACGAAAAAAAATATTGTGCTCCAAGCGGGGTTTGAACCTGCGACCTACTGCATCAGAAGCCATGATAGTACCCCCTAGGCCACCAAGTTGCGAGTTATCTAGCAAAAAACATTACAGTATATACACATGGCGTTGACATAAAGAAAAAAACAGGGCAACACTGCACCCCGTAAATTTTTTGAGGGCGAAAAATGTTGCACTTTTGCCCTTTATTTAGGCAACATTTTTAGAAAAGAACACCTAGCCCTCTTAGAATGTTACCCTTAATTTAGAAAAGAACACAAAAAAGGCAATTCAAAGGCAAAGTGCAAAAAAAGGCAACATTTTTTTCAGAAAAGAAAACGCCATAAGTGTATTGAGCTAAAAGGAGACTATGTTGGTAAATAAAATCTTGTTTTGCTTAAGAAAAACTGTGTTTCTTTCAAAAGGTCACTGACTTATTGATCCGCCCTCGTAATAATAATTGAAGTAAAATCATAGCCTACTGAATTAATACTTAACAATCGAATTTTGTGGAAGGATATTGATATTCTTCGAATAAATAATTCAAACTATAAAAATTTAAGTCAATAAATGCAAAAAAGAAATGCCAATGTTTTCATTTAAGAGCTGTTTACAGCATTTAAAAAAATTTAAATAGTATTAATTTTTTAAAGTTAAATTATATAAACAAATAAAATTTCTTGTGTGTATAACATTTTTTAAAATATTAAGTGCAATAATATTATCCTAATTTTTCGAACTATTCTGCCTTTCAAATAATGTAAAAAAAGAACCGTCAGATTGTCACCTATTTTTTGAATGAAATGGGCACTACTTTACTATTAACCCTATAATGCCCAAGACCTCTAAAAAGCGGTATCCAGATCTTGGCTAAATAACAACTTTTGATTAAACAAGTTTTATTATATCAATAGAAAACATTATTCCTTACTTTTTTGCCTTCAAACTTTGTTTGCGTAAGGAACGATTTTCCAGCGAGAAGGCTGTAAATTGAAAATTTCGTAAATTTGAAAAAAATAACTTTTTAAAACAGAAAAATATATTTAAAAAATCATTTACGATCTAGCTTACATATATTAGGTCCATTCGATTACTGGATAATTTGTACAAATTTTTACTGGATGGCGTTTGTTTACATAAATACTCAGTAAACAGAAAGAAAAAAGAGAGAATAAAGTGACAGTTCTATGTTGAGAGTTTCTAAGTCTTCTTCTTTTTCGTGCAAATTTTTACTGGATAAATTTTTGCCAGTAAGAATTTGCAAGCAGAAAAAAACATATGTTTCGAAAACATGATTGTTTATGGTAAATAAAAAAAAAATATTTTTGTACTGAGTAATTCTTACTGGACTTGACTGAGAAAAGTAATCGAATGGACCTATTATCGATAATCCCAAAGCTAATTTGGGATTATCGATAATAAGTTTCAATTTTTCACCCAGGAATCAAAGGGTAACTTCAGGATACGTCTTACCTAGAGTTTGCTAAATACCGAAAAATTTGAAAACCGCGGTTTCGGGTTTTCAAAATTATAAAATCCGCGGTTTCGGTTATTTTTCGGTTTTCTTGTTATATGAAAAGAATTGTTTTAAAATAATTAAATAAGTATAAAATATAAATAGTTTAACACGGACAATATATTCTTTAAAATTCAATAGAATTTCTCACTCGAATAAAGGCAATAAAGCCGTTTCGTGACCTTTACGGGAGTAGAAAAAAAAACATTAATTAAATTTTTCAAGAGCTTAAATTAAAATTTTAGCAATTTCTTTAAAAGAATATAAAGTTAAAATTTTATAAATTTCGCGGAATACGAATAGCACTTTGTGAAAAATACGCGGTAAAAATCTGAACAAAACTAAAAAATTATTCAAAGTAATATTTAATCGCGAAAATGTTCAATACAATTAAATACAAAATTTTGTAAACACACACTCACAATATTTGTTCCTTTAAAATTGAAAATAAGCTAAAAAAAGGACCAACCACTTTTCGTTTAAAACAATTGAATTTTATCGTTTATTTTTAATTGTTAATTACAGTCGGTAAAAATAACAGATTTTTCGTTTATTTTAAAATTGATTATATTATAACAGCTGATTATTTTTATTAGAAAATTTTGACGGAATATTTTAACTTATACCGCAAATCCGTATTTTGTGTATTTAGTTTATTGAATGACTGATAGAAAAAGTTAAAAAATTTATTTATTTGCAATTTAACAGCTTATTCGATTGAAACAACTTTACCGATTTACTTTTTAAAAGATTATTGAACATTTGAGCTAAAGTTATTGTGAGTGTAGGAGGAAATTCGAGAACCAACAATATCCCAGCTAATATTTTTCTGAGCGCTCAGAAATTGTAACTCGTAAAAGACCCTAGAATACGATAATTTTCAGAGTGCTGAAATTTTGGAGTCATAAATGAAACATAACAGACTGGTATATATGAGTTTATTCAAATTTTTTTTTTTAATTTTTTTCAGTGCTCATAAATGAATAATGGTTTCGAAATTACTAAACTTTTCAATAATGCTGATGATTCGGAGTCTTTTGTGAGTCATAAAAGTGCGTTCGGAAAGTGGCTTCATCGGTGAAGAAATACACCCTCATATAGCTATGATTTCAGAACGCCTTACGGCTCTTTTATTAGTCTTTTCGGATTCTAATTGAATACTGAAATGAAATTTAATTAATTATTTTACTTGTTTAAAGTATTTAATAAAAACCGACTTATTTTTGTCGGTTTTCGATTTCGGTTTTGAGGCTTGAAAAACCGCGGTTTCACTTTCGATTAAAACCGATCAGCAAACGCTAGTCTTACCAATACCTCTCTAACTCAGAACCTAGCTTACAGAACGCTCAGAAGTAGTAGTAAGCAGAACTAATTTTGTTTAGTGCAAAATTCGCCAAATTTCCTAATTTTCAAAATCGCTATAACTTCTGAAATAACAAAACTAGATCAACCAATTTTTGTATGGGCTTCTATTTTACTGATAATGTTATTTATAGCAAAAACTGAATTTTTTTGACTATTGGATTTCTTGGTTCGTCTTCAACTTTTATTGTGTTATATCGCTTAAATAAAGCGATAAATTAAAATTTTATTATTAAACAATACGTCTGTAATTTAACAGAACTGCTCCTAATTATTGGATTAAAATTTTTTTTTTTAATTATCACAAGTTTGGTAACTGAGCAGAACTTATTGGTAGATTTACTAATTTTTAAAACAAAATGTTGTTTTATTTCAAGCCATAAATTATAAATCTTTCTGTTGAATTACAGACGTACTAGTTCAAGTGTGTGCAAAAAATTATGTAAGTTAGTTTTATATAACGATTTTTTTTTATTCAGTAGCATTGTAGCTCCACAATGCGTGTGTATAATTTCATATCGCAGGCTGTGAGAGTGTTCATTTGTGCAGTGTTGTCAGTTTAGGGGATTTATCCCCAAATTGGGGATTTTTTCGTCAATGGGGATAAAAATTCCGCTTGGGGATATGGGGATTTATTGGGGTTGACACGAAATTTTAGGGGATTTTTTGGGTATAACATATTATTGCTTTTTTATAATTTTATGAATTTAACCCTGATAATTCTAAATATTTATATATTTCTTTTAAGAATGATGATAATAGTGCATGATTTTAAGCTACACAAATTTGTGTTCCAAAAAATTTAAGGTTATTCGAATGTAAATGAGTTATAAGAAGCTCTTCTTAAATTAAATATATTCTTTACATGTTATTCAATTGTCAAAAGTTCAATCCATCTGCTGAAATTTTAAAACTTTTTAATATACCATACGCAACAAAATGTCTGAAGCTGATGAATCGAAAAATTTTTATACTGCAATATTTAAAATGAAAAATTTTGGTTCACATTTTTATGCTGTTATTTAAAATAATTTGTTCTTTTTTGTAATTTGTTACAATTACAAAATTTATTGAGTTTGAGTGTATAATTTACTTTTTAATATACCATACGCAACAAAATGTCTGAAGCTGATGAATCGAAAAATTTTTATACTGCAATATTTAAAATAAAAAATTTTGGTTCACTTTTTTTTGCTGTTATTTAAAATAATTTGTTCTTTTTTGTAATTTGTTACAATTACAAAATTTATTGAGTTTGAGTGTATAATTTACCAAAAAAATTAAATAAATATAGTATTTTTCATTAATTTTTAAAAAAAGTTAATGAATATGAATTTTTTCCACAAAATAAAATTTGGAGATTTTTGGGGGATTACAAATTGAAAATTGGGGATAAGGTCTGAAAAAAAACTGGCAACACTGCATTTGTGAGCTGGTTTTCATAGTGTCTTCACTAGTGTTTCCAATTCGGTTAATCGATTAACCGATTCCTCTATTAATCGCCTCTATTTCGGTTAATGTCGAAACAAATAATTTAAAACTCAAATAATTATTCGACCCGAATAATCGGTTAAAATTGGTCGATTCACCGGTTACATTTTTAATATGGAATTTTTCCTTAATTTTTTCCCAAAACTTCACAATTTTCTTAATCTGGGCTACAAAATTACCAGAAAAGCTTAGAAAAAACAAATACTAACTAAAATAGCATCAAATTCTTTAAAAATCGTTTGAAATAGGTCCTTAAATACCTTTTTCGAGCAACCGCAAACAGGTCAACATTGTACCATCAGACTCCCAAAAAATATGTATCAAAGTTTCTATTTGTAAAAAAGCCTTAAGAACATAGCAAAAGGCCAAAATGAAGGTGTTTTTTAAAACTTCACAAAACACACGAAATACCGACTGGCTGGAGGATGCTTTATGAAATAAAATAGACAATTTTGCATTACTGTTTCAATTCTTTTAAAAATTTAAACTAATATAAATTATATCTCCATGTCCTTTAAGACAAGGCTGCATTTGTTTTAAAACTGTTACACAATTAACATGCTAATTCTGAAAGAACTTTAACTTTTCTTATTTTTCCTAAGAAAGTGTACATACACATCGGTTCAAAACCACATCAATTCTATAACATGTTCCACTAGAGCAACATTGAACCGGAACCCGTTTCAAGGAATATAAATTCGAATTAAAACAAATAACCTAAAGTTAAAAAATTTTAATTTATATAGAATTTGACTTCTGTAACTGCACACTCAGTGAATTGTCTATATGCTATTGATGAATTTATACACTGATTCAATTAAGTTTCGCTGGAATTCGTCTATTAAAACTTTTAATTGAATTGATGCAATTTTTCATAAAATTTTATGAAGAATTTCATATTATTTATTAAAAATGTCATACACCCAAAAAAGTTTTTTTAGAAAGAGATTCATAAAAATTGTGAAGCTTTTCATAAAATTTACTTTACATAAATTTTACTTTTTGAAGAAAACTTCATTAGCTTATTGAAAATTTTGTTTACAGCTCGTCCGATAAAATTCTCTCAGAGTCAGTACGCTCAAACTTTAGGTTATTTTTTTACTGTTAATGGCCTTTAGTAACGAAAAAGATACTGAGAAGCAAAGTAAATTGGTATTCTCAATTAACTGAAATTAATCTCAAAGAGAACTCAAATTTTTTATCGACGACTTTAATGAAAATTTCTTAGCAGTAGGAAGAATCTTATTAAAATTTAAAAAACTTTAGGTGTAGCATTTCTTTAACCCTTTCAGACCCAGCATACACGATTGTGAGATGTGATGTTTTCTCTTAAAATTACAAATATTTTAAATACTAATAGGTTTATTTAGAGAAAAAATTTCAGTTATACTTTTAGCTAAATTATATTTCATAAAATATGAATTGACGCCAGGAAATTTTAATAGTTTTAGTACTATTTTACCTTAAAGTTATAAAATGAATACATTTTTGCAAGCTAGTTGGGTCTGAAAAAGTTAAATGCAGTATTAAATTTTATAGTGTCAGTATTGATTAAAAATCACATTCAAAGAAATTTTGTATCTAAGCTTTTCAGATTTTTTAATTTTTTTCTAAATAAAAAATCTACGTTAAGTAATCGATATGTAACAGTTTTAGATTTGCTGTTCTTAACTTACTAATATTTTGTTAGTTTCAGCAGTTCTTTCTGCCATCTTCAACGAAATTTTAGTAGATTTAGCAACATTTTTACAGACCTTTTTTTTTAAAAAAATCTCAGATCCCGAAACTTTTCAACTTTCGAATATGAAAACTTTTTTATTAAATACATCGTATTCATATATGACGTTAATATTTAATTAAAAGAGTCAGCTTTCTGTGTTTTAATTAATAAAAAGTTAATGAAATACCTTAATTTAGCATTAAACGATTAATCGATTAACCGCCAATTTTCTCGAATAACCGACCCGAATAACCGGTTAATCCATTTTAGTGATTTTTCGAATAATGCATTAACCGGTTAACCGCCTATGTCGAATAATTGGAAACACTAGTCTTCACACAATTTTCTAACATTTTTTTTTTTAAATTAGTCTTAAAAATTATGTGATAAATAAAATTCAAAAACTCTAAAAAATTTATGTAGAGATTAGTTATGGAAATATTATAAAAATAAAATTATAAAAAATCTTAATCCGATCGGGACAGGTACCGTGTAAACCTAGCCGGGTGTTATGGGGTGCTGCAAAGCTTTAAATATAACAAAAAAATTTATTTCTTTGGCATATATCTATATTTCCACGAAGTTTGGTCAGAAAATTCCCAGCCATTAAAATTCGGGAATGAAAGGATTAAAATGGCTTAGGTTTGTAATATTATTTAAACTCAATACACTTAAACTCAGATAGGATATTTCTGTGGCAACGTGGTCAAAACATCGACCGATTTTAAACATTTTCAATGAGATTCGTATAAAAACTCATTTATCAATTTTAGTCCAATTTTCTTCCGGGTTGTGACTTTGTTTGATTACCAGGACCGTTCATTTTATATGGACAGACGGACAAACATCAGCACAAACCTTAGTGTGGTGTAAAGTATAAAAAAATTGCCTAGTCGAATGGAATGACTAATATAAAAAATAAATATATCAAAGTTATATTATATTAACACATTCATTTAGTTAGTGAATATGGATATTAGACTGGTCCAAAAAAAAAGTTGGAATTTTCACGCTCCACAACCCTACAAATATGCCACTTTGAAAAAAATGTGGTCTGATCAAAAAATAACCAAAAAACTTTTGTTTAGAGGTAGCACATCGCATTTTAAGTTTCGAGGTTGTACTTGTTCTATTATTTTTAATTAATTAAAAATAATGGAAAATATGAGAAAAATTAAATATAATTATTATGATCGCGACATATCAAATCTAATATATTTTTAGGTGTACATTACGAATATGAAATCAAAATTGAAATCGGAGTCGCGGATTTCGCGAAATTTGAAAATTTCATACAAAAAATGCTCAACATTGATCAGGATGTTTTCTTATATTTACCAATATGAAAATTTCGTTTTTCCATTAATATATATCTGTGGAATGTCCTATTATGTGAGATAGGGTTTTTGGTATCAATAAAATTACAGAAAGCTAAATAATAGCGAAATATTAAAAAAAAGGCAATTTTAAGTTAGTTTGCAAGGATACCTGTTATCCTTTTTATACCCTACACCACTATGTGGTCAGGGTATTATAAGTTTGTGCTGATGTTTGTAACACCAAAAAATATTGGTCGTAGACCCACCTTATAGTATACCGATCGGTTCAGAATTTTTTTTTATTTCGATTTAACGATGTCCGTCTGTCCGTCCGTCCGTCCGTCTGTCTGTCTGTCCATGCAATCTTGTACGCACTCTACAGGTCGCACCTATTAAGATATTTCGATGAAATTTGGTACATAGACCTATGTTGGCCCAAGGACGAACAAGTTTGATTTTTTTGAACATCGGTCCATGTTTAGACCTAGTGCCCATATAAGGGTCCTACCAAAATTATATTGTTTATACGCTGCAGGTCGTAAATATTAAGATATTTTGATGAAATTTGGTACACAGACCTATATTGGCCCAATAACGCAGCCTATTGATTTTGGTGAACATCGGTCCATGTTTAGACCTAGTGCCCATATAAGGGTCCTACCAAAATTATACTGTTTATACGCTGCAGGTCGTAAATATTAAGATATTTTGATGAAATTTGGTACACAGACCTATATTGGCCCAATAACGCAGCCTATTGATTTTGGTGAACATCGGTCCATGTTTAGACCTAGTGCCCATATAAGGGTCCTACCAAAATTATATTGTTTATACGCTGCAGGTCGCAAATATTAAGATATTTTGATGAAATTTGGTACACCGACTTATGGCAGCCGAAGGACGAAGCCTATTGATTTTGGTGAACATCGGTCTATGTTTAGACCTAGTGCCCATATAAGGGTCCCCCCAAAATTATATTGTTTATACGATGCACGTCGTAAATATTAAGATATTTTGATAAAATTTGGTATACAGACCTACATTGGCCCTGTAACGCAGCCTATTGATTTTGGTGAACATCGGTCCATGTTTAGACCTAGTGCCCATATAAGGGTCCTACTAAAATTATATGGTTTATACGCTGCAGGTCGCAAATATTAAGATATTTTGATAAAATTTGGTACACAGACCTACGTTGGCCCAAGGACAAAGCCTATTGATTTGGGTGAACATCGGTCCATGTTTAGACCTAGTGCCCATATAAGGGTCCTACCAAAATTATATTGTTTATACGCTGCAGGTCGCAAATATTAAGATATTTTGATAAAATTTGGTACACAGACCTACGTTGGCCCAAGGACAAAGCCTATTGATTTGGGTGAACATCGGTCCATGTTTAGACCTAGTGCCCATATAAGGGTCCTACCAAAATTATATTGTTTATACGCTGCAGGTCGCAAATATTAAGATATTTTGATGAAATTTGGTACACCCGAAGGACGAAGCCTATTGATTTTGGTGAACATCGGTCTATGTTTAGACCTAGTGCCCATATAAGGGTCCCCCCAAAATTATATTGTTTATACGATGCACGTCGTAAATATTAAGATATTTTGACGAAATTTGGTACACAGACCTATTTTGGCCCACGGACGAAGCCTATTGATTTTGATGAACATCGGTCCATGTTTAGACCTAGTGCCCATATAAGGGTCCTACCAAAATTATACTGTTTATACGCTGCAGGTCGCAAATATTAAGATATTTTGATGAAATTTGGTACACAGACCTATATTGGCCCAATAACGCAGCCTATTGATTTTGGTGACATTAGTTGGCTTTTACCCAGACTGGTGTAGGGTATTCTATAGTCGGCATGCCCGACTTTAACCTTTTTACTCGTTAAAATTAAAATCAGTGTTATATATAATGAAGGCCCTTGGTAAGTAAATTGCAAAAGTATAACAAATTGGATTTTTCGACAACACTGTTTACAGGTAATTAGGAAAATATCTCAAAAAACTTGAGTTTTTTTGAATTTTCAAAAACCACGAATAATTCATAAACCACAAATGTTTTTTAAATTTCGATTGCTGATTCATAATTTTCGTCAAAATGAAGATCAGATTTGAGAAATTTGCGCATACAAGACAAAAACAAGTTGAATTTTTAATTACATTTTTTCGGAAAATTTGGAAAATTTTACTAAAATATGTATATTTTTGTATAAATTTAAAAAAATCCGCGAACTACTTAAAAGTTACTTAATTTTTTTAAGTTTTGATTTCAAATTCCATTTGTGCAAAATAATTAAGACCAGAATTAAAAAAAATTGTTAAATAATAGCGTACAGGTTAAGAAATATTTAAATTTAAAGTCAACCCTACTTTTTGTATAAATTACTCTAGAGATAAATTACTAATTGTTAAAAGACAACTTTTTGTGCTACCCCTAAATAAAATTCCTTAAAGACATTAAGGAATAGAGGCAACATTGTGGAGATCGCGAATTCCAACTTTCATGTTTTTTTGGACCACTCTAATGGATATACATAAATAGAAATTTCAAATTGTATAGAATATGTTATGGAACATTAATTGCTAAACTCAACACTCTTTTCATTACATATCTTCTCACCCATTCCAATATATTGCGATAAGGAAAGAGTCTTTTGTCTTTTATGTGTATTTCATTTATACTTTTCATTTGTTATGCATTAGAGTGGGCTTATACGACAACTGATATTCTTAACATTTGCCTTTTAGTAAGGTCTAGGGTAGTTTTAATCAATATTCTGAGGCTGCTATGAAACGTCTTTGATAAATTCCAGCGCCAAAATATTGGGTACCAGAAATTCAAAATTTGAGGTTTCATTATCGCAGAATCAGATCTAGAACCGGTTCAAAAGCAACTTGGTCTAGTTTCAAGAAAAAGAACGTAGTGCTTCCAGGTCAAACATACCAGTTCTTTGGATTATCTGCTACCAGTAAGAAATAAAATGAATAGAATAAAATAAAATATGGCACTAACTAAAAAATAAATAAATAATGATTGAAAGCAACTTGAAAGCGAATCAGTTAAAATAAATTTTTATTTAGGTGGTGTTTCTAGATGACGTTTTGCTGCACACGAACGTAAATGCACTTACAAAATACATGTAGTCACTTATTCGTGTGACAACGAACGTCTTCTAGAAACCCCATGTTAGTTTTAACTTTACCTAATCAGAGTGTAAAAAACTAAATTTAAGATTTCTGATATAAGAAGATACAGAAGATCTCTTAAAAATTTCTCCACATTTTTGGCTTTGGGTTCGCTACTTGGTTCTTTTGCTTTACCAGTTCCAGGCTTTCTTTCAGTCCTTAGTTCCTTGTTGAAATTTTTGAATAACCTCGAAAAATATCGCCCCTTTTAATTCTGTTGTGTTTTTTTTTTTAAACCAAAATTCTTGAATAATTATATTGTGCATACTATTGTACATATACTTATCAAAGATATTCTGATCAAAAATAGGTAATTTATACGTACAATCATAGAAATAAATCTGTAAAAATAGCAGAAAATGCAAATAAAACTTAGATAAAAATTACGTTGTATACATACATTTTTATATTAGCAATTTTTTTGTTTTACTAAATACTAGTAAAATAAGAATAGCAAAAATAAAATTGTTAAAATTGCAGAATTTTAGTTATATTTAAGTTAACTTTTAGTTAATTGAAAATGACAAATTGTTTTTAAAAATCTGCAGAAAATTTTGCTTGTTATTAGTAGACTAAAAATAGCAAAAACTAACTATTATATCTACAAAACTTGAGGTCTAACTAAATATATGAAAATGTTTTTTATTTTTAAGCTAAATTTAGTTGAATGAAAATAGCAGAAATATTTGCTTAAAAAATTGTAAAGTTCCTTAAAAAATTCAAAAGGCACTATTTTTATTTGCATTTAAAAAAAATCGAAAAAAAAATTCGATAATTTTAATTTTTTTTTGTGATTTTTTAGGCTACTAATTATTTTGCAAAATTTTTTGATGATTTGTTATTTTTTTATTTGTAACTAATATTCTGCATATTTAACAGTTTTATTTTTGCTATTCCTATCTGACTAATACATAGAAAAATTAATACGCCAATTTATGAGTTTTTTTCTGCAGCATACTTTTTAACTAATTTTTAGTAGTTTCAAATAAATTTTTACAGACTTTTTTCTATTTGTATAGTTATTTAAAAATCAGAATTATTATTATTGGTAGTTGATTTGGCGATGGCTGTCAGCCTGTCCGTGTATTTTTTTTTCCAATCGAACTGCAGATTGCAATTCTAAAAATGATTAGACGAAGTTTGGTACATAAGCTTTTATTGATTCAAAAACTAAACTTATAGAAAATTCCCATTGTAGAAATGGTAATGACATGTCATTACTTTTTGGACCACCAATAATGACACCGACTTATTTTCTGTATTATTCTAAAACATAAAATAATGAGCCACTAATAACTAGTTACGTTCTGGATTTTTTTGTAAATTTGTTTATGATCTAGTTTTAGACTCAATATTTTTTCAAGACTGCGAAGGACACATTTTTGTTATTTTTTGTCTGTTGGCGCGTAAGCGCGTATATGTGCGCAGCAGGCCAAATATGTTTTTGCCTATCAAATATAACATGTCGAGATAGCTCAGATGCAAGAGCTATTGACTGGTGATCTATAGTCCCAGGTTCGATTTCCGGCACCAGCGAATTTTATTTAAAAAAATTTTACAATAAAAAAAATATTTATTTTGTGAAAACTTATTTTAAGGCTAATTTTCAATATTTTCTGATTTTTCGTATGCTAGTGTGTAAGCATAACTCATTATTTAGCGCGATATCGCCACACAAAAATAATAACCAGTGTAATAAGAAAGGTAACTAGTTATCATTACTAGGTACGGAGTTATATAGCCATTTATCTGGTATTAATTTTCTTCACTGGGTGGTCAAAATTGGTGTTTAAATAAAGTTGCAGTAAATATATCTGATCTGACCCTGAATGTATTGAACTTAAATTTTATTACTAAATCAAAACGATTTCTTGCACGGAATTTTTGTAATTTCATTTCTACAGCAGGTAGTGTTCATTCCGAAAAACAAACCAGGTCCTACCTTGGTTCTGTTTCTCGCTGATTTTTGCAGCGTTTTAAAGGGCTAAAATTAAAAAAAAAATTGATTCTTCATAATAAAATATTTGCATGAATCTTATCACTTAGGAAGGATAAAATAGATAAATTTTTGCAAGGTTTAAAGATTTCAAAAAGAAACCATTATGGATTTATCTCGAAAAGCTGTCTAGCCAATATTTATCAAACCTAACAATTCGCCAACTAGATTATCCAACCTAGCAAAATGCGAATAAGTACACTCAAAATAATAAGTCTGTTGGCTGAACAGAAAAATTGTTACTTTAACAAAAAAAGAAAAATTTGTTACTTTTACAAAATTTATTCAAAAATTTGTTGATTTGAACAAATTCTTTTGTTAAATTTAACAAATCTAAATTTAAGTAAAAAATTAGTAAAACTAAAGTTTTATTTGTAATTATACTGAGTAGTGATGTTTGTTCAATTTAAGGTCCCGGGACCCTCCCCGGGCCTAATCCATATCATGTGAGGCGCTCCACTGAAGCAAACATTTTGTCCGTTTTGCTCTATCTCGCTTGTTTTCAAGATATGGGCCATTTTATGAAGTGGAAAATATTTATTAAAAATTTTCGAGAATCCCAGGCCCCACCAGGGTCATTTTTGGATAGAGGTAACGCTGGGGTTACGCGGTTAGAGGTGGATGAAATTTTCATCAATTTTGCTCTATCTCTCTTAGTTTTCGAGATATGGGCTATTTAAAAAATCGGGAGGGAAAAAAATAGCGCCATCTTTAAAACTTCGGATACATTGGTGGTGCCATCTTTCAGGTAATAACAGTAACATAAAAATATTATAAATTAACAATAAATTTTGTAAAATTTAATGAATGGGTTCTTAAAAATTAGTTTTAATTAATTCTGAAAATTAACACTCAAAATTAGTTAAAGTACTTAGAATTTTTAGTATATAGTATATACATATATAGAAGATAACTAATATCTTTTCTTAAATCAGTGTTTCAACTAAAAATTTGTTCAAATCGATTTGAAACCGGTTTGACAGATTTTTCTATTGACGTATTATTTTAAGTGTAGTCCGAAATCTTGATCCGTTCCAATATTGGTAAAATCGGGGTTTGAACTTTGACAGGAGGAAAACCAATTTTATATTTCATTATAGTTAATGCACCAGTAATTGGAATTTCCTTCCGGAATTTGAGTATTACGAAATCGTGATATACTTAATCCGACATGAAATCAGCCTGCCCAAATTTAATTTTTTTATTTGCTTTTTCTACCTATTTCAGTCTCATTGAAATGCTTGAGTTGTCATAATATTTTTCTTCCTCTGTGTAATGGTTTCCTTTGTCTAAAGCAGAAAAAACACTGTATTTATACGTAAAAGAAAAAAAAGCTAAAATCACGATATTTCAATTTTACGCTACTATGATCTTCAGTTATTTTTTGAATTATGCGAAAACTGCGCGTCTAGCATTCAAACTTTTATTGCAAAGTAAACTTCTGCTACTATTCTTTTCAGTTTTAACATTTCATTACAAAATTATGTAGTACTTATTTTCCCCGTCGTTTTTGTTGTTGCTGTAGATTACAAACTTTTTGTATACATTGACAGGTAGATTGAATGCAAAAAAGTACATTTCTTTAGGTACCGTTAATATTGTGTAATTGCACTTTAAATTGTTCATGTTTTATGATTTGTAACAAATTATATATATATTCAGCAAATGTATATTTATATTTTGCATGTGCCAAATTTAAGTAACAATTAATGCAAATTATCAGAGATTTCCTATTAAGAAATTAGTCTTTAATTACATGCTAAAAAATACAAAAAGCCTTTGAAATACAAAAAATAACCTCGTAGGAGAGCAAAAAATTATGACATTTTTGAAAATTTTAAATATTGCATAACTTTTGAAAAAATAATTTGTAATCTTTTTCCTTTGGCAAAACTTTGTTATATGATGAAAGAAAAGTTCTGACCAAAATTCATCCAATTCGAAGTGTTCGAGTCCAACCATTGGTCGATTTGAGATGGAGTGACCCATATTGGTTGTCGAACGTAGGGGTCGCATTTTTGATTTTTTTTTTGTCATTGCATTTTTCCTTTATAGCAAAACACTGGTCTCCTCGTGGCAAAAAAATCGATATATCACACTTTAAAATCCGATTTTAAATGCCGAAGCTATAACTAAAAATTGAAAAAAGCGACCCCTACGTTCGGCCAAAAAAATTTTTTTTTTTAAATTGCCTTGCAAAAATAAATGAAAAATAAAAATCTCGTTTTTGGTAAAATTTTCAAGATACCTAGAAAACTATTTGGGAGATTTTAAGAATGTCAAACATTTGCTAAAATATGTAAGAATGAGCTGTATATCTTAAAAACTTATTCAAATTCAGCTTAGCAAAATGTATCGACTTTTTTCCAGATTCATATTTAGCATGCTAAAGGTGTGCTATTTTATTATTTTTTGTTAAAATTTATTAAATAATGGCCCAGTACAAATCGAGACGAAATTAACAAGATATAACAGAACCCCTGTTACAACCATGACATTGATTTTTATATATACCTTTGAACATATTTAGACATAGAAATTGTGAGGAATAAGCAAAAAATTAAAAAAAAAAAAAAAAAAAAATTGCACAAATGCGGTATTTTTGCATGTAGTTGGTGAATGCCATATGGAAAACAAAGTAGTAGTTTGAAATTTTAGTAACAAAATGTTATGTTTTGTTGATTGCGGATTTAAAATTTTAGGTATTTTTAAAAGAATAATTTTTTTTTGAAAACTATAACTTATTTTTAAATGCTTATTAATAAATATTGTCACATTAAAATATTAAATATAGCACATATACAAATTTCCATTTATTCGATGAAATTAACCATCAGTAAAAATGGTTTCCAGATAATTTTTTATCTCAAATGCGGACGATGTACACAAAACACGTACACGTTGATGGGCGCTTTGGTGTAATGGTTAGCTCGTTGGACTGTTACACGTTAGGTTGCGGGTTCGATCGCCAACCAAGGCAACATCAATTTTTGAATAGTACTAATATGAATGAGTTTTTCTATCCCTTATATACATATATCGCAGCGTCCTCCTTCGGTGTTCCCGTAGCAATTAACCCCACCGAAGTAAAATAATATAATAGGGCTATGAACGAAAAAGTTTTAACAAAGTTCGGCAACTCTTCATCAGACGGCGAGTAGCAACTGTTCTAAGAGTTAACATCTCGCGAAATTATAGTGTTGCCATATTTGAAGGTCTTCATCTTAAACCACCTTTCACTTCTTCTCTATCCCCTTTCCAAAGGAAGCAACACGTTAATTAATAGGAAGTATTTCCTGAGTGTTGCTTTTCTTAAAAAAAAAAATCAATTTGTTTACGGTTTTAGCAAATTAACCCTCTAACCGGCAAGCCCGCCTCCAGGCGGGGTATATTAAATTGACCAGAAATGCGCCAAAGGAGTATTTTGTAATAAGAAATTATGCTTTTTCAACAGAAAACAAAATTTATTAAATTTTTTGTGAAGAATTTGTTTGTATACAATGCACAGTTTGGAAGCGAGAAAGTATCAAAAGTAAAATTTCGTAAAATTTCAAAAATTAATTATTTTAAAACAATCAAAATTTTCAAAAATCTTAAAAACATATTTAAATTGACTAAAACAATTGATAGTGACCATGAAGTAAGACTGGAGCTTAAGCTATTCAAAAAGTTCCTTACTTTGGTTCAACGACGCACAGGATCCCATAAGGATACCTTTAAAGGACATCGCCTTAACTTCAAAACGAATAGAGGGATTTTTCTGAAATTTGGCAAATAGAATATATTTGGTATAGGTAGCAAAGTTTATAAATTTGAATAATATATATTGAAGTTTTGGTGCGTTTTCGCTCAATTTCGCGTTTTTCGAAAAACGAAAATCGCTACATCCTCTTAAGTAATAGCACAAAAAATGTAATTTTTTTATTGCAATTACATCTTGGTAAGAGAACTAATTTGTGCCTAAACCTAGTAATTTTTATGCGCTAGATTTCGAGATTCACCCTGAAACTATTTTGGCCCATATCGCCTAAAGTAGGCAACGAAAAAAAATTTTGTAGAAGACCTTTTTGTTTATTTTTCGTGAGGAACACATGGTATAAATTTCATTGCAAAAAAGCTTAGGCCGGTTAGAGGGTTAAAAGCAATTAAATTGAAATTAATTTTATATTAAACTCAAAAAAATAAGTTAGAAAAATAGTAAAACGTCTTGTATATCAAGTGTACTAGTTTTCAGCAATTTTTTTTGCTGAAATTCCGTTTTCAGCAAAAATTTTAGTTAGCAAAAATTTTGACCTAATGTTTTACTAATTTATTTTGCTACAAAAATTGTGCTGATAACCGCACTCATAGCGTGGACGACAACCAGATAGACAAGATGTAGCAGCTTGTCTGGAAACAACTCTACACTCAAAAAAAATTAGTTAGTAAAGAAATTAGTAAAACGCCTTGTATATCAAGTGTACTAGTTTTCAGCAATTTTTTTGCTGAAATTCCGTTTTCAGCAAAAATTTTAGTTATATTTTTTTAGCACTAAACTAATTTTGAACTAACGTTTTACTAATTTATTTTGCTACAAAAATTGTGCTGATAACCGCATGCATAGCGTGGACGACAACCAGATAGACAAGATGTAGATGTCGCAGCTTGTCTGGAAACAGAAATGAAAAAAAAGGAAAACAACTCTGCACATATTCTATATTTAAATTTTCAGCAAATAAATTAACTAAAGTAAAATTTCCCTACAAGTTTTTTAAGTTGTTTTCAGTCTACTAATATTCAGCAAAAAGTTTAGTGATTTTAGCAAGGATTTTTTCATTTGCAGTCGACTAAGTGTTAGCAAAACTTTTGCTGAAGATTACTATTATTTTGGTAAAAATCAGCTCGCTGATTTTCAGCAAACCTTTTGCTGAAATTACCAACTTTTTTGCAAGCACGCTCCTGACTAGAAATTTGCTGACACAGCAACATTTTTTGCTGACTTTACTGACTTTTTTTTTGAGTGTATAGATAAGTGGGAGCTTCCAGATTATGGCACATTTCGGTGACCTCTGGAAATGTGCCATAATTTTTAATTCTACGAAGATAACTTCTCTATTTATATGCTAACTTAGGGGTTTTTCGGACTGCAGCTAAAACATATAATAAAACCTGTTTATTTCCTTTGAATTTCTTTTGACAACCACAGAAAACATTTAAAATATTTAAAACAAAAAAAAAAAAAAACGATAATGCATACACTCAGATAAAAAAGTTATTAAAAAAATTTATAAACAGTTTGCAATAGCACTTTACTATTTTGGTACTGCTTTTAGTACAATTGTCTTTCAGTAATCATTTTTGCTATTCTCTTATTACAAATTACGGATTTTTTCATTAATTCTCGCTGCTGATTTCAGCAAATTTTTAAAAAATTTTTCAAAACCGAGTGCTAAATTCAGCAGAAAAATATACTAATTTAAAAATTTTTTTTAAATTCTTGTCGTTTATTGAACCTTTTTCTTTTATGTTTTTAATTTCACAATTTTCTTGAGCGTAAGGTTTGTAAATGAATGTTATTTTAGTTTGACTCAAGATCATAAATTAATATCACTTTCTGTTTAAATTATTTTTCAAATCAAAGAAAGATGATACAATTTTTACAAGTAAATTACAAAGAATAAAAATTATTGAAAAAATTCGATAAGACCAGCAAGGCAGAATGCGCATTTTCGGCTTTCCTACAAAGCCATCATCAGTGCCTTTCGCCTTTGAGTGGGTTAATATTTTGATAATCGTCTACTTATATGACTGTTGAAAGCAAATCGAGTTTGTTATCAACAACTCAACTTAGACTAACATCAACGAAATTTAACAATGTTATTTTTATCCTTTTGTTATTATTACTCTTTTTTGCTTTGAACCTTAATTCTTAAGATATCTCAGCTGATTCTATTCAACTCTGTGTATGATAAACACAGATGTTTGAATTACAACGAACCGTTAAATTTAAATGTATGTTATTAAATTATATTTTTGCACCGTGTCAATGTGTTTAAGATGAATGGGGGATATGTTTTTAGTTGATCTGTTATTTAAGTAAATAAATGTTATTTTAGTTTCACTCAAGATCATAAATTAATATCACTTTCTGTTTAAATTATTTTTCAAATCAATGAAAGATGATACAATTTATACAAGTAAATTACAAAGAATTAAATTATTGAAAAAATTCGATAAGACCAGCAAGGTAGAATGCGCATTTTCGGCTTTCGCTACAAAGCCATCATCAGTGCCTTTCGCCTTTGAGTGGGTTAATATTTTGATAATCGTCTACTTATATGACTGTTGAAAGCAAATCGAGTTTGTTATCAACAACTCAACTTAGACTAACATCAACGAAATTTAACAATGTTATTTTTATCCTTTTGTTATTATTACTCTTTTGTTTGTTTGTTTTTTATATATGTGACCTTCTCCGAGAAAAGGGACCTAGTGTGTGAAAATGAAGTTTTAAATTAAACATTAAAATTTTAGTGTTTTTTACACTAGGTTTTTTGACACACTAGGTCCCTTTTCTCGGAGAAGGTCACATATACAAAAGTTTTTTATTTTCGATATTTTTTTTTTTTTTTGATTTTTTACAATTCTAGTTTAGTTTATATTTGTTACTATTGATATATTCTTAGTTTGGAAATGGAAATGATATTCGTTGGGTGTTTTTTGTAAAAAGAATCAGACGAATTCATTAAAAAAAAAATTGTGCAAAACACTAATTTGAAAACGATTTTCTTTAAAAATGTTTGCATAAATTTGTTAGGACTTCTATGAAGAGCAAATGCGGCAAAAAATTTTCAAAGATAAGTGATTTTAAGTTTGTGTTTTTCATAAAAATGTTTTAGCGAATTCGTCAGATTCTGTTTTTAAAAACAGGTAGTCCGAAAATTTTATTGTATCTCCAATGCATAAAAAGGTAATAACTGGAGAAAGGATGGTAATTTTGATTCCAAATTTCAAGTACAATGAAGTAATTATACGCTTCTTACAATCGAAAGAAAAAAGTCTTAATTAGAAATTTATTAATTCAGTGCGAGAAATTAAAAAACCAACATTTTGAAAAAAAGTTTTTTTTATTTAATTTTTTTTTTAGATTTTACAGTTTTTTTTTATTTTTTAGTACACTTTTTTGCTAATTTCAGCAGATTGATTTTAAATTACAGTTTAATGAATTTACTGAAATTTAGTAGCTACAACTATTTATTTATACTAATTTCATTGTACCAAAATGATTGATATTTAGTAAGTTTTTTAACTGATTTCAGCAAATCGATTTCGAATTTCAGTTTACAACAATTTTGCTAAAATTTAATAGCGACTACTAATTTTGTTGTACTACAGATCAGCAGACATGTGTTGCTAAAATTAGCAATAAATACCGCTGGGATCGAAACAGTTAAAGTTCCCGTAATAATAGCAAAATTTTCAGTAGCCATTACAGACTTTTTTGGTTGAGTGTACTTCATAACATAAGACGATTTAAAAGCCAACATTTTTCATGGTCTCTTTTTCTATTTCTGAAGTACACTTGTTAAGCAACCTTAAAGGATGTCCTTGAGACATATTTCTAAATATGGTCAGTTTAGAATTCCTGTTATTGGTCTTAAGATGTCTAAATATTTTGTTGTCTATTTGTTTGGAATACACAATCACAATAGACACATGAAACTCATCACCGTGAAAAATCGTCTGACTTTCCTTTATAGAAGTTTTTCACATAAAATGAAAACAACTTTCAGGCTTTAAAACCAAAAGTGAGTAGTTATGATTTCGACATCTTTACAAAAACAAATTGTCTCTTTTTGATATCAAAGATAATTTTTTGTTTTATTTTAACAGACTAAACAGTAGTAAGTTGGTTTAATTTAATTGTCCTCATATTTTGTATTTAAGTCCTTTAAAAGGGTAATGAAATGTTTCTTCTTTTTCTTTTTTGTTAGCTATTTTTTTTTTTTGATAGCTAAATTGTTTAGAATTTCTTTGAATCAGAATTAAATAAATAGGAAAAAACGATAATATAATAATATGCATCCAGAAAACAGATTCGCTGCTGACAACTCAATTCGTTGCCAATCGAATGGTTTAGTTGGATCAAATGAATGGTTCGGTTGTGACTACCGAATTAGTTTATATACAACTTAAATTCCGTTATCACAGCCAAATTAGTCCTGTCTCAAATGGTTTTCTGTTGTCTCAACTGAAAAACTCGGCTACCACAACCGAACCATTCGATTGGCTACAAATGCGGTTGTCAGCATCGAATCTATTTTCTGGGTATGGGGTTCGGCAAACAAAAAAACACGGTTGCCCTAAAATATTCTATACTACAACTTGGAGACTTTTCTGGGTAGCTATACATATAAATTTAGGTACAAAAGGGTTAATAACACTGTGAGACAAATAGCAGTGATGGGGAAGGGTTCAAACTACCGGGGAAAGTTATATCGGTAAAAAAGAAGTTCAACGTGTCCCGGCGTTTCGCTGGGTCACCTCTAGGAATCGAGATATATCGATTTGACTTTTGGTGGTCTTTTTTTTGACATAACTCGAGAACCACTAGTCCGATTTTGCTAAAAAAATTAAAAATTACAATTCCTTTAATCTGTTCATATAACGTTTTTCTATATACTCAACAGTTTTGCCGGTAAAAATAAATGTATGAAGAAAAAAATATTTTTTGCCTAAAATATTAAAAAAAAGTAATAAACAAAAGGTTATTGATTTTTATGGTAGCGGTAACAAACATTTATTTTTACCGGCAAAACTGTTTAGTATATAGAAAAACGTTATATGAACAGATTAAAGGAATTGTAATTTTTAATTTTTTTAAAATTGTTTTAGCAAAATCGGACTAGTGGTTCTCGAGTTATGTCAAAAAAAAAGATATATCTCGATTCCTAGAGGTGACCCAGCGAAACGCCGGGACACGTATAACTTGTTTTTGACCGATATAACATTTTCCGTTGGTTTCATCCCATCCCGATTTTGACTGTCGCATAGTGTAATCACTTACAATAACTATTGGATAACTAAATATTTAAGAATTTTATTAATCACGATATGAATTTTCAACAAATAATACTCGATTTAAAATTTAGAAAAAGGTAAAGTCATTTTTATCGTTAATCAATACAATATTTAGCAATCACAAAATTATATGTAATGTCAAGATGTATTTAACTTTCTTCGGTACCATCTAATATAGCTTTGAAAGAAAATGGCTGGAAAGCATAACCAATACCGTCATAAAATTTGCTCATAAATTCGACCCTGGAAATAAAAAAAAAATTAAAATTATTTATTTGAATTATAAAGCTTGTTTTTGTTAATTCTGTAAATAAACTAACCAGTGCAAACGCAAAGTATGCAGAAATGCTGAAAGACCCTCTATCAGAACCAAAATACCAAAAGTCAATGCAGCCCAAGCGGCAAAAACTAGAAAAACCAATATAACACCAATATAACTAGGCAAAATGAAACCCATAGATAAGACCATACTCCACAAAACTTCAGATAATTCTATAAATTAAATTAGAAAAATTTATTGATGTTTATATTGATGAGATTTTTTAAAATACTTACGGGCATGAGCTAAAGACAAAGCCCACAAACGTAAATATGAGGCTGTGTGTGATATAGTACTCAATACATACTCTATGGTATGAATTGCTTGTTGTATAAATATTTCACCCATAGGTTCATCATCATGACCATGGCCTCCTGCAGCAGGCGTAGATGTTGTTGGTTTACTTTCTACATCACCATTCGTTTCTATATCACCATTTACTTGGGCTTTATTCGCACTCTTGCGTTTAATCATATAGTAAAGTGGTTTACCCAATAACATCCATGGTATACAAATTACTGCTACTACAACAAATACGGTTTGTACTAATTCTTGTCCTTCAAACATATATTCTTCGCAACCATCCAAAGGCTTCTGATGACCAAATAACATCATATTGATGAAAAGAATCAAAATGGAAGGAGCACAACCGGGTCCCAAAGCGATATCTTCGGCATCTCCATGATATTTAACAAACTTGAAAAACATCATAAATACCATATAACCAAATAATAGAATCAGGAACAGCATTTGTGGTATAAAGTCCATAATAATATTGATGCCTTTTTTAAAGTATGAATAATTGATCAAAGACATCATAACACCAAAGATCATATGAATTACACCAAAAATAATGGACAATTTCATTTTGTAGGTATTAAGGAAAATAATTTTATTGTCGGCCAATTGCCAAACAGGATCTACACCAATTGGATAAACACCCTTAACATGATAACGGGGATTCATTTGTAAATAGGTATTCTCTAAGACGGTGGAGGTATTATATCTCGCAGACCAACTAGAGCCAAATATATTCATAGATTTTGAAAAGACATCATTATAAACAAATCCGGTATACATGGAGAATAGACCCATTAATAAAATTATGTAACGGCCACCAAAAAAGATGTTAAAAATTTCACCTTTAATTTTACGCAATTCATTTTCTTTCAGAACCAGGAACAAGGCAAACAAAAGTAATATGAAACCATGACCCAAATCGCCAAACATCACAGCGAATAGGAATGGGAAACTAATACATGTATATAAAGCTGGATTGACTTCTCTATAGGAAGCCACACCATAAGCATCAATAAGATTTTGGAAACCACGTGTAAATTTATTGGTTCTTGTATAAGTGGGTGGTTGTTCATTTGATTCTATAACATTCAAAAAAGAAGGTATAGCACTTTCTACACTTTTGGAACCCAAAGCCAAAGAACTTTGTACGACAGGCAAATCTTTGGTGGGTACCCATCCCTCACCAATTAAACACTTATTGCTGACATCCATATTGAACATATTTAAAGTATGATAAATCGCCTTCATTTTTTTAACCATTATAGTCCATGTGGGTAAAGTGCGTGCGGCAGTAACTAAAACACGATTACGATGATCGGCTGTACTATTTAAGACAGTTTCTAAATCACTCAATCTTGCTTTAACGCCTTTAACCATTTCCTCACGTTCATTATGAGCACTGGGGCATGGATAGGTGGCAGCATGAAAGGCTTGACAAATTTTTTTAATTCTTTGTTTCAGTTGGTCACCTTGGAAAAAGGCTACAAATATGGTCTTTAATATAAGATGTCCAGTTTCAGGATCCTTTACCATACCGCTTAAATCGCTACGTTTAATAAAAATGTTTCCACGACCTATACGCCACAGCATGCGTTCGAAAGCAAAGAACTTTTCTAACTTAATAACACCAGCTATAAAACCCAATTGTCCTCGCTGATGTGTAGTAGCAGGATCATTGACATCTGCTTGACGATTTGTATCCAAATTCATAATTTCCTGATCAGAAAAGAAATCAACGGTATTTTCTAATACTTGAAGCAATTCTGTTAAATCCAAGAAATTCGTATCTAAACTGACAGCATTTTGACCAAGCTCTCTCAACTCTGTCTCAATTGATTCCAGCTTAGCTTCCAAATCAATAATTTCTCTTGGATTTGGTGCTGCTGGTTCATTATCCATATCCAAAAGAGGCATATTAATATCGTCTTTTTGCATTTGGTTTTCAATATAACGTATTCTGCGTTCGAGTTCATCACAACGTCTTACTTCAGAGACGAATTTACGTTGAAAAGAATTTATATTGCTATTCAGCTGTAATATTAAAAATTTAATATTTAATTGTTATTTAACTGCTTCCGACTTACATCTCGAAATTGCACACATCCCCTTTCTCCCAATTCTGCTACAGAAGAATAGGCCGCTTCAGGTTGTATAAATAATTGGCATAGAGCCATTTCTTCACTACGAAACATATCACCCATGTTTGCGTTTTAACTTAAAGTCTAAAAATATAAAACAGAAATTATAAATAAGAACTGCTAACTTAATATTAATGCTCATTAAATTACAACAAAATATTCGTTTCATTCCAATATCTTTGAATAGCAATTTAAATACTGATTTCTGATTAATTAATTTTCATGCAATAATGCCCAGCGATTTGAAATTTGTTCGCAGATCAAAGTTAAGTAGCCAAGAAAGATATACACTGAAAGAATTATCCTTCATGATATTAATGATATAATTTAATAGAATTTTTTTCGTTGACCCAATAAAGAATTTTATTATGTATATAATATTTAATTAATATTATGAAATTTTTCATAACTTTTCTTTCATAAATTTTCATAATTTCATTAAAAAAATTCATTGACTTCCATAAATTTAGTGAAAATGTTTTTTATATATATGAAATTGTTCAATAGTTTGTACTTTATTTAAAATTTTTTTTCTTTTATAATTTTTATTTTTTATAAATTAATTTTTTATTATTAATTTTGACCATGAAATTTTTTTTTTAAATCATATTAATTTTTTCGAAACTTTTTTTATGAAACTTTTTAATTTAATGAATTCTTTCTTTAGATATATTTTGTACATCTGTAAAATATGCTACGATTTTATTACGCCTTTTGCAAATGCATGCTAAGTACTTTTTATTTATCCACTCCAGCTTAGCAACCACAACAACCAACTATAATAAATAATAGTAAATTAAATTGCATCATAGATTTTATTAAGCTGAATGATTTATTCATTGGACGGGTGGCCTATTAATTTTGTGAAGAGTTTCATTAATTTTATGAACTTTTCATAAACATTGACTTTAATGAAACCTGTTTCGTAGATTCTATGAAAAGTTTCAATGGACGAGTTCCAGTGACAATTTTATTTAAAACTATGAAGAAATTCATTACTGAAGTGATGATAATTCTCTCAGTACACCGTACATGTATGTTTTTGCAATATTGGTTTATTGGGCATATCTTGATATTCTGAATCAATGATAGCAGGATAAAGTCGGATTATTGAAACAATCGGTTTAGTGCATACACTCAGAAAAGTTCTGTAATTACTACTCTCATAAAGAAAAGTTTGTACAAAAGTCTGTTTAACCCCTTGTCGACCGACGGTACTTAAAATACCATTACAGTTACGATTTCATAAAATCTTAAAAAAAATTTGTTGTATACCTTTGGGCCATAGGTATGTTAGAGCACAATATAATATTTCTAATAAGATCTTTTTTCGACTATTGGCGACCCCGTCTTCTCATAATAACGGTAATTCGAAATGTATTTCGTTTTTGTTTGGTTAAGATATGGTGGCACTATATATATATATATATATATATATTTGTTCCTTTTACTCCTGCAAGGAGCATATGGTGGCACTAATTTCGATTAATGAAAAATACTTATGTTATAATCAGGGTTGGCAGGCAATACCGCTAAAATACCGTTACCGATTATTGAGTATTTTTCGTACATTAATTTGGTAAATTGGTTCTGTTTTTAATCTCGTTTCTTTTTCGTAAAAAAATTGAGGGATGCATCGAAAAAACTAAATACCGTTATCCTTAAAATACCGTTACCGAAATACCGCTAACCTTAAAATATCGTTACCGAAATAATCAAAAAACCGTTATCCTTAAAATACCGTTACCGAAATAACTAAAAAACCGTTATCCTTAAAATACCGATACCGAAATAAATGAAATAGCGTTACCCTTAAAATACCGTTACCGAAATAATCTAAAATAGCGTTACCCTTACCGATAATCGCATCGTTTCGGTTACCATCGATGGTTATAATGATAAATAAATTGTTTTTCTTAATACCATGGTATCAATTAATTAACAACCCAAGTAAAAAAAATGATATGGAGCCATATGAAGTTATATTTAATTATATATAATCTTTTATGTAATTAGATATAATTATATCCGAAAAATGAGAACGTCTTATTGTATCATATTGTATCGAATTGTATACAATTGTATACAATTTGGTACAATTTGATACAATTTTATGCAATTCGATACAATTGTATCCGAATTTTGTCCTCATCCAATTACATCAAATTATATATTTTTGTATAAAATTATATAAAATGTTATAAAAGTGGGCATAGTTTGATACAATTATATCTAAATATTAACCTTATACTTTTTATCATATTATATAGGACCATATCTAACAATATACATACAAAAATTATTTTTTTAAATAAAAAAAATTTTCAATTACTTGTAATTGTAATGTTTTTTTTTGAATTGCAATTACAAATAATATGTAATTATAGATGAGTTTTTTTTCAATTACAATTACATGTAATTGTGTAATTGCATGTGTAATTAATTACAAAATGTAATGATTAACCCCACGCCTGCTGGAGATCTTATAATTTCGATAAATCTTCCATTTACTTTTATCTAGATTTATCATGACAGTGCAATAAACATGAAAAAAAATTACTTTTAATTTAGTAATTTTAAAATAAAGTTAACAACACTGAAATTTTAAAGTTAATAGGATTAATTAATAGGATATACAACCAAGATATAAGAAATCAGTCAAGTGTACGTTATAGTATAGAGAATTTCGTATTAAAGCTTCAGTGTTGTTAATGTTATGGGTGCGGCGCGTAAGCCATTTTTGACTCATGCTCAAAAAAAACAAATTCCCAGCAAAACTTTCTATTACCTGGTAATAAGGTTTGTAAGAAGAAATTAAGGTATGTAACCTCTTACTTTGCTATTCCAACAGCTATTATTTTAACAAGGGCATGTCATTGGAGGTATGTACTTTCCAAAAGAGGGCTAGGTAACAACATAAGAACATGTTACTTTAATGTTACATGTTAGGAGTTACGTAACCACTTACATAACCGATACTGAGCACAATACTACTTATATAACAGCTTAAAGTAAGGCCAAAAAAATGTGTTACATACAGGTCTGAAATAACACATTAAAATTATGCGCTTACTTACTGTATAAAAATATATACTTACTTCTTACAAAAAAAAATTAAAATAAGACGTTATCGTGTTGGTTTTTTATAAATGCTAAAACGAAGCATATTCATATTTAATTAATATTTACTCAGATTAATATACAAATAACAAAAAACATAAAAGATATTTCAGTCAGTATGTAAAAAACATATAAACTATTTGTATCGAATATTTTAAATAGAAAATAACGCTCATGTATCGCATTACAAATAACTCCTTATTTTGAGGTATTTGAATATACCATCGGTAATAAGTGGCTATTTATATTAAGTGATCACGTATCACATTAAAAGTAATTCCTTATTTTACGGTTTTAAAATATCCCATCTGTAATAAGTCGCTGCTATTATTTAGAACTCATGTTGTGTATTACAAGTAACTCTTTTCTTTGAGGTGTTTAAATATATCATTGGTAATAAGTTGCTATTACTACCCAGTAGTTATGCAGCACATTATACGTAAGACATTACATTTTAGTTATGAAGTAATGAAATGGTAAGGGGTATGGTATTACCAGGTAATGTGTTCTGTAATACCAACATATTACCAAGGTTTTGCTGGGTTACTCACGCACGAGCATTTCGTTTCTTACTCAGCACACATGAGTATATTAAAAACTTACAATCAGAAAATTCTCACGCAAAATAGTAAAAATTACTAAAAACATATGATGCAAAAAATAAACTCACACACGAATCATGCACAGGTTATTCTTACTCACGCTCACGCACGAATCACTTAAGTATAGTAATTATTACTCACGATCACGTGTGAATAACGTGTCTCACGAACATTTCGTGTCACGCGCCAATCCCTAGTAATTACTAAATCTAAAACTAGTTCAAAATCATTGATAACATGGAACCAAATATAATACAATACGGTTTTATATGGACCTTATATATTTTTATATAAAATCACTTTGAAAAAATTGCCTATGTGGGATGATATATGTCTAAGTTATATATGGGTTCATATTCGTCAATATATAATCATAACTAACACAAATTATAAAATATTTCTTATTTGGATCCACATAGTTTTATATTATTATGTATAGTGTCATACTAAATTATATATAAACGTACATGTAATTCTATCTTTTATATGTTACTTTATGTACTTATATATAGCAAATACATATATATGTAGGCAAATATGTAATAATATAAAATCACATATGTCTCCATATTAAAACCTTTGAGGAAAAAATATCTAACATATGACTATATAAAAGTATATCTGCTTGAATTTAAAAGCATATGTGGCCATATGTAACTATAAGTTACTATATGCAATTATATAAAATTATATATGATTATATCAAAACTTTTTTACTCGGGAAATGCTTTAATACTAATTTATTAAAAGTAAAAAAAGAAATCCAATGTTTCTTTCTTACTTTTTAATTCATCCTGACCCAACGGTACTTAGTCATAACTAATATCCTTGACAAATTTTAAATTTTGTATATAACTTTAAGAAGGCATATTAATTAAGATTTAGTCAAAAAAATACAAAGTTTCCAAACCTTTCGAGTCTTGGTCCACAAGGGGTTAACGCGTTATAATCAGTTGAACTAATTCTAAACCGTTGTTTAGCTAGAGTTGTTAGTTATCAAATTTCACCACAAAAACATATTTCTGCAGTACTTGAACTAATTTTTCCTCCTGATATTTAGCTATTTTTTTATAAATGGTTTTGACAATGTATCAGCTAATATAGTAGGGCGGGTCGATTTATTTTTCATCAATTTCCCTACGATTTCCGTATTCTATGGGTTATTCCATGAAAATTTGCCAAAGGAACCATACCTCTATCGTTAAAATCGAGTCCCCTACTTTTTGTTGGTAGATTTTTTCCCAAATTGACGTTCGTATGAAATATTACGTTCACATCCATAACTCAAAAACTATCGATCGGGTTTAATCGCCAGGCGCGTTGGAAAGGTGAGCTCATTTTGATCAATTTGCAAAAAAAAATCTCCAACATTGGTCCAACGGTTCAAAAGTTACGGGCATTTTTGTCCAAATTTTGGAGCATTTTTCCATAAGGGACATAAGAAATAACTTTTTCCTATAACACTGTTTCTATAATGATGTAACCAGCACCATCTAGACACTTCTGGCAACACGACTTAATTGTGTTTACTTTAATAAATTTTGTGTTTAAATAAAGTTAAAGTAAATCAATTTCAAGGACTTATTAAATCAAGGACTTATTATTTTAACAATATTTTAACAGCGATTATAAAAGGATAATCGTAACAATATTTAATTCTTTTAGTGACGGTTTAAAAAATGGATTCAGAGCCTGGATCATCGCAAAATCCAACAGATACCCAACGCAGTAGTTTGCAACATTTGGTCTCTCATGATGTTTTTTCTTTTGGCGTGGCCTGTGAATTACCTGATATTAATCTGTCAACTAAACGAGATATATTGAAGTTCTATTTTTTCTTGGCCGAACGTTCAAAAGCCCAAAGCAAAATGTTTTCGTATAAAAGATTTACTCCCCAAGTAGCAGACAGATTGTTAGAAATTTGGAATCAACTTAATATTGAACTTATACTCAAAGGTAGCATCATTAGAAAATTGAATAATATGCTTGACGCATATAGTAATGCAGATAAACAACGAGTAAAACGCGCAACAGAATTCAAAAAATTCGTAGAATCAACAAACCAATTATTCAACATTGGAAAATGTAAATGCAACTTGAAAGAAAACGACTGCTCATGTGGATCTATCCCAGAAAACTTAAAAGATTTCATGCGCGATCAATATAATGACAGAATACAAACGATACCGGAACACGATAATGGAAGTGAAGAGACGATACCAACGGCTATACCAACAATCTCAGTGAGCAACGATCCTACATACGAACCACATTATGACGAAATGGAAGTTGATGTGAGAGGAGGTTCAGAATTAGTTCTACCACCACAAACATACACTCCCAGATACAATACTAAAAACTATGCAATGATGTGTGACAGATTTGGTGTGCATGATAGGATGGGATCAGCATTGGCAACAGCTCTGATGGAAGACCTGGGCGTAAAAGATGGTCATGACAATCTTGTCATCATGGATAAAAGTAAACTTCGTAGAGAAAGAGAAAAATGGAGACAAGACGCACTTCGTAAGCGGTATGATGGCTCGAATTTGATATCATTTTCATTCGACGGCAGGAAAAATGATGCTCTAACTGTAGAAAAAATTGATGAGAAATTGCATCCAAGGATGGTTAAAGAACCTCATCTAGTTGTTTTGAGGGAACCAAAATCTCAATTGATAGGCTACACAAAACTAGAAAGTGAAACTGCGGCAAGCAAAGTCAACAAATTGATCGAATTCTTCCAAGAAAAACAATTGTCTCTAGATTCATTAATGCCATATGCGCTGATGGTGAACCAACAAATACTGGCGTACACGGTGGAATTTTGCGACTATTCGAAAAACAGTTAAAGATACCACTGCACTGGTTTGTGTGTCTTCTGCACTTTAACGAGCTGCCGTTTAGACATTTGTTTGACACTTTAGACAAATCAACCACCACTGGACCACGATCAACTACCGGAAAGTTGAGCTCAAAAATTGCTGATTGTGAAAATCTTCCGGTATGTAATTTTTATAGCTGATTCTTTACCATTTTTTATTCTATTTTTTAGCTTTTATGTTTTCTTTTCAGGTGGTAACCGATTTTGAGGAAATCGCTTTGGAAAATATGCCTCCTGGTGATTTAAATCCAGAAGAATTATCTACTGATTCGAGGTACTTGATGTTAATGGCCAATGCAATTTCTAATGGTGTGGTTCCTGCGGATTTGTCTCACATAAAACCAGAGCCAATTGCACATTCTTGTTGGCTCACCAAAGCCAATAGATTATTACGGTTGTATGTGACAACTAATAATCCAACTGAAAATTTAAAAATTCTGGCTAACTATATAATAAAAGTATACACGCCAATGTATTTCAATGTTAAGTATTATAGCTCTGCCGCATACGGTAGTACATTACTTTTTAAATTTATTACTTGGACACGATTTTTACCACCGAATTTACTTGGAGTTGTAAATACAGTAATTCAAGATAATACATATTTTGCACACTCAGAAAATATCTTGCTATCTATGTTATTTGATGATAGAATGGAAAAACGAAACATTGCTATCAAGAAGATTTTACATTACCGAAGAGATTTTGTCGACCCAACGGAACTTAGAGTTTATAAAAAATCTCTTATAAACTTTAATTGTACGGAATATACAAATATGATTGATTTAAATGACGATACCATTTTATTCGAACCACCGTTTACGCAAAGTTATTCGTATGAACATTTGGAGGGATATTTAAATTACGAAGTGCCACCGTTCGATGATCCACAAATTCCTTTACACATTCAAGGAACGGAAAGACATGTCCAATTGCTGGCTGCCACTGCTAAACGAGTTGCAGGAAAGAATGTAGAAGGCGCTATGGCGACGACATTAGAGAGCCGTACGAAAACACCCAGACTTGAAAGCAAACAAGACTTTCAGAAAAAATAATGGTTTTTTTCACATTTTGTCTTTTACTTACTACACTCAAACTGAATATTTTTTTTTGATAATAGGTTGATAGATACTTTATTATCTCTTAATTTGAATTTTTGTACAAAAAAAAAATAAAAAGGGAAAAAAAACAAAAATTTGGTTTTATGTGTTATTTTGTTTTAGCAATATCGCATGAATTAATCAACCGAATTCGATAAATTTGGGCTTAAACTCTTCGTTTTGAATTGTAAATTGAATAAAATAATGGATTGAATAAAATAATGGATTGAGCCATTTTGCTTTGGGCTTTTGAACGTTCGGCCAAGAAAAAATAGAACTTCAATATATCTCGTTTAGTTGACAGATTAATATCAGGTAATTCACAGGCCACGCCAAAAGAAAAAACATCATGAGAGACCAAATGTTGCAAACTACTGCGTTGGGTATCTGTTGGATTTTGCGATGATCCAGGCTCTGAATCCATTTTTTAAACCGTCACTAAAAGAATTAAATATTGTTACGATTATCCTTTTATAATCGCTGTTAAAATATTGTTAAAATAATAAGTCCTTGATTTAATAAGTCCTTGAAATTGATTTACTTTAACTTTATTTAAACACAAAATTTATTAAAGTAAACACAATTAAGTCGTGTTGCCAGAAGTGTCTAGATGGTGCTGGTTACATCATTATAGAAACAGTGTTATAGGAAAAAGTTATTTCTTATGTCCCTTATGGAAAAATGCTCCAAAATTTGGACAAAAATGCCCGTAACTTTTGAACCGTTGGACCAATGTTGGAGATTTTTTTTTGTAAATTGATCAAAATGAGCTCACCTTTCCAACGCGCCTACTGGCGATTAAACCCGATCGATAGTTTTTGAGTTATGGATGTGAACGTGTAGGTAATATTTCATACGAACGTCAATTTGGGAAAAAATCTACCAACAAAAAGTAGGGGACTCGATTTTAACGATAGAGGTATGGTTCCTTCGGCAAATTTTCATGGAATAACCCATAGAATACGGAAATCATAGGGAAATTGGTGAATTTTTTCACTCCCTACAAATCGACCCGCTGTAATATATATATATACATATATATATATATATACATATTTAGTACATAATCCAAAATATTATTTATTTTTATATGATGACATATTTAAAAAAAAAATTCGTTTTTGATAAAATTATATTCAGAGTCACAGTAGAAAATTTGTCAATTGGCTTTTGGATATAATTATGTATATATTATTGTACATCAAACACTGAACAAATCTTCCATCTCATTTTGAATATAATCATATCTTTGGACTCGACAAAATAATTTGAGTCGACTTAAGAATATTTTCCAAGATTTTTGTCAACAATATAGCTTTTTAATTCGCATATTTCTGTGTGTTTCTCATATCTTCTACATTTTATACACTAAAAAAAATTGTGAAAGCTCCAAAATCAAAGGAGCTTATTTCATTTCCAGCATTAGGAGTTTTCAATATAGGGACGTTTTTCGTGCACCATTTTAAAAAGAAAGTAATAAATTGTAAGTTTTATTTAGTAAAGGTGTTTGTGCTTTCTGTTGTACTTTCAAAATTCACAGATATGAATTATCTTTCAGATAATAAAATAACTAAAAAAGTTTAATAGTTTTCATGAAGTTTCATGTTATAGCTAAAAAGCTATGAACTATTTGCAAGAGATTTAGGTCTGGCAAAAACCCATACTTTCAGGTAATTGTTTCTGCAAATACTAATGATTTCAGTGAAATTTGTAGTGTAAAACACGGGTAGTACAATATATGCTTTTCTATATGTTTGTATTATTAGTTCAACTATAACTTTATATCACTATATAAAATCTGATCAAATTGTATCGCGCCATTATTCGGATACATTTGTATCTGATATTATCAAATTTTAACTGATTTAATGCAAACTTATGTAATTATATGGGTCCATTTCTCGCATAAAATTGTATAAAGGCACATGTTAAATTACATAACTTTAAAAAGCCCCATATCAATTTTTTTTAATCGGGGAGATTTAATTTTTTTTTAATATATTAATATAACAGGTGTTCCGGAGCGGATATTGATGAAACTTCTTGATATTATTTTTTTAGAAATAATATTCTTAATTTGATTTCAGAAAATTAAAACTTAAGGGTACTCAAAAAATATTAGACTATTTTCATCATACACAGAGAGAATTTTGCTCAACGGAAAAACTTCAGAAACAACTAAAAAAAAGTGACTGTGTTTATTTTATGAGTGTAATAAATAAACATAATGAAGAAGTAATAATTGAAAACTAATAATTTAAAGAGAGTTTAATAGCACAAATACTGAATGTATTCGAATAACGATTATGTTTTGATTTAATCAACATCACTATTTTGTTTAGTTTATTTTGTATTTTATTTGCACACCAATTTGACAAAATTCTGTGAAAAGGGCTTAAATTGTGCAATCGTTCCAGATTTGTTTAATTTATTGGATATAAAATATTGGCTTTTGGTGGATGAACCTTAAAAAAGTCTTTAAATTTATAAATACTCAATATTTATGGTTTCAACTAAGACTTTTATTTTCCAAATTTTATGAAATGCTTATATTAGGCTTTACCCTACTTATGAATCAAACAAGTTTCCTAAGCTCAAAAAGTATACTTAGCTGACTGTTTTTTTTTCTTTTTTTTTTCCTTGCGAATTTTAGGTATTGAATATAATTTTCTGCAAATGAATGAAATCCGGATAGGGACATGCCTCCAACAGATTATTTTTCACAATTTGTAAAATACGTTTGGGATTTTTGCATATTTAATTCCTTTATTGAAAAAATAGTTGTTTTATTTTTTGTTTTCAGAAAAGCTAGTCCATCTTTGTTTTTAAGCACAAATCTAAAATTTAGATATTAGGTTTAAGTAATTTTTAACTTATAATATTTTTTGCCTTTTAGATTTAAGTTTGACACTATGCATACTTATGTGAGAGTTGACATTGTTATCGAGTTTAATTATTTTAACTTTTCACACAAGAATTAATCACAATTATATTTCTCACTCACATCACAGACGATATAAATAGTATTAAATCAAACATATAAAGATATTTCTTTGTCATAAATATACAACACTTCAATTATAAAAAACAGCGTTCACCAATTGATTATTTCATAATGACCATCAATGGTGTATTTCATAAATTTTTATACCACACAAAGTCTTAACAGTTGTACTCGTACAATAATCGCTCAAGCAATTTGAAGAATGAAAAACGATAAGATAAGAATACTTGAAAAATGTATTTAAAGCAAGGTTGGATGTCGGTTTTTGTTTTGTTATCGGTAAAATTAATGTTATTTAACATATACGGAAACCGGTACCAATGTTTCGGTATACAATTATTGAACCAGAAAAAACGATATGTACCGGTTAGGAAAGTTTTGAGTTTTTTAAAACTATGAACATTTTTAAGAGAACACCCGATTTAAGGATAAGGTTCATAAGAAAACATCAGCATTTTTTTAAATTTTGAAAAGGGTTTAGCGTCGCTACCAGAGCCTCACGGTGGCGTGTCTAATATATGTTAATTTATAAAAGTTAACGCAAATATATATTTTTCCCAATAATTAGCAAATCTTATAGTTTAACAGGAATTCCAAAAAACAATATATCGTTGTATAAAGTCATATAAATCAAAAAATTCAAAATCGACTTTTCGATCGATTATGATGCACCGTATTAAAGTACATATTCCTGCAAAATTTTACACACCAACGACTAAATACGACGATTTTATTAACAAAATTCTAAACAGCCCCAAGTGTAAGCACAAACAATTTAAAAAAGCTTTTTGCTCCTCCTGTACAATTTTTTAAATGTAACCTACGGCTTTTTTGATTTCATATGCATTCAAAAAAAAAAAGTCAGTAAAGTCAGCAAAAAATGTTGCTGTGTCAGCAAATTTTTAGTCAGGAGCGTGCTTGCAAAAAAGTTGGTAATTTCAGCAAAAGGTTTGCTGAAAATCAGCGAGCTGATTTTTACCAAAAAAATAGTAATCTTCAGCAAACGTTTTGCTAACACTTAGTCGACTGCAAATGAAAAATATACTTGCTAAAATCACTAAACTTTTTGCTGAATATTAGTAGACAGAAAAAAACTCAAAAAACTTATAACAAAATTTTACTTTAGTTAATTTATTTGCTGAAAATTTAAATATAGAATATGTGCAGATTTGTTTTCCTTTTTTTCATTTCTGTTTCCAGACAAGCTGCGACATCTACATCTAGTCCATCTGGTTGTCGTCCACACTATGAATGCTGTTATCATCACAATTTTTGTAGCAAAATAAATAAGTAAAACATTAGTTCAAAATTAGTTTAGTGCTAAAAAAATATAACTAAAATTTTAGCTGAAAACGGAATTTTAGCAAAAAAATTGCTGAAAACTAGTACACTTGATATACAAGACGTTTTACTAATTTTTCTACTAACTTATTTTTTTGAGTGTACGACTTTCTCATTTCTCACATTGAGACTCTCTCATATTTCTTTATGGAGTTATGGAGAAGCATTCAATTGACAAATAGTAATTTAACTTATAGTTAATTGTTGTTAATTTATCCTAAATCAATATCTAAGATAATTATGCTTTAGGTTAGATTAATTTAAGCAAGTAAATAAATTTTAATTAATAAGATAACATTTATAATAAAAATTTTTACGTTAAAAGAAGCAAGCAGGAAGTCCCTTAAGCGCAAAATGCTGAAGTCGTCTGGACATCAGATTCTTATTATCAGGATCAGAATTTAAGCTGCAATTTCGAATGATTTATTTTACGGTTTTAACGCCTAAATGTGATATATCATTCTGTATCTATTACTACAATATTTCCAAAATGATGCTGAAAAACTGCCTATTTTTCATCATCACAAGAACTTATTCTTAACCCTTTCAGCAGCAAAGTTGCATACAGGCAACATCGTTAATATGTGCCTATAACTCGCGTTATATATATATATATATATATATATGTGGTGCGCATAGTTCGGAGACATAGCCAAAAATGTGCCCAAACTATGCTGTATATGAGTCAGAAATGTCTTGATACTATGCGCTAGACCTAGGAAGAGTTTGAGGACAGTCCCCAAACTAACTGAATGTCTCCATACTAAACACTTGATCGAAAAACTGTCCCCGTACCATGCGGTATGCATACATATATATATATATATATATATATATATATGCGACGCGCAAAATAGAAAGGGACCTAAGGTCTCAGGAGGGCATGGGATCGGTCTCAGATATTGTCCACATCAAAAAAAAAAATTGATTTTTTTACCCTTAGGTCCCTTTCTCTATGCGCTGTCACATATATATTATATCGAATATTTTTACTCAGTAACATTGAAATTCCACAATTCCTATGTATATTGAATTTTATATAGCAGGCTTACACAGTGTCCTTTTGCGAGCTCGTTTTCATAATCTCCACATACATATTTTCTCATACCAAAGAAAAAAGCAAAATAAAATCTTTGTTTTAATAAGTAATATGTTAGAGGGATAGAAAAACTTATAGATATTATTTTTCCAATTGAAGTTGCCGTCGCTGGGAATCGAACCCGCAACCTTATGTTTAACAGTATGTTGCGCTAGTCATTGAATTATTTTGAATGCATTTTCTTACCAATTTTATACAAACCAAAAATTTTAAATTCCGCTATGACAAAGACATATTTATTTATTCGATGAAATACGGGTAACCGCCGATAAAAAGAACGCTACCGGTAAAATCATTTGGAATTATTTTTACAGATATCAATAACGGTAACAATATTCGATTTGAACATATATGTTACCGATAATGGTACTGTAACGATTACGGTAACCAACCTTGATTTAGGGTGTTTTTGCCTTGAGCAATTTAGAATTTATACAAACGGTTTTGTTTAAAATAACAAACGCTACAATGCCATATTGGGAACGCAGTAACTGTATAAGTACAATTATTTAAATTTGGTATACATATGAGAAAAATCTATAGGAAAAAAGTTTCGCAGGAAAATTGGTATCAGGAGAGATTTTGAAAAAAAAAACAATAAATAAATAAAAACAAAGAGAAGCTTTCGCGAATACAAATTGATAAAAAAAAAACTATTGACGAAAATATGTTGCCGTTTTCGAATTTAGTGGTAACTTTTCCATTTCACTAATGACACTATTTAATCAACAACATTCATATAAAATTACCTTTTACAATTATATCAAGAAATTAAAAAAAAAATGTTCCGAATTACATGCATACCTTTGCGGCCCTATGCTCCTTGCAGGAGTAAAAGGAACAAATATATATACATGCATACCTTTAAAATTTGATAACAATTTGAAAAAATTAAAACCATATTCATATAAGAGTATTTTTATAGAGTTAAAATAATTCGGTGTATACTAATATATAATTTTTATCTGTATAATAACTTGTATTGTGCAAAATATATTTATAACCTTATATATTTTATTTATTTTAAAGCTTTAAAAACACTTCTAATATATTACTAATGATACACTCATAAAATAAACACAGTCAATTTTTTTTAGTTGTTTCTGAAGTTTTTCCGTTGAGTTATTTTTAAAATAGTAACAGTTGTTCGTAGAAGAAAAATAATTTTTTACTTTTTTCACAAGTTATTTAAAAATATAACTAAATGCAAATACAGATATTTCGTAACAGTCAAATTTTCTAGTCAATTTTTATTGTTTTAAAGTAAAACTAAAAAAATGAACCAAAATAAGGTATTTTGTAGTAAAAGTTGTTTGAAATAGAAAAACACCAATACAATTATTTGAATTGTTTTTATTTAAAATTTTTTAGTAAAATCAGATATAAATTTAGTTCTTCGCACCGTTTTGTTTGTTATTTTTATAGTAAAAATAAATAAACTTTAAGTTGATTTTACGGTTTCTTATAGTCTATTATTGATAGTCAAAAACAAATAAAGAAATTGTTAAATTAAATGAAAATGTGAGTAGATCGGTTTTTAACTGAAATTTTATTCGTTTTAAATTGTATTTTAGTTAATTTTACCTTTATAATTTTTTGTGTGTATGAACTACTTACAAAATATACATACTTAATACATATGGTTTAAAATTAATTCAATTAAGTGGACTAGATTTTTTAATTTTATTTAAAACCTAGTAATTTGACAACTAAAAATATATAATATTTAAGAAATTAAATAGTATCAGATAATAATGATAAATTGTGGGAAAATTTTTTAGGCAACTCCATAACTGAAAATCGTAAACTTTACATTTAGGTTGTCCACAACGGGTGTGCTATCTGTTGTATTGTCCTAACAAAAAAGAGAGTTGTTACACCCAGAAAACAGATTCGTGCTTACAACCGAATTTATTGCCAATCGAATGCTTCGGTGGTGATAACAGAATTTTTCAAATTTGACTACCGAATTATTGTTGAGGCAATAGAAATTCTGTTGCCATTATCAAATGACTATTCACTTCATTGATATTCAGTTGTCTCAACTGAAAAATTCGGTTACGGCAACCGAACTTTGTAAGCACGAATCTGTTTTCTCTGTGTAACATTTTTATTTTGAAGCAACAAATAAAATCAAATATGACAATATCATATTAGAATTTGGACTTGAGATAGGTCCGAAAAAAAAAATAATTTTTGGATTTTTTAATGCAAAGTTAAAATAATTTTTATTTTACTTTAACAACGATTTTTAATTTTAGTTTCTCGCTGTTAGCACACTTAAACATAGTTTCCTATGTTTCCATACATACTCGTATATGAAAATGTTCTACAACCAATAGTACATCCCTTGTGATCAACGTTATTATAAGTTCTTTGGAAAGTGATATTCTAAATGTTCCCTTTTATGATTATTTAAATATCATATAATTTTCTAATCAATCACATGAATAACTTTAATGACCGTAGCAATTATAAAATATTTCAGGGTAATTGCTTGGTGTGCCTTACATTAAACAAATTTGTACCTTTATGAAATTGTTGTCAAAAAAAAAAAAACAAAAATTCTTATTCTTTCTCACATGATCTATCACGTGCTTGACGTCACGACATCATATGTATTGATATACAATATAAATAATCAATTATGATAGTGTTATCAATACATGTTATTACCGCCACCACACATTAAGATAAGGATTAGGAAAACCTGTTGTCAAAACAGAAATCGAATTTATAATAAAATTATATTTTTATTAGCTTTTAATTGTAGTAAACAATTTAGTTAATTATATGTTAACTAACTTACGAGATTTTTATCAAAAATTAGACAATAAATAAATTCTTTGTTTTAACAATCTAACCAGCAAGACTGTCTCCAGGCAGTGTGGCTGTAGGCAGAATAACCCAAGAAGTTTCATACGAAAAAGTACCCAATTATATTGGGCGAAAATTCGGAAGTGTAATTGTGTTCAATCGTGTAAAAAAAAATTGGGCTCGTTATTAAAAATTACCCAAAAATGAAAAAGGAAAAACCGTTTAGTGTTTTTGGGCGAGTTTTCATTTTTTTAATTTTTCTAGTTTAGTTAAAAAAACAGTTGTTTTAATTTTTTTTTTCATTTAGTACACCCCTACCGGGGCGGCCAAAAATCTTGCTCGAAACCTGAAATTTAAAATAGGTGTTTCCTGCAGCATAAGGTAATTTATAAGGAAGGTAGTTTTTCGAATCTTGTAAAAATTAATGGCTTGCAGAATCCGCTGGATTTAGGCAATTAAAATTTGATATAAAGGATATTCTTCTATTGTAGACCTGACTTAAGAAGGGATTTTTTGAAATTCCTACAGGGTGGGGAAAAAAGTGCAAACGTCTACCTCTTGACGGCCAGCCAAAATTGCCGAAACTAGGTGGTTGAAATTAGGTATGTAGATTTCTCTCTGGGTTAAACGTCAGCTAAGGCGGGATGTTTGGAAATTCCTACAAGGAGGAGAAAGGTGTAAAAGTAATTATCGGTTGCAGCAACCGAACGATTCCGTTGGGACACCGAGTTGTTTTTTTCGACAAGCGGGACACCCAGTGAGTAAAACTAACCCGGATGCTCTGAATCCAGTGGTGATAGCCGGTTTTCTATGTTAGCTCTTGAAAAAAAGATATTTGAATTTAAAAATTATGGCGGCAAGGACCCCAGACCACGCAATTTTTTAATTTGTTGACGATTAGTTTTTAGTTAGGTTATTTGCTACTCTACAAAGAAGCTTTGTGTTAAAAATAATCAAAAACGGTCTGGCGGTCCAAAAGTTTTGATTGAAAATGTGAGGACATCATAAAAATCTCCATACAACTTTTTCATTGCAACAAAAAGTTCAATATATTTTACATCCATTTTGCAAAACAACAAAATGTTCCACTCACTTACAGCTTTTGAACCGCTGCACCGGTCACATTTCTGGATTTTGAAATGTTATTGTTCTGGTTAACGTCACAGTCCTTGGTAATTGGTCTGTGCTTAAAAATAATTAATGGAATACGGGTATTAGGGTTATTTTTTTTTTGCAATATAATAAAGCACCCATCAAAATCTTCTATTACCAGGTAAAGGGAAGTGGAATAAGAAACCAAAAATTGTAACTACCCAGCAAAAAACCTGCTTTGCTGGATGCAGCTTTGTAAAGGAATAAATAAAATTAATCCCTTACAAAGCTGCTTACGGAAGGCATGATTTTTCCATACAAAGGGCCCGCTTGGAAGCACGTTTTTTTGTGAGAAAAAGCGCATTATTCGCTACTGAAAAATTGCAGCAAATTCATGTTTTAAGAAAGTGAATTTAACCGCGAATAAATTCTTCCAGTTTTATGTGAGAAAAAGTGCTTTATTTGCTGCTGAAAAAATGCGGTAAATTCATGAATTTCATTGAGCGCATTTAAACGTGACTTCCCAGTGTAGAAAATCATTACCAGATATGTGGTTATGTAACTACGTACTTGGTAATGGTAACTAGTTAATTTTGTTATTACATTTCTTATTACCTTTATATGGCGATGTCGCGAAAAATAATGAGTTATGGTTACACACCAGCATACGAAAAATCAAAAAATATATCGTTACCTATGTGCTTACCAGTACTGAAAAAAATAATGAGTCTAAAAATAGATTTTCGAAAAAATAAATTATATAAAAAAAAATATTTTTTATTGTATTTTTTTTTTTTTTTTAATAAAATGGTGCTGGTGCGGGAATCGAACCTGGGTCTACATATTGCCAGTCAATAGCTCTACCATCTGAGCTATATCGACATGTAATATTTAATAGATAAAAACATAATTGACCTGTTGCACACAAGTAAGCTTACTCGCCAACATACAAAAAATCAAAAAATATGTGGTTACATATATCGTTACCAGTGTTTAAAAAATATTGAGTCTAAAAATAGATTTCAAAAAATTTTCAAAAAAATCTAAAAAATTATTTTCTATTTGAAATAATGATAAAAATAAGTAATTATCAGTAACTCATTATTATATGTTTTAAAATAATGCAGAAAGTAAGTGGGTGTCATTACTGGTAGTCCAAAAAATAATGATATCTCATTACCGTTTCTACACTGGGTTCTTATGAAAATAAATGCATTAATTTGCCGACTTCTATTTATTTGGTCGCATTTTTTATAAATAGGTTTTCTTAGTTCGCTAATTATTGAGAGAACCGTGAGTAGCATAGTCAATTTATAAAGAAGAGTAAAACACGATTGAGATGATGCAGATTTCGTGCGCATTAATCGCTGGATAACTTACATATTATTTTACTCCCTTACAACCTGCGTAGCACTATTATTTTTTTAATAATTTGCTTACGATTTGCTTCGTTTAAGGAAGTTCTGCAGGGTATACAATCAAATTGCTAAATTTTTTGTGTATTGTATACGCATAAAGTGGCGCAACTTTGTAAAGCAGAATTTGAAGCGATGTTAAGCGCTTCGTATTTTTACTGCTTCCAAAATACAATTTTTTTTTTGCTGGGTAGTTACACTTTGGTCGCATAACACATTATTTTAACATGGGGGTGTCATTGGAGGTAAATGTTGCCTAAGTCGTACCGGTACTGAAATGAGTTGTTACTTGTAATCAGGCACCAGAAAACGTTTTTTTTTTTGTTTTTATCAAAAATAAATATCACTAAAGTTCAAAATGTTTCTATTTCTCAATCGAAAACAAAAAATTTCAAATGTACTTTAAAACAAAAATATCCCTCAAGTTGAAATTCGAAAAATATCTTTAGGTATAAATATCAAAGATAAAAAAATTGATAAAAAAATAAAACTTTTTAAAACGTTTTAAAAAACGTTTTTTTTTGTTTTTCATCTTTGTACTAAGTACAAAAATATGAATAGAATTTTAAAATTTTTGTTTTATTTTTATGGTGGAGATTATTATGGTTTTTGGTTTCAAATCTGTAGAAAATCATATAATATCCTAGAGTGAACTGTTGAGCGGTATATACATACAAACATATATTGCAAATATTTTTTTTTTTTGCTAAAATGTTTGCCAATTGACCAGCATTTTGCACTAATATTATTCATTTACGGAATGAAATCGCTGTATAAGTTTTCTAATTAAATTTTTGCACCAAGAAACCTTTTTCGCATTCCGCCATTAATTCGCAATTTTTTAAGTGCAGATTTTTAAAATTTATAACCTAGGGACCATAATACCCATATCTCATACCAAAGTTTGGTAATTAGTTCGCAAAAAAAAAATTGCCAAAAACAATTTGCAAAAAAAAATTTTTTTCCATTAATGTATTCTTTTGCAGAATATAAATTGCTGATTAGGTTTCTTAACTATTTTTTTGTATCATAAAGGCTTTTTTCGCATTCCGCCAATATTTTGCAATTTTTTGAGTGCGGTTTTTTTAAATTTTTAACCTTAGGACAATAATTCCCATATCTTATGCCGAAGTTTGGTGGTTAGTATGCAAAAAGTTTCGAGAAAAAAAATTTAGCAAAAAGGAACATTTTTCCATCAACATATTCTTTTGAAGAATGTAAATCGCTGACTGAGTTTTTTAATTTATTTTTTGCACCATAAAGCTTTTTTTCGCGTTCCGCCATTATTTTGCAAATTTTTAAGAGCGGTTTTTTTTAACTCACAACCTAGGGACTATAATACCTATATCCTATACCAAAATTATCTGGTTAGACTGCAAAAACAAAAAAAATTGGGAAAAACAATTTTCCAAAAAGGAATAGTTTTGCATCAATATACATATGTATATGTATGTAACATATGTATAGCAGAATGTTAATCGCTGATGAAGTTTAAAAAATTTTGAATGCGGTTTTTTAAAATTCATAAATTTGGGACTATGATACCCATATCTTATGCCAAAGTTTGGTAGTTCGTACGCAAAAAATTTCGCGAAAAATAAGTTTTGCAAAAAGGATAATTTCTGCATCAACATATTCGTTTGCAGAATGTAAATCGCTGACTGAGTTTTTAAATTTATTTTTTTACCAAAAAGCTTTTTTTCGCGTTCCGCGATTTTTTTTGCAATTTTTTAAGTGCGGATTTTTAAAATTCATAATCTTGGGACTATAATACCAATATTCTCATATAAAAGTTTGGTGGTTAGTTTGCAAAAAAAATTCGCGAAAAAAATTTTCCGAAAAGAAAATTTTTTGCATCAGTGTATTTGTTTGCAGAATGTAAATTTCTGATAACAATTTTTAATTCATTTTTTGTACCATAAAGTTTTTTTTCGCGTTCCGCCATTGGTTTGCAATTTTTTAAGTGGGGTTCTTTAAAATCCATAATCTAGGGACTATAATACATATATCCTATACCAAAATTAGCTAGTTAGATTGCAAAAACAAAAAATTACGACAAAAAAATTTGCAAAAAGGAATAGTTTTGCATCAATATATTTGCTTGCAGAATGTTAATCGCTGATTATCATGCTTTGTAGAAGTCTTTTCGGCGGAAATTTTTATTACTTTTTAATAACGCAAAGGTTTATATCATTGGATGCAGAAATATGTCTGTATGAATGTTGTTTTAAGAATTTTTACAAAATTTATATGTAATTGTAATCAGAAAAAACTAAAAAAAACGTTTTAAAACGTTTTATTTTGTTTTTTCCTCAATACAAAAAAAAAACGTTTTTTTTTTGTTTTTTCCTCAGTACAAAATAAAAATAATTCTCAACTTTCCTGAAAATATCAGTACGGATATTTTTAAAATTTTGTTTTCGAAAAGAAAACAAAAAATAAAAAAATTGATGAAAACAAAATATCCATCAAGAAAAATAAATTCATTTGTACACAAGTGATTTTTTTTTATTGAGGAAAAAACAAAATAAAACGTTTTAAAAGTATTAATATCGGGTGCCTGCTTGTAATATTAAATTCACTAGTCGGCTAAAATCAGTACATACTTGTATGGAGTGAAATAAGTCGTTAAACATTAGTACATATTTCATTTTTCATTGGTTACACATAAGGAATAAAATAAGACGTTACCAGTAATAACTTTGTTTAAAAGTACACCGATCCGAGCAACGTAATTAGATTATAAGTATTATATAATACAATACCAATAACTTATTATTTTTATCATTATTAATAAGATCTTATATAAAACAATATCAGTAATTTTAAAGCCTCCAAATAAAAGTAGTGATATATCTCTATATCGGTAACTCATTATTTCATACTTCCCACATAAGTATTGATGTATCACAATATTAGTAACATATTACTTTAGGGTTCTAAGTAAAACCAAGGGTAAAAGGGTACTCATTGCCAAGCAATACGTGAAAAATGTCCAACCCATTACCAAGGTTTTGCTGGGTAGTTTTGGAATAAATTTGATTGCCAATATTCGTGTTGAAAGTTAAACTTCACGAATATATAACAAACAAAATTATCAACTTTTTACGGGTTTCTTATTAACTATGCGATGTTGATTTTATTGTGAAAGCCTTTTAATATTTATTGAAGTGATTTTGGTTAAAATCGATTGATTTTTCGCAAAATTTTTTGCAAAACGCTTTTAAATTTTTACATTGTCTATTTCCTTGTTAGAAATCCTATTTTTGATCTCTTCGTGATATACTTTTCAAATGATTTTGGCCCAACATTACCAATTTTTTTTTATAAATTTATTTTCATCGTGATATATATTAATTGCATTAAACGAATTAAATGTGCTAGACTCCCAAATGTATTTTACAAATTGTGAAAAATAATCTGTTGGAGGCATGTCCCAATCCGGATTTCATTCTTGCCTACACTCTAAAAAATGTTTGTAAATTCACTACTATAAAATGGGCAAAATTTTGTTTAATTTTACGAAAATTCGGTAAATATAAACAAAAAATGCGTAAATTATTTTTGTACACAATTCCATACACAATAATACACACACAAAGTATTTTTAGACATTATGTGTTTACAAATAAACACATTGTGCCGAAAATTACTATTCTTTTGTTAAATAAAATTTTTAGGCACATAGATGGTAAATATACTAACTTATAATAGTAATAAATAATCTGACATCTTAAATTGAAAAAAATTTTTAAAAAATTTTAAATAATAAAAAGGAAAAGCTAAAATGGATTATTTTTTTTGAATCACCATATTTCTATTAACACATTTGTATCTGGAAATACCAACAGAAGAATTATTTCATAATTTTTGGTTTGCAAGCAGCAGGATTCATCCAAAAGCAAGGAAATTGGTTTGGGACGATTTTGCATGTCGGAAATGCTGCTGGAACGCCATAAAAAGAAAGAAATTTTTAAATTCAATTATTACTGGCGATGACAAATGGATCCATTATGATAACCAAAAGCTCAAGAAATCGTATTTAAAGCCTGGGCACCCAGCCAAATCAATGTCAAAGCCGACTATCCATAGCCCTAAGGTAATGCTCTGCATTTGATTACTCATAATATTCCATCAGAACAACGCTCGGCCACATGTTGCAAGAACTAAAAACTATTTATAAAATAGTGAATAAGAAGTTTTGCCTTTGTTCGGTCGATGCAGAATGCTCTCACTGGAATACGCTTCACTTCAGAACAGGGTACCCGAAATTGGCTTGATTCGTTATTGGCCTCAAAAAATTAGCAGCAGTTCTTTTGGCGCGGAATTCATCCAGAAAGATGGGAAAAGGTCATAGCTGACGATGGCCAATACTTTCAATAAATTTATATTGTGCCAATGTTTCACAATAAATGCCCAAAATTAAATTTGTCAAAAAATGTACACGAGAATGACACTGATATTATTATAAATAAAACATTTACTTAAAATTAGTTTTTTTATTAAAAAAAAAATATTTTTGTGTGGTTTAACCTAAAGCACAGCTGTGGTAAAAATACGCATTTTTGGGGGATTTTTACGAACTTTCTGTGGATTTTTGCGCATGTTTTGTGGATTTTTACGCACTTTATGCGTACATTTACACGTGAAACATGCTTTTTTACGCACAAATTTAGTAAATTAGCACACTAATTTCAAAATGTCTTTTAATTTTTACGCACTTTCAATGTAAAATTATAAACTATTTGTGCACCAACTTAAACACAATGTGCGTACTTTTTTTCAATTACGCACATAGAGTAAATTTACCCAATTTATAGTAGGAGTACAGTTTCCTACTATAAGTTGGGTAAATTTCAACAGATTTTAATTAGAGTGTAAGGAAATCGTCAGGGGACGATGTTTTTAGAATTTCTGCACTCAAAATAGTTTGTAGTTTAAATTAACTGAAAATGTAGTTTAAAAAAAATGAAAAATCACTGGAAAACCGCTCTACTAACTTTTCATTTAAATTAGAAGAAATTTCCATTTATTTTTAAATGTTAATAAATTAACTACAAAATTCTTTAAAAATAATGATTTTTCATTTATTTCGTTTTTTTTCACTTTCAAAAAATTAACTACAAAATCCGTAAAATAAATGATATTTAGTTTATTTCGTTTTTTGAACTGACCTAGAAATCTAAAAAGGTTTCTTTTTTTAACAAAACATTTTAAATGAAAATATTAACTGTAACAGAAAATCCGTATTTATATGTAGTTTATTTTATAAATACATTACAAAAAATTTTGAAAAATTTATTTCTTTTTTTTAACTGTATAAACATTTAAAAATAAATGTACCCCCGTGAAAAAACGATTAGATTTGATCAAGTTAGGTTTGATCCAATTGGATCTATTCATATTAAAGAGTGAATAACAACGTATAAAATTAAATATGAGTTTATCTGCGATTCCGATTTTCAAAATTTTCTTATTCGTTGCCTTATATAATCATATCCTAAAAAATCTTTTCTCTTATATCATTTTATATGCCATATTCAAATACATATACTTGATCAAATTATATCTCGTTGAAGATAAATTTTTATATTGCTTCGAACAACACTTTATGAAACTAAATGTGACACAATAAAATTTTAGATAAAATTATTTACTATCTCGAATCGAACAAAATGTATGTTGATTTAAATACAATTATATTCTTAATAATTCAATACAAAATTAAAAAGCTGAGCTTATCTGTTATGTTGCATCTAGGTGTCTAATGACCCAGGATTTTTTCATTTCTGGGATAAATGAGATATACCAATGTCACACTTTTACAATATCTAATATTAAATCTAATGAAAGAAATAATAAGAAAGGTAACTACACAGAGAAAAAATTATAGTTAAATCAATTACTATATCAGATTTTAATTAACATTTGATTTTTTGTAAATAAAGTATGAATACTAGAGCTAGTGTTATTGTCATTACTTAGTAGGATATTTTATTTAAGTAAGAAACTTTGAAACAAAATTTTCTAATTGGTGGCTATAATACTGATCCTTGTTAAAGTCAATTATAGTTAAACTTTTTCATAATTAAGTTAATGTGTTTTTCGATTTTAAAAATAAGCAGACAATTTTTTATATAAAAAGAAAAAAACCTGAGATTTGTGTAATTTATAAGCTATTTCTATCTTAGTAAACGTTGTTTCTGTATAATTTTAATTTTTTTCTTCTGTGTAGTTACTAATAACTGATAACGGATTATATAACCCACATATAGAGAAGTTTGCTGGACCAGTTTTAATGAATTTTTTAGCAAAATAATAAAGTTTTCTTCACAAGGTAAATGAAAATTTTCTTAACCCTAGAAAGATAACGTTATTTTTTTGTACTGAAAAGATAACGATACGTCTGTGAGACGTATACTTCTTTAAATCCTTCTAAGGACATTAAATAGTCAAATATTGATACAATTTTTTTTGAGATAATTTTTTTTATTCAATTTCATTTTATTTTTATTTATTGTTACAGAAAACTTAAATATAAAATTAAAATAAAATATGTATTAAAAATAATGAGAACATTTAAAGTCTTCTTTGAAGCACTTTGGTTTTGTTTAAAAACTAAAAAAAAATAAAAAATTTGTACTCCAATTAGAAATTAATAAAATTATTGAACTAAACAAATTAACAAAAATTAAATTCAAAGTGCATTATATGCAAGAATCACAAATTAAATTCTTGTGGTCTCCACATACAGGTGTATGCTATGCTCATTTCTCAGAAAATAAACAACTTACCGCAGAAAAACAACCACCACCATCAAGCTACTGCTAACGACTGAGATAAATAAACGTGAGAACTTTCTATGTTAACGATTGAGAGAAAGAGAGCATAAAATGCAAAATCCATACGTCTCGCAGACGTACGTTATCTTTCTAGGGTTAAAGTTGTTGAAAAATTTTCCTATATTTTATGAATTTAGTTTTAATGAAACTTTTTCATTAAGTGTATGAAACTTTTAATAAATAAAATGAATATTTTCACAACATTTTATCAAAAATTCCATTAATTCAATGAAATGTTTTAATAGACGAGGCCCAGTGAAATTTCATCGGTTTTGTGCAAAAATTTATAAATATCATTCAGATAATTCTCTCAGTTAAATAATTGGTCGTTTTTCTACACTATAAATATTTATATAAACAAAAAAAAATTTAATGCAATTGAATAAGACCAAAACTCCGATAAAATTGGATGAAATTTTATCAATTCAAATATATTTTTTATTCATTTATATACAATTTGATTAATCTAAAAATCAGTGCTCTAGTAATGTATTAAAAACTCCTGCTAACTACTACTAATTCTGGACCTTAATTTTAAACATACATATATCCATTATTATTAGCAAATAATTTCTAGTTTTGCTATAAGTAATAAAAATATAGATTTGAGTCGATTATGAGTTTTAGCCATATATTAACTTTGTTGTGACATATTTGTTGTAAATGATAAAATAACCAATAAAAATTACCGTTTCTTTTTGTTAATTTACAAAATAAATATCACTTTTTGTGCTATATCTGCAACCGTACCACATTCAACTTTTATTAATTTTTGCTGTTCTTGCAATAAAACGAAACGGTGAGACCTGCTACTTGGCCTGCTAACATCTAAACTGTTTTCTAAATTTGAAATTAATACAAATACCAATTGTTTGCTTTTGTCGTTTTTTTTGTTGTTTTTGATAATTATTTTGTTAATCTAAAATAAAAACAGTAATGATCACAACCCAGCAAAAAATACTGCATACCTAGAAGCAGTTTTGGAAGGCATTATTTAATAACCGTGCGCTTCCTAAACTAATTCCAGAAGACATGATTTTTGTGCGTGATGTCCCACTTGGTATGTCTCTTTTCAGCAGGTAAGGAGCGCTTCTTGCATGGCAATTAAGAAGCAATAAAATCAGGCCTTCGAGATGCCCTAAAATAATGTGTATTTAATAAAATTTAAAGCACTTCACTCACTTCTCCAAAGATGCAGTAAAATATTTGCAGTAATGCGCTAATAAAAATAAAGGACACCTTCAGGAATTGAAAAAGAAATTTTTCTATCTGATTCTAAATGGGTCACGTACTTTTTTTTTTTTGAGGAGCTCCCGACAAAGTCCATTCTGGTAACACTTTGTAGTAAAATCGATAATAAATTCTCTGCCCTCTTTCCTGCTTATAAAAGAAGCAGTTTAGAAGGCAGAGTAAAAAAATGTATGCTCGTAACAGATCATAAGTCAGAAGCAATGTAGGTACTGTTCGTAACAAATCGTATAACAAACAAAAGAAATATCTGCATTCGTTATTGCTTGAAATGTATGCAGCTAAGAAGGCAAAGCAAATTAAAATATATTTGATTTTCTGCCTTCTTCAATTGATTTCATGAACGCATGAAGTTTAAGCGCTATTTTGGAAGCATACAAATGTAGTTACTGCTTACCAAATCGAGGTTATTTTTTGCTGGGCAAACAAATGTAACATTAACAATTTCAAAGCAATTGTTTTTCCTTGTTTTTTTTTATCAAAAAGTCAAAAACAAAAAAAATATGAATTGTGAACACATATGTTAGTTGTTAGTTATTTTCAATGAGAATTTCAATGACCCAACTATTGGGTTTGTGAAAATTTAATGCGCTTCATTATTTGGGTTTGTTGAATCGCTACTTGTGTTGTTGTTATTGCCTCGTCTATAAGTACTTGAAGATTACCCATGATTTGTCATGTGATAAATTATGACAGTGATTTTGTAGAAAAATAAAAATTCATTTAAAAAATTGGCATTATCATTCTTAGTTTTCAAAATTAAATATTTTTATCCAAATCTGATACATATTCCCTAATATAATGTGTAAGAAAAATATTAAATTTTGTAAAAATGTGAACATAGGAATTGAATTAAGCTAAATCCAAAATGGATCTACAAAATAAATAAGTCAGTTTTGGATTTACACCCTTATTCCAAACTTCATAACAATCACAAAATTGTGACAACACAGACCATTCACCAATGTGTTGTCACAATTTTGTCATTGCTATAAAGTTTAGAATAACACCGTTAGCTAAATTTTATTCCAGAAATTGCATTAAATTTGGAAAATTAGAAAACAAGATGTGGGTTTTTCAAAAAATATAACCTCCTTCATTTATATCCATTTCAGTATAATATAATCAGGGATGGAAAAGCTCGCTCGCTCGGGCTCTTACTCTTTTTAAAAAAAGAGCCGAGCCCAAAAAAAAAGCTCGCTCTTTTTTTTAAAACGAGCCAAAAACTGTTAGCTAGCGAGCTCAATAATTACGCTCAAAAAATGAAAAAAAACTTCACAAAAAAAAGGCTCTTTTCCATAAAATAAATCGAGTATTATGAAAATGTAAGCTCTTTTCAAGAAAATTTGAAAACTCTGTTGGATTGCTTACAAAAAAAATTAAATATTTAGATATTAAATACAGCATTTCCAATAGAATTTCAAAAGAAATGTTAAAAGTTGTTACTACCTGAGGAACTAAAATACCGAAATATTATACAAAGTATGGTGCAGGGTTCGTAATGCACGCACAAAATCGTCAAAAATTTTAAAAAATCGTCAAAACGATGAATGGGGGAAATGTTTTTAGTTGATCTGTTATTTTAAATAAATGAATGTTATTTTAGTTTGACTCAAGATCATAAATTAATTTAAACAGAAAGTGATATTAATTTATGATCTTGAGTCAAACTAAAATAACATTCATTTACTTAAAATAACAGATCAATCGTCAAAACATCGAAAAAAAACGCCAAAATTGAAAAAAAAGTATAAATTTGAAAAAATTTCCAAAATTGGAAAAAATCAAAAAAATTGGAAAAAATCGTCAAAATTTCAAAAATCGTCAAAATTTTAAAAAATCGGTAAAATTTAAAACAATTGCCAGTATTGAAAAATATCTTCAAAAATTTGAAAAAATCGTCAAAATTTGAAAAATAGTCATAAGTTGAAAAAATCGTAATATGTAATTTAAAAAAATCGCGAATATTTGAAAAAACTGCAAAAATTAAAAAAAAGTAAAATTTAGAAAAAATCGTCAAATTAAAAAAAAAAAAAATTTCAAAATTGAAAAATGCCAAACTGTCAGAAATTCTAAATTTTAAAAATCATCAGAATTAGGAACTATGGTGAAAATTTCAAAAAAAAAATGTGAAAAGTTAGAAAAAATCGCCAAAATTCATTTCTCGCATTTATTTTTCTCTACGATAAAAACGCGATCTAGCAATGCAAGTCTAAATTTAGTTTCGCAATCGGGGTATTAGTGGCGGGTTTTGACCTTAGGCGCAGTCATGTTTCCTCTAGCTCCTCTAGTTTGGGAGATATGGACGATTAAAATTTTATTTAAGCGATTTTCGCACTTATTTTTCCACAGATGACTCACTATGACTTCCTTGTTCCAAAAACGTTGTCCGTTTTCATTTAACTCATTCAGTTTTCTAGATATGGGCTATATACCAAATAAAAGCCCTTTTCTCTCTACGAAGCTTAGTTTTCGAGAAAAACGCGATTTTAAAATCTAGCAATGCAAGTCAAAATTTAGTTTCGGTATCGGGGTATTGGTAGTGGGTTTTGACCTTAGGTGCAGTAATTTTTCCTCTAGCTCTTCTAGTTTGAGAGATATGGACGACTAAAATTTTATTTAAGCGATTTTCGCCTTTATTTTTTTCATAGATGATTCATTATGGCTTCCTTCCAAAATTCAGTCATCTGTGAAAAAATTAAGGCGAAAATCGCTTAAATAAAACTTAAGTCGTCCATAACTCGAAAACTAGAAGGGCTAGGGGAGATATGTTTTCACCAGAGGTCAAAACCCACCCCCAATACCCCGATACCGGAACTAAATTTCGACTAGCATTGCTAGGTTTTGAAATCGCGTTTTTCTCAAAAACTAAGCCTCGTAGAGAGAAAAGGGCTTTTATTTGGTATATCGCCCATATCTCGAAAACTGAATAAGTTAAATGAAAACGGACAACGGTTTTTGAACAAGGAGGTCATAGTGAGTCATCTGTGAAAAAATAAGTGCGAAAATCGCTTAAATAAAATTTAAATCATCGATATCTCCCAAACTAGAAGAGCTAAAGGAAAAATGACTGCACCTAAGGTCAAAACCCACTACCAATACCCCGATACCGAAACTAAATTTTGACTTGCATTGCTAAATTTTAAAATTGATTTTTTCTCGAAAACTAAGCCTCGTAGAGAGAAAAGGGATTTTATTTGGTATATCGCCCATATCGCGAAAACTGATTGAGTTAAATGAAAACGGACAACGGTTTTTGAACAAGGAAGTCATAGTGAGTGATCTGTGAAAAACTTATTGCGAAAATCGCTTAAATAAAATTTTAATCGTCCATATCTCCCAAACTAGAAGAGGTAGAGGAAAAATTATTGCACCTAAGGTCAAAACTCGCCACCAATACCACGATAGCGAAACTAAATTTTGACTTGCATTGCTAGATTTTAAAATCGCGTTTTTTCTAGTAAACTAAGCCTCGTAGAGAGAAAAGGGCTTTTATATTCGCTAGTATCTTTAAAACTAAATGAGTTAAATGAAAAAGGAAAACAGTTTTGGAACAAGGAAAAATAAATGCGAGAAATAAATTATGGAAATTTGGTTTTTTAATACCTAATTTTTGTCGATTTTCATAAATTTTTACGAGTTTTCCAATTCTGGCAATTTTTGCAATTTTTTCCAATTTTTGACGACTTTTTGAAATTTTTGCAATTTTTCAAAATTTCCCGATTTTTTCCAATTTTTGACAACTTTTTGAAATTTTGACGATTTTGGTAATTTTTGCACATATTGACAATTTTTTCAAGACGATTTTTTCAAAATTTTTATGATATTTTGCATTTTTGGCGATGTTGTCTAATTTTCCAAAATTTTTTTTAAATTTTGAGTATTTGGTCAATTTTTTCAAATACGATTTTTTCAAGTTATGACGATTTTTTAAAATTTTTTAATTTTGGCAATTTTTCAAATTTTTTCGTTTTTTCCAATTTTTGACGACTTTTTGAAATTTTGGTAATTTTTTCAATATTGACAATTATTTCAAAATTTTTACGATATTTCGCAATTTTTGCGATTTTGTCTAATTTTTGACGATTTTTTTTTAATGTTGACTATTTGGGCAATTTTTGCGAATATTGACGATTTTTTCAAGTTATGACGATTTTTTCAAAATTTTTCCAAATTTTTTCAATTTTGGCAATTTTTCAAAATTTTCCGATTTTTTCCAATTTTTAACGATTTTTTGAAATTTCAACGATTTTGGTAATTTTTTCAAATATTGACAATTTTTTCAAGACGATTTTTTCAAAATTTTTAGGACATTTTGCAATTTTGGCGATTTTATTTAATTTTTGACGATTTTTTATAAATTTTTCAAATATTGACGATTTTTTCAAAATTTTTCAAATTTGGCAATTTTTCAAATTTTGGCGAGTTTTTCTAATTTTTAACGATTTTTTTTAATTTGGCGATTTTTTTGTAAATTTTGACATTTTTTAAAATTTTTTGATTTTTTTTTGTTTTGGCGATTTTTTCTGATATTTGAAACTTTTTTTCAATTTCAGCGATGTTTTTTTTCAATTTTTAAAATTCAAAATCTAGGGACTATAGTACTGTTGGACATAGAGTAAATAAATGAACGTTTTTGTTTTTTATAACAACTAAATTATTTTAGTGGGCTCGATTTCAAAAAAACTCAATTAAATTTCGTTAAAGAGCTGCTCGATAAAAAAGCTCTATGAAATTTTTTATACGAGCTGCTCGATTTAAAAAACTCTATTCAGTTTTGTAAACGAGCCTTTTCATTTTTATAAGCTCTTTATTTTTTTTAGTTGAGAGCTTTTTTTATTTGAGCAGCTCTTTTAATTTTGGCTTCCGAGCTTTTTAAAAAAATGTATATATTTTTGGCTCGCTCCGAGCTTTCTTTCCATCCCTGAATATAATATACATTAGATAGGGAAAGTTTGAGACAAAGAACAGAGAATAGTTTGCTAACCTTTCCTTATCTATAAAAAGAAAATATTGTCCCACGCATTGCAGCGTGGGAAAATTATAGATTAAATAGTTTTTAATTAAAATATTTTAGTATATAAGTAGGAATAAAATTGTAAATAAAAGTTAGTTCGATAAAATAATATCAATAAGTGTGTATTATTTTTCCTTAAGTCTTTTCATACTTTTTTCCATACTACTGACAAATACTTCACAGAGTTTTTGCTTTCAAAAACCTCTACACTTTCAGGAATGAAAATAATTATTTTTTCGAAAGTTGTTTTATGACACACGAGATAATTAGTTAGCAATAACAATACTCGCCCCCAGGCGGGGTGTATTAAAATAACCACATATGGGTATATTAAAATGAGTACAAAAGAGTAGTTTACAGCCATTTCAATTGAATACAACATTTAGAATATTTGTGAAGAATTTTTTCGTGTACAGTGCACGGTTTGGAAGCGAGAAAGTGGTTAAATTAAAATTTCGAAATTTAATGAGTTCATTAGAAATTTATTAATTTAATTCGAAGTCAATTTCCTTATTATGAATTAACATAATAAGTACTTTGTTCACTTCTTGAACAAGTAAAAAGTCTATGTATATAAAATGATTTAGCTTTAAACAGATAAGAATTGTAAAGTAATAAATTTGGGCATTTGATGTGTTCCTTTGTATTATAATAAATTTGTCATTTTTGCTAACCTCATGCATTGTTATCAATCGAGTGTATTTTTAGAACTGATGATCAGGTCACAGCCTTTTGTTTTTCTTTTGCTTTACTTGTACACTCAGAATGTGTACAGTATGATATAATATAAATTCGATAGGGAAAATTTGAAACAAAGAACAGAGAATAGTTTGTTAAGCTTTCCTTATCTCGAAAAAGAAAATATTGTCCCACGCATTGCAGCGTGGGAAAATTATAGATTAAATAGTTTTTAAGTAAAATATTTTAGTATATAAGTAGGAATAAAATTGTAAATAAAAGTTAGTTCGATCAAAAAAAAAGCTCAATAAGTTTGTATTGTTTTTTCTTAAGTCTTTTCATACTTTTTTCCATACTACTGACAAATACTTCACAGAGTTTTTGCTTTCAAAAACCTCTACACTTTCAGGAATGAAAATATATGAAATTGGCCTCGAACTAAATTAATTTTTATTTTATTTGGATAGACCATACTCTTCAGTATATGCCCCGAAAGTATCAATAAAAAACTCGAAGAAATAAAATTTCCACATGTTTTTTGTAAAATATGTTTTAGTCTCAAGTAATGTTCTATGAGTTAAATTTGTATATAAATTTTTTGGAGCGTTTTTATTTCATTGTCTTTATTAGAGATATTATTTCGCATAATACAAAAAGAAAATGCATGCAAAGATGCAATAATTCTACGCAGTCTTTAAAGAAAAGCCAATGAAAATTCCCAGATTGTGTCATATGAGGCAGACATTGATGGCTTTATATTGGCTACAAAAGTAACCAGTATGTATAAAAAATAAGAAACAAATACAAATTAAATTAAAAATGTACAAAATTATAGCATTTTGACCTAAATAAAATGTATAATAATTTTTCTGCCATCGTTTTTAAGAATATTAGGGTTATTGTATTAACTAGCTTTCGACCGATTGGTCCCAAATTTGGTGTACATGAAAAAAATTAGGAGATATATATTTTATCTAATTTTTATAATTTTGCTGTTTTCTTAGCGTAAAATTAATTTGAAACTTTCAACGCGTTTTCCCATAACCACGAGTTCAAAATCGGCTGCCAAAGCGGCTCACCCGATATCGATGTAGTTTTTTTCTTTCATAAAAAACTGGAGTCTTATCGTGGCTCTTTTTTTGAATTTCAGTCAAATAAATTTTATATTCCCAAGCAAAGTTTTTTTTGCTTGCCTTTTCTGAATTTTTTAAGTTCATGTGGCAACTTTGTTTAAAAAAAATTTTAAAAATTGTTGAACCGTGTTCAACCTTATGGTTTTGTATATATACATATTTATATTTTTTCTCTTAAAAAACCAGTATTTGCTTTTTCTCTCATTTAATTGTCTTAATATTCTCTAAATATTCCCCTTGAACTGAATTTAAACCGCTACTTGAATAGCGCCTTTTTTTTGTAAATACTTTTTGTAAATAATAAAGTTAAGTCAGTCTAAGAATACTCATCAATAAAGCAAGAAGCTTTAATTTTTATTAGAAAAAAACTTTGAGTTTTTTTTATCAACATTTGCTTGGAAAGGGAGTCACCCTGCCCAACATATTGGTCCTTCGAAGAAGTCCTAGAATAGGCTAGGACAGGAAGAATTAGTGACTTGGAGTCCACTAATTGGAAAATTGGCAGTTGTCCCCCCTAGTGGCAACTTCAACATCAACAACGAAAACAGACAAGGGAGTCTGTGTTAATAAAAAAGGTACTTCATCGTGCATTCCGGCAGAAGGAAGTCATAAAATCAAGTGACACATCATTGGACATCCCGTTCTTGTGAAGCTGTCATCATCAACAAAAGGTTTAAAGTGCATATATCTGCAACAACAAAAGTCTACGAGGCAAAAGAAAAGGTATGTATGTACTGTGTTTTTTAGTGATTTTGTGCGACATTTTTTTTTCTCGACAAAAAGAACGAAGAGGCTTAGATTAAAAAAAAAAAAAAAAGCAACAAACAAAAACAATTTGCAAACAAAAAAATTTTAAAAGAAAGCTGCCATTTTCAAGAAAAAATTCTAACCTCAATGCAATTATAATATAAAAAGTTTCATATCAAATAAAATCCCACTAAATGTGTATTTAAAAAGAATACCCATCACTAACAAAAGAACAAAACAAAACATTGACCACTGATAAAAAACTACAAACAAGAGTGCAAGAGTTAAAATACAAATTAACTTGTGCCGCTGTATAAAACGAAAGTGCGAGAAAAAAAGAAAATAAATTAAAAAATCGGGTAATTTTAAAGGAAAACAATAATAATAAATATTTCCAAAATATGTTAAAGTGGTGAAAGAAATAAATACACACTAGATCTAAAATACAAATAGAAAATATAAAAGGACAAGTTTAAAGAAAAAAAAAAAAACAAAACAAAAAGTGGCAAAATTGACAGTGAAAAAAAAGGTTTTCTAATAAATAAGTTGATTTATGCAAATTTATTAACACAAAAAACGTGAAAACGTAAACAAAAATTCAACTATTAAAATAAAGAAAAATACAAATTAAAATAAAAAACAAAATTTGCAAATTTGAAAATAACATAATACAACAAAAGAAACTAAATAAATCATACTCCATGTATTAGAAATACATAAAGGAAAAAACAACAAAAAAAACCCAATCAGTAAAACAATAGTGTTTCAGTTTCGAAAAGAACAAAAAAAAACGGTGACGTCACTTTCAACTCAGAGGAAAGAAATAAACAAGTGTGGAAGGGTTGCCCAAATTTCAAACCTCAAAGTTACCGGGGAAAATTGTGTAATAAAGGTGAGTCGGAAGGTAAATAGAAATTTAATATAATAATATTTGTATGGCATTGGTGGACAATTAAGAACCGAAAAATTTTGGAAAACTTTGTTGGTAAAAATAAAATTAGGGCGGCTCGAAATCTACAATTACCCTAAAAATTTTTCTTGGAGAAAATTTTCAAAAAGGAAACAATTATCGGAAAAAAATTTTTTTTGGATAAAAATTTTGCAAATTAGAGTGGTGCGTTTTTTTGAATTATCAAAAATTTTTATATTGAAGAGAAAATTTTACTTTTAGTAATTTTTCGTCGGGAAATTTATTGGAACAAAACCTTTGGTGAGATTTTTGAACAATAGGGTGGTCCGATTTAACGATTTACAAAATAATTTCTTGGAGAAATTTATTCCAGTTAAATCATTTGGTTATTCTTCACGAAACCAATAAGGGGTTGCGATAGACAAATAATTCGAATAAAATTCCTCAAGTTTGATTTTAGTCAATAACGGTATTTTCAGTATAAGCATTGAAAATGTCTACGCCAAAAAGAAGATGTAAATTTGACCTTACACAATTGGTAATGTTCTGCACGAACTTTGAAAGATCCTGTCCCGAACACTGTACGTTAGCTTTTCTTGAAGTCAAAGGCCAAGAGTTAGAAAGGAGATGGGCCGAGTTAGTAATATCATACAAAGAATATATAATGGAAAATAAAGGGGCTCAAGAGGATCAAAAAGATGAAATGTCTATAGGATATGAGGAGGCCAGTGATTTATATCAGGCCTTGAAGATTAAAATTTTGGAAAAAACCAAATCGGTTACTGTTCAGACGAATCAACCCATTATTAACAGATCTTCATTAAAATTGCCAGCTTGCGAAATACAAACTTTTGACGACGGTTACTCCAAGTGGCCAGCCTTTAGAGATATGTTTCAGGCGGTCATTGGAAGAGATCCATCAGTGGCTCCAGCCCAAAAATTATATTATTTGCGTAGCAAAGTGAGGGGGGAGGCCTACCAAGCTATAAAGGATTTTGACTTGGTAGATGATAATTTTGAACTGGCCTGGGAAAAGTTGAAAAATAGATTCGAAAATAAAAGGCTTTTGGTGCAGGATCAGATGAAAAAAATTCATGCGGTCACTCCAGCTCAAAATGAAAACGTCAAATCTCTTAGATTGATTCAAAATGCGGTTAATGATTGTTTGGCAATTTTGAAAAATCACAAAATCGAATTGCCTGATTATGATCCATTCATGATTCATGTAGTTGTTTCAAAACTTTCTGATGAAACCATGAAAGAATGGGAAATGTCTTTGAAAAATCATCGTGAGCTGCCCACATGGACACAATTAAATGAATTTCTCTCGGAGAGAATTGAAATTTTAGAAACGATGACTGATAGGAAAAAGCCTCCGCTTAAAGAAAGCCAGTCTTCAAGAACCCAAGCATTTCACGCCCGGGCTGAGCAAAATTATAGCTGCAAAAAATGTAAACAAAATCACCCTTTAAGAGTTTGCAAATCCTTCAAGGCCATGTCGCCAAACGAACGTCAGAAATTTGTTTTTGCGAATAAGTATTGTGTTAACTGTCTGTCGCCTACACATTTCAAATCCAAATGTCTGAGTACCGGTTCGTGTATTAAATGTCACAAAAAACATCACACAATGTTGCATATTGAAAACCCTGAAAATACAAAAAGGGATAGTGTGCCAAAGGGGCATTCACAGTCAAATCCCCAAGATAACGAAAGGGCTTCAACATCAGGTACTCAAAACGAAACCCACACTTTCAATACTCAAGTCGAAAATTTATCTACTTCCGTAAATGTACCAGAAGATAATATTCAGGCTTATTTTGTTCGACGAGAAGGAACTACAGTGTTACCGACAGCGCTGATTCATATAGAAAATTCTGGAGAATTATTTACTATTCGGGCTCTGTTAGATGCAGCAGCAGAAAGAAGTTTTATTACAACACGTATTCAGCAAAAGCTTGCAATACCCCTCGAGAAACATTGTCATCAAATATCAGGTTTTGGTGGAATGGTAGTGGGTAGTTCTAAAGGTAAATGCTATGTTACTGTAAAATCGAGAATTTCTGACTTTAGAATAAAAATCTTAGCCGTTGTCGCACCCAAAATAGCTAATGTTTTGCCCTCCCGTCCCATTAAACTTCGAAATTATGCGGAAATTAAAAATTTAACACTAGCCGACCCACATTTCTATCAACCTGCCGCTATTGATATGATAATAGGAAGCGATTTTTTACCTTTTATCAACCTTAAGGGAGTGCGACAAAATATATCGAAAAACTTGGAGGCCCGAGAGTCACATTTTGGCTGGTACTTATCAGGCCCAGATAATATCAGTGAAATAAATGCATTTTCTACTACCGTATCTACTTCGGATGATCTTCTTCATGATCAAATCAAAAAGTTCTGGGAACTTGAAGAGGTCGAAAAAGACCGTGCCGCAACTGAAGCTGATAACTTTTGCGAAAATCTTTTCAAAACATCTACTATCAGGCAGTCGGATGGGCGTTATGTGGTACGTTTACCCTTTAAAGAAGAGTATCCAAGTGAAATATTTTTGGGTCAATCAAAAAATAGCGCTCTGGGTCAATATTTTCGAATGGAAAAAACTCTCGAAAAGACTCCAGATTTAAAAGAATTATATCGGCAAGTTCTCCAAGAATACATCGACCTGGATCAAATGGAACCAGTGATTCACCATGAAAATAATGCTGAAAAACAATTTTCGTTTTTTCTACCACACCACGCGGTTATTCGACCCGAAAGTAAATCGACGAAAGTTAGGGTGGTCTTCAATGCCTCTAAGAAAACGAATAGTGGATTTTCATTGAATGACGTTCTTCATCAAGGCCCAACTCTTCAGACGGATTTAATGCAAATAGTGCTTAGTTGGCGCTATTATAAATACGTTTTCACAGGCGACATTGAAAAAATGTTTCGCCAAATAATAATTCACGAAGCTGATCGGCCATATCAGCAAATTTTGTTCCGTAATGAAACAGATAGTTTTGTAAAATCTTTTCAAATGAAAACAGTCACATTTGGGGTGAACTGTGCGCCTTTTTTGGCTATACGAACTCTACTGCAGTTAAGTGATGACTGCAAATATTTATATCCAAAGGCATCCACGATTTTGAAGAGCGAAATTTATGTGGATGACATTTTGTCTGGGGGACATACTCTTGAAGAGGCAAACATGAAACAAAGTCAAATAACTCAGGCTTTAAATTCTGCAGGCTTCCCCATGAAGAAAATGACAGCCAATGACAGTTTTTTACTGAAACACTTGGCGCGGGAGGATCTTCTTGACGAAGATTTTTTGAAGTTTGACGATTCCAGCACCATCAAAACCTTGGGGATTCGCTGGAATGCGAAATCAGACTTTTTTTATTATGTTGTGGAACCAAAACAAATTTCGCCCTCCTCTACAAAAAGGCAGATTTTATCGGTTATAGCAAAATTATTTGACCCTCTAGGCTGGCTGGGACCAGTTGTGGTAATAGCAAAACTTTTGATGCAAGAGTTATGGGAACTTAAGGCGGACTGGGATGAGGGTATCCCACCGCATATACTCCAAAATTGGAACACATTTTTAGAAAATTTACCACAAATTTCATCGTTAAAAATTCCTAGATGGGTACATTTTACACCGACTCATCAAATACAAATTCACGGTTTCTGCGATTCATCGGAAAAGGCCTATTGTGGTGCAGTCTACATGCGAACTTCTACGTCTGATGGAGAAATCAACTGCAATTTGCTAGTGGCAAAAACCAAGGTTGCACCGATAAAAAAGATTACAATCCCGAAACTTGAATTGTGTGGAGCGGTTTTACTCTCAAAATTAGTAAAAGGTTTGATGGAAAATGCAAAGTTCTCCTACGAACTATATTTGTGGACGGACTCTTCTATAGTCCTTGGTTGGCTACAAAAACCACCACAAACTTTGAAAACCTTTGTTGCAAATCGTGTAACAAAAATTATTAGTATTGCCAGTAATAATCACTGGAAACATGTGAAAACGGACGACAACCCAGCGGATTTAGGTACCCGTGGTTGTACTCCTCAGGAACTCATAGAGAGTAAATTGTGGTGGCATGGACCCACCTGGCTAACCCAGCCTACTGAAAGTTGGCCGAAACCACGAACTTTCGATCCAACAGATTTAGAAACCAAAAAAGTATCAACTTTTCATCTAAAAACTACCCCAGTAGACACAACCAGCAAAAATACACATTTTCAGGCAGGTGACGTTTGCGACATATTGGAAAACTTTTCATCTTTCGCTCGAGCTCTAAGGGTCGTAAGTTATTGTTTTCGTTTCATCAATCGCATCCGAAAACGTCCATTTAAAACGGAGCAATTTATAACTACGGAAGAAATTCGATTCACCAAAAATCGCCTAATTTCGATTGCTCAGAAAAACCACTTCTACAAGGAGTATAAATGCCTGCAAGAAAAACGCCATATAAGCAAAAAGAGCAGACTTCTTACTTTGAGTCCTTTTCTCGACGAAAGTAATCTATTACGTGTTGGAGGTCGACTTAATAACTCTGGATTAAGTTTTGAAGAACGCCATCCCATAATAATTCCTGAAAAATCCCGCATTGCTACTCTTTTCGTCGAATACACTCATACAATTCTGCTTCATGCTGAACATCACATCATGCTACGGGCTAAAAGATAAGGGTTTTATATCCCTCGACTTAAAAATCTTGTACGAAAATGTATTTGAAATTGTAAAACGTGCACTATTTACAAGCATAAAGTTCAAAATCAAATAATGGCCGCACTCCCCCCTGAAAGAGTAACTTTTTCGCTGCCCTTTACATACACCGGTATTGATTTCGCTGGCCCGTTCAACATAAAATCATCAAATTTAAGAAACGCAAAATTGATTAAAGGTTATGCAGCCGTATTTGTATGCTTCTCCACAAGAGCAGTTCATTTGGAAGCCTGCTCAGATCTTTCTACGGACGCATTTCTAGCTTGCTTTGACAGATTTACCGGGCGTAGGGGTTTCCCAAAAACTATGTTTTCTGATAATGGTCGAAACTTTCTTGGAGCTAGTCTCGCCTTACTTAAAACTCATAACGAATTTTTGAAAACAACGGAGAGGGCCTTAGTAGAAAAATATAGTGCCCACGGATTCACATGGTCGTTTATCCCACCTTATGCACCCCACATGGGCGGCCTCTGGGAGGCTGCTGTAAAAAGCATGAAATCTCATCTGAAAAAGGTAGCTGGTAATCTCAACTTTACGTTTGAAGAATTTTCAACAATGTTAATCAGAATTGAAGCTGTATTGAATTCCCGTCCGATGTCCTCATTGACTGAAAACCCGTCTGAATTACTTCCTTTGACTCCAGGTCATCTCTTGAGAGGTGCACCACTTATCGCTCCGCCTGAAGCCCCTGAAGAACCACCATTGGAGAATTTAAGTTTCATTAAACGCTGGAACCGTCTAAAGGCTCTTCAACATATCTTTGCCCGTCGTTGGAAAAACGAATACATTACAGAACTTCAACGAAGAGTCAAATGGAAAATTGAACAACACAACATAAAACCAAACGACTTCGTCATCGTGAAAGATGATTTATTACCACCCACCGAGTGGCGTCTGGGACGCATTACCAAAGTAATATATGGAAAAGATAGCAAAGTACGAGTAGCAGAGATCAAAACACAAAATGGAACTATAATGCGCTCGATTGCCAAACTTTGTCTTTTGCCCATATCTAATACCACACCCGAGAAACCTCATGAAAATCTCCAAATTAATCCACCAGATTAAAAATTGAAAGCCATGTTAAAACAAGAGAAAAAGTCGCTAAACAAAATTTCTAATAACACAGTATATATATATATTTTCTTTTCATCCTCTCTAGCCATCATCATACCTCGATTCGAATTGTGCATTTATTTATTATCAGGGTGAAGAAATGGAACGTTTTTCTAAGTCGCCCCCACGTGTGAGCAGCACCGCTACTATGGCGACTTCCATTGCGGGATGACGCAATCACAGTCCCACCACCTATCAAAAATGCAATTAGTTCAACATTTTGAAACGATGCTGCCCCACGCACACCCTGGCATTTTCACTTGCCGTACAATCGATGTAGTAGTCCGACGCTTGCTTCTCTTATTAAGAATTCGAGGATTCATCCCAAGAAAACCATCCCGAAGATGAAACGATCAATTTTGAATGGGTCCTATCTAGAGTATGAAACGTCTACTGTTGTCACCAACATCTTCGCGCGGGAGGATGTTGAACCGTGTTCAACCTTATGGTTTTGTATATATACATATTTATATTTTTTCTCTTAAAAAACCAGTATTTGCTTTTTCTCTCATTTAATTGTCTTAATATTCTCTAAATATTCCCCTTGAACTGAATTTAAACCGCTACTTGAATAGCGCCTTTTTTTTGTAAATACTTTTTGTAAATAATAAAGTTAAGTCAGTCTAAGAATACTCATCAATAAAGCAAGAAGCTTTAATTTTTATTAGAAAAAAACTTTGAGTTTTTTTATCAACATTTGCTTGGAAAGGGAGTCACCCTGCCCAACAAAAATAAAAATCGGGCCACGATAGGGGCTAGAGAATTTATCTGGCATTAAGAATCACTTTACATTTTTATTTTCCGTTGAATAATGAAGGCTGCACAATGCCAGCCAATTTTGCATTTTTTTAGGCCAGTAATGAAGCGGCAACTCTGGCGATTTTGGCTGGGGAAATTTAAAACTGATATTTTTTAAAAATACTACAATAATATGATTTAAAAAAAAAGTAAAATATTAAAAAGTATTTAGCGCATTTTTTAATCACCTGGATTCAGAATTTTCATATAAAAAGTGGATTTATTAAATCCAAGAAAAAGTTGGATTTGTTTATCTGGGTGGTTGTTACGAAAAAAACAATTTTTATTTTTAAATAAAAATTAAAAAACCAACATTAATGAGTTCATTTTGTTCAAAACTAATTTTTTTTTCGTTCTGTTTGAAACGTAAACGAAAATATTTGGTTTAGGCCCATTAACTTATCTTGAGCAGTTAACTTTAACTTAACCATGGTTAACTAACCAATACTAAATATTTATCCATAGGAAAATTTAACCATAATAACTTATCAATATTTTAACAATGGATAGTAAACTTTAGTATGAAATGTCAGAATAAAACCAAAAGGAAAAACAAAAATTAAGAACAAATATCAGGAGGAAATATTAGTTTAAGTACAGCAGAAATATGTTTTTTTTTTTTATTTCGGGAAAAATTCTTTTGAAAACCACTCGCAGAAAAACAATTGTTCCATCAATTTTGGCTACTTGCATTTAAAGATTTAGAATCAGCGTATCAAATTCAAAATGAATCATGTATCAAATCGCAAACCGCTAAAAGTTTGTAGAGGTGTGTTATTAAGGATTTTCAAAATCTTGGTACACGTGAAGTACAAGACTACTGAATTTAATTCTTAAATATAAAAAAGCGCATAGAAATCACTCGCGAATTAAGGAAATGTGAAGCAATCATATTTTAAATATTTTAAAAGTATGTGATTGATTATATTTTGACAATAAATTGTGTAAAATTTAACGAAAGGGTTCTTAAAAATTTGTTATAAATACCCAGTCAGAAATCGCCAGTGGTACAAAAAATCAAGCACTGGCATACCACTGGGTAACCACGGTATTAAAAATAATGGCAGAACACTCATTTGGGATGCTTTGCCAGCGTTTGCGAAAAGCGTTTTGCCAGTATTTGTTTTACAAAAATTTCGGTGGTTTATAAAAAAAACCACTGGCAAAGAATTGGCTTAGAGTGATATGCCAAGGTTTCCAACCAGTGGTTATCCAGTGCTACCTAGCCAATGCTACCAGGCGTACAAAAATCAATTCACTGGAAAACCAATGATTTTACAAAAATGCTGACGCTTCGTTAAAAAATGTTTGTAGTCGGAAGGTTCCGAGTTCAAATCCGGTTGCAAGCAAAAAAATTTTTTTGGATTTTTTTTAATTTAAAATTTTTTTTGTTTTATAAAATCAATTTTTTTGTTTGTGGGAAAGCTCTTTCAAGACCAACTTTTTTTTTGCCCTCCCAACACTGGCATACTTGTTACAAAAAATTGTTTGCCAGTACTAGCATTTTGGCACAGCCAGTAGTTGTCCAGCTATTATCACTCATTTATGTGTTTAGCCATCAAATATTATATGTCTCGTTAGCTCAGTGGGTAGAGCAATCGTCTGCCAATCTGACGGCCTGGGTTCAAATCACGGCATGACCAAAAAAAATACATATGAATTTTTTTTAAATTTAATTTTGGAAAATATATTTCCAGACCACCTATTTATTGGTTTTGCCAGCGTTTTGCCAACGTTTAAAAATTTTGTTCCTCCAGTGCTTTTTCGGCGCTTTTTGAACAGCCGGTCCTTTTGTCTAATGATGTTATCATTTTGTGAATGGAAAAGCACTTTTTGCCAGTACTTGTACCACCTGTTAAAGTGCTTTGCAACCGCTTTCCCGTTTGCATTTTTCTGACTGGGTAGTTTTGAAAATTAACACTCAAATTTAGTTAAATTAGCTACTGAGTCTTTTTAGTATAGTGTTAAATGAAGATAACTTAAATCTTTGTTTATATCAGTGTTTCAACTAAAAATTTGTCAAAAATTTGTAAAATCGACTTTTTTACAAAAGTGCCGCTCATCCCTATAGTTACTAAAGAATATTATTGAGACGAAATATTAGTGGCAATAGCGTGGATCCGTTCTAACACACCATAAAACCAACAAGTTCAAGATGGTAAGGTTTATGAAATGCAATACTTTGTTTTAATTATTTTGTAAGTATGCAATTCAAAAATATTTGGCTATAGTATTTTTGAAATCAAAATGTGCGAATTTGCATCGTCTGCAAAATATCATAATGAGTCAATTAAACCTGAACTAATATATTGTTTCTTTTGCATGAAAATAATGGATTTGTTCATTAATCCAATGATTTTTTTCATTGAAAAGTCCCCAAAGAACGCGTTTATTAGATCAATGAAACGTATTCATTAAATGAAAACTAATTGAAAAAAATATTTCTTTTGCGTTATTTTTTTTTATTTATTTTTTTTATTTTATTCATTTTTATTTGTACATATATTTCTTTTTCGTTTTATAACGTTTTTGACATCTCCCTGAAGTCGACTTGAACCCACAATTACCAGAATGTAAACATTATCGCGTTACCGATTTATCTAAATAGCCAAATCAAAATGATGTCATTATTTGGACTTTTATATTTAAATAATTTCAGTTTGCAACCCTAGCGTTCATTACTGGAACATATATCTATTTTAGTAATTAGCAAATTCAAAACCCTTATAAAAATTATAGCATATCTTACTGGTTAGTTGAAAATATATAATGAAAAAATTCATTAAATTAATGAATTTTTCATTAACTCAATGAAATTTTTCATTCAATCAGTGAATTCAGATTAATGAAATCGATTCATTAATAGTATGAACGAAAATTCTATCAGTGTATGGGCTTTTATTATGAACTGGACGTAAATATAGTGCAAATTTAAATAACACAGTACAATAATAAAAATGCATCGGGTATGCGTCAAAGCAACTGTCATGGGTTTTAGGACGAACATCACCATTGTGAACACCAAATTTTAAAACTATCTCTACTTTTTGAAATATAGCAAATTTAACTTTTAGAAAAAATCCAGTTTTTTCTTAAAAATTTCTTATTTTTTCATATGCCTAAATAACTGAGGACAATTTTTAATGTGTGTTTAAAGTATAGAGTTTGGGTGAATGATCTACGATATTATTGCAATTAAATTGTAAACTACATATTCCACTTAATTCAATTCATCAAAATCACAAATTTTGCATAAACATTTTCAGTATACTCAATCGTGCTAAAGTCGACTTAAGTTAAAATTTTGGGTGGCAATATGCTTTGACTTGGTTAGTTCTTTGAGCATTCTGATCAAAGCGTTTGAAAATATAAATATTTTGGTTGAGTATTCATTCACAAAATAAACAAAACCATATGCTTAAAAATCAAGTCGACTTTAAATTTCAAATGCACTTTTATAGCATTTTTCTGAACATGCATATTTATAAATCCTTGTTTTCAGATTTCGTCAGAGACTTTTGAATTCGTAAAAGACTCCTTAGTTTTTAGATATTAAAAAATCAATCTCTTTCAGTTTTACTCAATTTTTACTTAAAATTAAACCAGAAAGTGCGAAATTTTTTTGATAAATTAACTAACATAAGATGTTTACTAATGGTATAAATTAAAAAATTGGATATTACGTTCATCGTAGAGTATTTAATAACGAAATCGTTAAAAACGTCAAATTTCAAGCTTAAATGCATGTATCGGGTAAATTAATGCAGCTGTCAAAGCGTGCAATATATCAAATTAAATGGCATACTTCATTCGTCCTATTAAAATTTTGCAAAGAACAGCGCTTATACTTTTAATTTTGTATTTTCTGCAATATGTTTTTTACATAATTTAATTTTCCTACAAATACGGGTTTGCAAATATTTCTTAAACTATAGCTAACTTTAAAGTCCTGGGACCATATTCGTAATCTGCGTCCCAAGGTTTATCAGAAGTGATATGTCGCATTTCTAATTTTATTGTACCTACTCTGTAATTAATATTATTATTACTAAATCTAAAATAAAACATAAAACTACTACTCAATACTAGATACAAAAGTCATTTTTTGTTTAAAAATTGTAGGTATACGAACCGGAAACGGGATTCTAAAACCTGAGTTAGACTACAAACTGTCTGTCGTTGATGGAATTTCAACGGATTCGAATCGGATCCAATGTTCCTTTAGATGTGTTTTCTGGGTCTTATATGGATCCAGAAAACGCTACGTTAACGGGGTTGGCTTCCGTTAATGATGGACAAAAAACATTTCATACACAGAAAGAATTGTTTGTTGGGATATGTATTTGAATACATAGAAAACGTTCGAACGTTCGCTAACAGTATTTTAGGATCGCTTTTAATACAAATTTTACAACCGTTTGTGAAATAAAAACACTGTTAAAACATTGCTTTAAAGCGTTTTTCTAACGTTTTCAAAAAGTACTTTAGCAGTACTTTTAAAGAATATATAATCGATTATTTAAAAACACTGTCAAAACATTGATTTAAGGCGCCTTCAAAATGTTCGAAAAAGTGCATTACAATGTAAGAGTACCCTTATTAAAGTGTTTGATCAAAATGATAAAAAAAAGTATTTTTATATATGTATTATATTTGTTTGTTAATATGATAAAATTTTATTCGAGAATAACCTAACAGTACAAGCATTTTTTTCTGTGTAATATTTTAAATAATTCAAAATCCTGAATAAAATACTTTTTATGTTTAAGTTTATCAATTTATGTTCAAATTTAATTAATTAATTTAAATTTAATAAAATATAATTTATTAAAAAATATTAGTATATAAAAATGTTTTAAAAAATGATTTCCATATTTGTATTTAAAACGATGGCAAAGTACTTCATTTGTTTATTTTCTAACGATTTGACAGCGGTAAAATTGGTATGATGTAATAATGTTTATAGACCGTCGAGATAGTACTTTAAAATTTGTTTTTGGAACGGTATGACAACGATATAAAATACCACCCTGAGACCGTAAATCATGGTTATCATCAGGGCGTATCCATTAAAGTTTTTTAAGAATTCGTAAAAATTTCAAACACAAATGAGAAGAAAAACACAAAGAATTTGAAGAAATTTAACAGCGAACGAGAGAAAATGAAGGACGTCACGAAAACAATAAATTTAATAAAAACGTGTTTACAAGCTAAAACATCATTAAAAACAATAAAAAAATAATTAAAATTGATTACACTATGCGACAGTCAAAATCGGGATGGGATGAAACCAACGGGAAATGTTATATCGGTCAAAAACAAGTTATACGTGTCCCGGCGTTTCGCTGGGTCACCCCTAGGAATCGAGATATATCTTTTTTTTGACATAACTTGAGAACCACTAGTCCGATTTTGCTCAAACAATTTTAAAAAAATTAAAAATTACAATTCCTTTAATCTGTTCATATAACGTTTTTCTATATACTCAACAGTTTTGCCGGTAAAAATAAATGTTTGTTACCGCTACCATAAAAATCAATAAACTTTTGTTTATTACTTTTTTTTAATATTTTAGGCAAAAAATATTTTTTTCTTCATACATTTATTTTTACCGGCAAAACTGTTGAGTATATAGAAAAACGTTATATGAACAGATTAAAGGAATTGTAATTTTTAATTTTTTTAAAATTGTTTGGGCAAAATCGGACTAGTGGTTCTCGAGTTATGTCATACAAAATAGACCACCAAAAGTCAAATCGATATATCTCGATTCCTAGGGGTGACCCAGCCAAATGCACGTATAACTTCTTTTTTACCGATATAACTTTCCCCGGTAGTTTGAACCCTTCCCGATCACTGACCCCTACCATTTGTCTCACAGTGTTATTTATTATTTATTTCACTCTTAAAGTTGTTTTTGTTACCGCGTTAATCAATAATCATAAGAAACAATAAAAATAGTGCCCTGTTAACTTTTTCGGTTTTCCTTTTGTTTCTCTTATTCTTCAAAGGAATTAACAGGAACCCAATCCATATAAATTTTAAGGGAACCAAAGAGTACACTTTTTCCGTATGGGAACTCTTTAGCCTATATCCTCGTTTGGGTCGTTTTCACAATGCTCTGAAATTGTAAACCAGAATGTTTTACATACGCTAGTTTGACGGTTGAAAAAGCATTTTAAAGTTTTTTTTCTGCAACGCTTTGAAAACGTTATAAAATACCACCCTCACACCGTAAATCATGGTTATCATTTGGGGCATTGTCAAAACGCTTTAAACTTGTAAATCGATATATTCTGAAAACGTTTGTACCACCTTTTAAAATGCTTTTAAAACGTTTTCACGATCGTATCTCTGGTAGTTTATTAACACTTTATACTGTCAATTATAGTTATTAGATTTATTACTACAAGCAAAAACGTTTTACTTGAGTAAATAAAACTTTCATTTCACTGAATTTGCTTTATGATGTATTGCAACAAAAATGTAAAGAAAACTAACTAGTCTAGACGTAATGTCGTCAGGAAATTAAAAAAGGAAGTGTGGTTAAATAAGATTTTGAAATTGTGTTTAAATATATTGTAACGTTTTCTTTTTATATTAAATATACCAAGGAGTATAAGTTAAAACAAGAAGATTGAATTTTCGAAATGTAAATTTGATAAACTGTATTTTAATGGATTATTTGTTTCAATTCCTTAGGCTTTTCTTCATTGGGCCTAAAATATCTTTTCTCAGTTTTTTATTTGTTTTGCCTTATTTGTTCCTAGGTTCGTATTTTTTAGGAGAACAACTTAAATAAATATCTTAGAGAAGTATCTTTCTACGCTGGCGCACAGTGGCTTTGATTACACATAAATGGCGATTTAACTTTCGCAAGGAAACTTTGGTAATGGGTGCGTTAAACTCATGCATTACCTTGTAGCGTGTACTCCTTACAAGATTATTTATTGTCCTTTACTTTGATAGTTACCGAAAATTGGATACATAATGCATTACTTTATAATGAATTCTTCCATCATTAGTTTGTAGCATAAAGTAATTAGATACCAAAAATTGATTTACATTACTGTATACTATTAAACCTTAGCATTATTTCAAACCACAGAATAATGAATTACCGATAGTAGATTACATAATGCATTACTTAGCAATGTACGCCCCTTAAATTTATCATTATTTTAAAACATAAAGTAATGCATTATCGAATATTGATTACATAATGCATTACATTTTCCCATCTTTCTGGAAACATATGGATTCCGTGCCAAAAAACTGCTGTTTTTTTGAGGCCGATAGCGAATCAAGCCATTCTCGGATACCCAGTTTTTTCTTTGACGTTTATTTATTCACAATATCGAAGATATTTTTGTCGACTTCTATAACCGTTATAAACCAAATTAACATGCAAAACAACATCAAATTTTTTCTTATAAGTCTGTTCTAAGAACCGAAAAATGTCTATGCATTTGGCTATTAAACTATAATAAACACTAGTTAATAATATCAATTTTTTCATATATACATTGTCCTTTTCTTTTCATATTAAATATAAATCGAGTATTATTAATATAATTTGTAATTTGTTTTGTTTTCGAAAAAGAAGATTTATTTTTGTAAATCAAATGAGGAATATATGATTTATGTTTTTCTTTGTAATGAAACATTGTTTAAAAAACACTATTTTTGTATTGGCAAGATATAAAATAATAGTCGAAAGATAAAAGAAAATAGGCTTGACTTGTAATCAATGTAACCACCAATAATTTTTAGTTTTTGAAATTTGATTATTAGAGAATTCTCTGTAACCAATACTAATGTCATGCCTGGAATTTGTATTATTTGATATTTCATCGATATTAACAGCTTTTTTATTGGCACGTCTATATTTTTGATAAAATATAGGTATTCCATTTTCATTTTGTATAAGTTTTAACTTAACAAGATATAAAAAAGCTTCGGGTGCTACACATCAATTTCTCAATGTTTCGTCTATATATACTTCATTCTCGGATACCCTTCTTTCAAGTTGAAGAAGTAAAGCAAAAGGTCCCGCAAATGATAATTTGTTATTTACACTATTTCTTTCAATGACTGAGTCAGAATGAATGACAGATGTTTACCCTCCAAAATGCCATATAGGTTATTAAAAACACAAACCATGTGTAAAGGTTACGTCATCTATTGCGAATCACACATTTTTAAGCTATATACCCAATTATAATCAGACCCAACCTGGAGAAATTTAATTTTGAATTTCTTCAGGTTGGAAACTTGAATATTTTGTTTATGCATAAAATTACATCGACAACAGAAAATCAATTGTGTCTTTTAACTTGAATGAATCCAGTGCAAGTAAAAATGTGATAAAGGAGGGTATCGATTATAGAACAAAATTTTTTTTCGATTTTTTGTATTTGATTTAAATATATATATGTATATTCTCCGAAAATTTTAGTAAAAAATTCGGAGAAATAAAATTCCCATAGGTTTTTGTGTAAAATATGTTTTAGTATCAAGTAATATTTTAAGCATCAGTTGTAAAATGTTTTTCATTTTTATTTATTTTTTTTTTTATTATATTATTTTTATTTAATTATTTTATGGCCCGTTAACTTATATCAATTTATGCCCTGGTTAAGACCTCTACTAGCCTTAACCACAGGTTAACATATTTTTTTAATAACTTCTCTAAATTTTAACCAAGTATTTCTTCTAACCAATGCTAAAATTTAACTATATAAATTTTTAATCTACTCTTTACTAATGTATAAGAAGGAATATTAAATCAAAACTGAGAAAACTTAATTAACTTTTAAGTAGTTCGCATTTTATTTAGAAATTATACAAAAAAATACATATTTTAATCAAAATTTTAAAAATATTCTGAAAAAATGCTCATGCTTTATACAGAGAAATTTTCTCAAATCTAATCTTTATTTTAATGAAGATTATGAATCTGCAGTCGAAATTTATAATAAATTTGTGGTTTATGAATTATACGGGGTTTTTGAAAATTCAAAAAACTCAAGTTTTTTGAGATATTTTCCCAACTACTCGTACCTGTAAACGGTTCCATCGAAAAATCCAATAAGTCATACTTTTGCAATTTACTTACCAAGGACTTTTATTATATGTGAACCGATTTGAATTTAAAAAAGGATAACAGATATCCTTGAAAATTAACTTAACATTTTACTTTTTTTAATATATCGCTATTATTTAGCATGCTATAATTTTATTGTGAATATTACTATAATTTTATTGTTAATTCGTAATGTAGATGTACATATATTAGCATATATTAGATTTTATATGTCGCCATCATAATAATTATAATTAATTTTCCTCAGTTTTTCCATCATTTTCAATTTTTTCTGCAGCATAATTTTTAACGACATTTTTAATTTTTAATAAATTTTTCTGCTATTTTTACAGATTTTTTTCAATGAGTGCAGCCTACTATCTTGTCCTATAAACACAAAAACTAATGCAAAGATCTTACCGAAAAATTTGAAAATTTTATTTATTATTTGGTTGGTTTTTTCGAGTTTTATATAAATATTCCATACAAATTTGAGAATTTATAAAATTATAAATTTATAAGATAGAGCATCTCACTCAAAAAAACAAAATCGTTTCTATTTATTAAAATTTTTATTTGTTAACTTAAATACCCAGGAAAATTTTTTACAATTGCACTGTGGGCCAGGATCGCCGTTTTTTGGCCAAAATTACAATTCAGGTAAAGGGAAAATATTTTTATATATTCAAAATCTGGGATTGTTGAATATTTTGTGAGTGAAATATTGTATCAATGTGGTTACTCGTTGTTAATTGGCGAGAGTTCAAAATCAAAGTTATTTAATTTTGTGTCATTTTTTATTTTATAATGAATAATCAATAATTTGTTCTAAAAAAATTTCAAATTATAAAACTGAATCTAGTTCCCAAGAACACATAGAAACCTCCTGGGAAAATTTTCTGTTCCAAAGAATCGGTTATAGAATAGCTACTTTTCATTTACAACCCCTTCTACTGTATATTCTAACACCGATTATTTTTGTTTGAAATTGTCCCAAAAGCAACCACTTCTACAGCTCCAAAGTGCAAACGGTTGCCCTAGAATCAGTTCGGACACTAGTTCTAGAATTGATTCTACGTCAGCCATACCTTCCACATAGGCTCCCAGGAACTGGTTCCGGAACCAGTTCCATGGAATCGGCTGCAGTGGAACCAGTTGTAGAATAGGTGTGGTTGGCTACCGGTTGTAAAAAATTTTCCTGGGCTGTTAACTATTTACGAAAAAAGTAACAAAATTATTAAATTTACCTCAAAAAGATGGGTTTTTTTGACAATCCTTAATTTTCAAAAAAAAGCTCAAAAATGTTCCAAGAGATATTTGAAAAAATTGAATGTAAATTTGTTCCATAAGATATCTTCTACCTAGGTTTTTGCGACCGTTTGCGACCGTTCATATACTTTCGAGATTTTGCCCTTTAACTGAAAAAGTATATTCAGATCTCGCTGATTTCCAGCATTCCAGAGTTTTAGTAAAAACGAAAAAATATCACTAAAAAGTACATTAAATGAAGGTTCTGGTTTTCTCAGACAGACTAGCCCCCTAAACTCCAGGTTTGTGGGACATTTGAGTGCCAATTCTGAATAAGTACAAAATTAACCGTTAACACATTTTAAATTTTGACTTATTTCTGGCATTGAAGTTAAATTTTCAACTTTGATATCTTCAGAGACTTATAGTAGAATTTCATGACAAATATTTCTGCGGAACATTTTAACCCTCTAACTCTTCAACTTATGGGTCTTTTTAGACACTTTTTAAAAAGTGCCAAAAGAGACCCTTTAATTGAAGAGTTAGAGGGTTATAATGTTACACAAAAATGTCCCTCGTAGTGTTTTAAATAAGTTCGCTGAACATATCCTTTACCTAAAATGGAAGATCCGCATGGTTTCCTATGCCGATTCACAATAAAAATTTTCAAAAGAGGGGAAATTTTAACCCCCAAAAAACATAGAGCCAGACGAAAACTTTTAAAACGCCAATACACTTATATTTTTCTTTGGTCCCTCTGCCAGAAGTAGTTATCATTAGAACCTTTCTTTTGTACAGTGTAATTTATTTTCCAACAAATAACAATTTTAAATTTATGGCCGCCATATTAGATCCAACATGTTGAGTTTTTAAAATTTGATTTCAGATTCGTAATTTGCTACCAAAATATTTCCCCTGGTGGAAATTTGGAGTAAATCAGGCGCCATAAGAAATTTTATGAAAAAATTGTCGCCATATTGGATCCGCCATTTTGAATTTCAAAATTTTAATTTCAGATTTCTAATCAGCGGATCCTAGACATATATGTATAATTGATTCCTTTAAGTCCAATATAATAAAAACTAAAAATTAATAGCCGCCATCTTGGATCCGCCATTTTGAATTTTATATTTTTTATTTCAGATTTGTGATCAGCAACAACCAAATCCCCCTTTGTGATAAATTTCAGTCTCATATACTCAATATTCTAGCTATAGCCAAAATTCGATGATGCTGGCCCACTGTGAATTGGTAGCCAACCACAGCAATTCTCCAACTGGTTCCACTGCAGCCGATTACATCATAACTCGTTCCGGAACCAGTTCCAGGGATCTCATATGGAAGGCATGACGGACGTAGAATGAGTTCTAGAACTAGTTCCATAACTGTTTCTAGGGCAAGCGGTTCCACTTTGGAGCTAAAAAAGTGGTTGCTTTTGGGACAATTTCAAACAAAAATCATCGGTGTTAAAATTGGCAGTAAAAGGGGTTGTAAAGGAAAAGTACCTATGAAAATTTTTTACAATCGGTATCCAACCACACCTATTCTACAACTGGTTCGCTTGCAGTGCGATTCCATGGAACTGGTTACGGAACCAGCTCCTGGGATCCTATATGGAAGGTGTGATTGACCTTGAGTCAGTTCCAGAACTAGTTCCAGAACTGTTTCTAGGGCAACCGGTTCCACTTTGGAGCTACACAAGTGGTTGCTTCTGGGACAATTTCAAACAAAAATAATCGGTGTTACACCGATTCTATGAAACAGAAAATTTTCCTGGGTAGTTAATTTAAATTTATTTGAATTTCATTACGTATTTTCATAATTACGTAACGAGGGAATTTTTTAGGAGGGAATTTTTTAGAAATTAATTTCCTATTCTGTAGAGTAACTAAATTTAAATATCGATACCCTAGATTCAATACTCTATATCTGCAAAAATACAATTTTTCAGGAGGGCAATAAAACTGATTTACTTGCTTATAAAATTTTTTGGCATCAATCTGTCTTCTAGAATATTATTTAAAAATTACAACTTATTCCTATGTATACATATTTTGAAATTATTTGCGTTATTTACGTCGCTAATATGGAGTTCCGAAATAAAATTTTATTATAATTTTATGATAATTCTAGCAGATATGTAGTTTTGATAAATATAAGAAATATGCGTTATTAGGATCCAAGGGGCCTGTAAATCTCTCTATACTTTTTGTGGAAAACAATATTATGTGCCATCAAAGAGGAGCGAACACAGAATTGATAATCAGGGATGGAAAAGGCTCCCCGTTCGGTTGTTTGATAATCCAGGGACTATTATACCCATATCTTCTCCAAAAATTAATGGTTAGTTTGCAAAACAAAAAAATTGGGAAACATTTTCTAAAAACGAAAAATGTTGCAGATTATATTCATTTGCTGATTAATCGCTGATTTAGTTTTTTAATTCATTTTCTGCGGTACTAATCCTTTTTTCCCACTCTGCCATTATTTGGAATTTTTCATTGCGGTATATTTTAATCCATAATCCAAGACTATAGCACACAAATCTTGCCCAAACCCAGCAAAATCTTTCATTACCAAATAAGTGGTTATATAATAGAAATTCATAGCTCCGCACAACTTATCTTTTTTTTTTTGTAACTTTGAATTTTTTTTTTTAACAATTTTTATATGAAAGATAACAATTTACAAACGAGTTACAAATATTTCAAACAAAAAATTGTTGGAAATAAAATTTCAATTTAAAAGAAAATGTGATTGCTTTTACAAATTCCCATTGTTGGTGCCTACTGTTTTTTCTGTGTATGCTCCTAATATTTCAATTAATAATAATTTGATTTTAATAAATGCTTAAAAAGTATGAAAAAATATTAATTTTATGTTAGTGCCTGCCTCTGGGGCACAATCACCAGATGTCCCCTGCAGCTACAAAAAGTTGGTTCATCCCTGCCTAAAATGCTCTATAAGACTTTTCTATATGTTTAAAATATGTTTAATAGTAAATTTATATTAATTATTCAGTTTTTTTTTAAATTTTGAAGAATCATTATATTATAGTTTAAAATAATTTCTTTTTAATGTAGTGGAGATTTATTGATTAAAAAGAATCACATATCCTAAAGAACTTATTCTAAATTATTTATTTCAGTCATGAAAAGATTGACTTTGAAGTATTAACAATTTTTTTTAATTGTATCTAGTTCTTTTGACGAATATCCTCCAAGTTTGGAGCAGTTACGCCGATTTGGGTTACTTTGAAAATCATTAAAAAAGTAGTAGAAAATATGCAAATAATTAGAATAAAAATCATAGAAATTAAAGCCAAGATATGTAGATCTTCAATTTGAAAGTAAATTTTGACAAATAATTAGGGGTTAAGAAATGACAGTGCTTTGAAAAAAAGTGGCGAAGGATCCCCCTCTACCCTACTTATTAATTTTTTTTTTCCTTTTGTGACTTTTAATACAAAAGTTTTTAACATTCAAAATTTACTTGTCTGTTTGTTTATTTGCATAGATAAATATTTTGTTCTACAACGATTTCTTTAACTCAAGCACGTAATATAACATATTTACAAAAATATCAACAACATTTGGATTTAATTAAGTTTTAAAAATTGTAGCATTTGAATGACATGAGCAAAAAAAGTTTCTCAAGTTCATACGATAAATTAAAACTTATATTAAATTTTTATTTCAATCATATTTTTTTTGGAAAATATTTTAAGACCCTATAGGAAATTTAGAAGATAAATATTAAAAAATTAATTTCAAAATTAAAACAGTGTTAATGTCAAATAATTTGAATAAACAAAAACGTCTTTCATAGTTTATTGAGGGAATTTGGAAGAGTAAATTTCATAATTTCTCAATCGCATAGTTACCAGAGGTTTCAGTAATCATTTCAATTTCGGGGAGAATAAGTGATTGGCCTATAGCTCTCCTAGGATGGTGCTGAGGCTCTATGTTCCACTGGGAATTAAAGGATTAAATATTACAGAGATTACACATATTTGGAAATATGGAAAGTCGGCCATGTTTACAAAATAAAAATTATTTGGTTGCCAGAACTTCGTAAACTTAATTGTAACAACCGAGTTCGGTCGATGCAACCGAATTCGGGGGTTACAGCTACCGACTTCATTTGTGACAATGGAATTTATAATACAATTTGTTTGAAAAAAACCCAGTTGTCATATAAGTGTATGCAACCGAACTTAAAACAATGGCATTTTTGGCGTTAAAGTCTCGTTACTCGAACAAAAATGTAACGTGAACGAATATTAACGTGGCATTGTATTTTTGCTAAGTTACTCAAAATATGTAACGAGCTGAATGTTTTTTCAAATAACACACTCACAGTTTTTTTGTTCCATTGTTTACTTTAAATATTTTTATTAATGGGGGAAATGCATATTTTTATTTAAAATTATTTTAATTTTTGCATTAAGAAATGCAAAAATAGTTTTTTCGGACTTGCTATATTTTCATATATTTAGTTAGAATATTTTTCGACCTCAAGTCCAAATTCTAATGCAATATTTTCATATTAGATTTTATTTGTTGTTTCAAAAAGGTTGACCATTTTCATGATAGACAAAACAACTGTTTCGTAGCCATCACCCCACTTATTTAGAATATTAAAATAAACAATTATTTCATTGGTTTGTACCAATAAAATCAAACGTTTTTATTATTTTTATTTTATTTTTGTAAGCAATTTTTATTTTTTTGATTAGTGGTTTTAGTTTTTCTTTCGGTTTTGTTTTTTTCTATGTGTAACTAAAAACAGCTGTTTTTCACTCAAATATTAAACCGGAGGGAAATTCTCTTTTCAACAAAATTGTCCGTCCCGTTACGACTCGTTTACGTCGAGTACTCAGGACTACGTGTTTCTCATTAAGAGGGTCGAATCAGTTGATTCGTCACATTAAATTTATGTGCAAGTAATTTGGTCTTTATAATTCAATTTAGCTATAATTATTTTCGTCTATATTTCCTAACCAGTTTTTTTTATATTTTGTCGAACAATTATTATTAATCATACGCCTTAGCGGCAGTTGAAGTTTTTATTTCTTTGATGGAAAGAAACATAAAAATACAAAACGAAAAATTATAAATAATGATTCAATTCTGTTTTGTTGATTTGTTATTGATTATGCAAAATATTAAAGTTCCCTTTTTCAGTAATAACAAAACATTCCATACAAATGTATACACTTAACTTTTTTCACTTCCACCATGCTTTTTCTGTTTTATGTTTTATTTCTTTTATTTTTATTTTGCTAGAATTATTTCAAAACCATTTGTCATTTGGTTGGATGATAAGATGGCAGCCATAGTAAAATGCAGTAAACATAAGTGTTTCTTGGATGATGGTAAACGGGAAAAAATGAAGAAAAACTGAAAGATACTTCAATACTTTTGTAAGGATTTTAACATCATTTATCACCAAAAATATAGTTAAACTGTAGGATGCAGTAGTATTTTACAACAAATACACAATGCATAAACCTAAGAATTCTTTGTTTATTTCTTTGTATATATGTATAACTACTTGTATTCACTACTATTTTTTATATACATATTTATCTATAGCAAATGGTATAAAACAAACTGGTTTGTGTTAAGCTTTTATGGCAAAATGTTGATATGTGTTAAGCTCTAAACAAAAAAATAAATAAATTAAATATGAAAAAATCTTCATTTGTGTTTAGTAATTCTATAGTTTAGATTGATGGTTTACGAGGTCAAAGAGGTTATAAACCACGAAAACCAAGGATATACTATCATCATATCTTGTATATACCAATAGCAGTTGTACAATGGGACCAGTTCAGAAAAGTTTCATGAACTGCTATTCGAAATTAGTATGCATACCTAGAAGGCCATGGTATCGGTCGTGGACGAGGGAAAAACTGGGCACTCGAAAAATGTATAAGGTTAGTAGAGTAAAATCCCAAAGTAACAGCCATTTAAAATTTTTTTTTTTTGTATTAAATAAGGCTCAAAAATAAGGAAATTCTTCTGAGATACAAATAATTAAATTATATAAAGAATCTTTCGTAGAGCATTTTAACCCTATATATTATTATCATGGGGCGCTTAAGTTATTTGAAAATATATCAACAAAATTTTATGAATTTGTTCGGTCTGAAATAACGGCGTACATGGGTCACTTTTATATCTTGAGCCTAAAAACGACAGAAAAGAAATTTTTTATTGAAAATGTCTTTGTTGTTTTTCAAAATATTCTCCTTTTTGATCTATACACTTTTGCATGCTACTTTGCATGCACATGCATTTTTTTCATTCCGCGTGAGACACCTCGAAAACATGATTTTTGAATGCTCTACGGCTTCTTCTGCTGGTGATAATAGTTGTCCACGTAGTTTATTTTTCATATTTGGGAACAAGAAAGAGCCAAATATGACTCATTAATTCAATCTTTTGAGTGCTCGAAAAGTAGTTTGTTTGAGCCGATGTGTGTCACAGTTCTCAGAACACTTCTGTAAATAAATGGTGGGGTACAATTCAGAATTAATTTTTCTACGTTATCCTAATGGCATTATTTCCACAATCTTTCCAAAAAAAAAATAGGCGACCATTTTTTTCGAAGTGCTTTGAGAACAAAAAACTTTTGTTGGATTTCATTCATCATGAAACACCTATACAGTCGACTTCTGTTTAGTTTGATGCTCATATGCATAGATCTATGATTCATCACTTTTACACGTCTTTTGAAGCATCGTTATTGTATTTCTTGAGCAGTTGTTTGCACCAATCCACCGAGCATCTTTTTGAGCTGTTGTTAAGTAATGAGGAATCCAACCGCTAAATTTGAATGCAATATTTTATTTGTGCTGGTGAAACTTATGCCCAAGGCAGCCTCAATCTCTCGGTGTGTCACATGACGATCTTACATCATCAGTTTTTGCACAGCATCCATGCTTTCTGGCACAACAACTGATTTTGAACGACCTTCACGAAATTCGTCCTGGAGCGAAAAACATCCGCGATTAAATTCATTATACCAGCTTTTGACAGTTGCATACACTCTAATTAAATTCTGTTGAAATTTACCCAACTTATAGTAGGAAACTGTACTCCTACTATAAATTGGGTAAATTTACTCTTGTGTGTGTAATTGAAAAAATACGCACATTATGTTTAAGTTGGTGCTCAAATACTGAGTAATTTCACATTGCAAGTGCGTAAAAATTAAAAGAATTTTCGAAATTGATGTGTTAATTTACTAATATTTTTAGTAAAAAAAGCATATTTTACGTGTAAATATACTCACAAATGCGTAAATATCCACGAAAATGCCTAAAAATCCCCCAAAAATGCGTACATTTACCACAGCAGTGTTTAAAGTTAAACCACCTAAAAACTTTTTTTTTTAAATAAAACATAAATTAATTGCTAGCACTTACTTTATTAATAATGAGTTGTATTCTACAATAAAATAAATTAAACGAAAACGATTTCAAATAAAAATAATGCAATTAATTTAGAAATCAAAGACAAATTAAATAAATTAAATTTATATAAAATGTTAATATCTGTATCATTGGTATAACAAAAGATTGTTATAACTATTGAACTAACAGCAATTGAAAAGAGATTTGCACAACCACATGTGCCAACAATAATTACCAACAACAACTTCATTCTTAGGTTGATATTTGCTGTTCACAAAAAATAATCGCTTTTAGCTTTTTAAATTTCTATTAAATTTTTTTTTAATTAAAATTTTTCCAAAATGTCAGAATATTTATTACTATTACATGTTAGTATATTTACCAACTTTGTGCGTGAAAAGTTGTTTTAACAAAAGGGGTATTAATCTTAGGCATAATGTGTTTATTTATAAACACATATTGTCTAAAAATACTTTGTGTGTTTATTATTGTGTATGAAAGTGTGTATAAAAAAATTTTACGCATTTTTTGTTTATATTTACCGAATTTTCGTAAAATAAAACAAAATTTCACCCATTTTATAGTAGTAAATTTACAAGCATATTTTAGAGTGTATGATGAAACTTTATCACCAAAGGTTGAATTTAGTTTGCCTATGCACTCTTGTCTAGATAATCTATATCGAAAATCGTAATAAATCATTGCCGGAAAATTTTCATGTGTTAGTTTAATTTTTTCTGACACATAACTTTTACTTGTTTGTAAAGAACGCAAGGTCATGGTCAAAAATGTTTAACTTTTTAGTGGAAATATCAGCTGGCGCCTAGCAATTGTTAAAGTTGCCAAGGCTTACTTCTTAAATTATTGCCCATGTAGAAAAAGTGGTGATTGTTGCCGAGGGAGGAAGAAGTGACAGTCGCCTTCTGTTTTAATAACTCGACTGTGCTGGACTAAAATATGGCCACTCGGTCATATTCTAGAAAATAACCGTAGATTTTTCATGGAGCAGCTGCCTTTTTCAAATAAAAAATACCATTTAGCATTTTTCAGACCAACATTTAGCATTTTTCAGACCATTACATTTGTAATGGCCCTATGCTCCAACTTGGAACGACGAGAATAAATATATTTTAAGGTTAGCGGTAGTCATTGAAGAGTTTTAAATTGTTATTGGTATTTTGCGGTTAGTTTTTGCCAACAATGTATATAAGTTATTTGACTCCTTTTATCATATTACATATCTCAAGTTATTTTAGGGTTAGTGTTTGCCAACCATGGAGTTAACCCATAAGTATATCATTATTGTAAGTCAACAATTTTCTTAATAATATTCATACAGAAATATCTTTTTCGAATATTTGCAATAGAAATTTTTTTTTAAAATCCCCAGTTGTTGCAATTTTTGATTCTTTACCGTAGAAAGTTTTGTAAAATCTTCTATTGCAGCAACTTTTCGGCGTTGCAATAACCGATGAGTTGCATTCATTGAGAGCTGCATTAAGCGAGGTGGTACTGCTAAAGAAGCTGGTGGCTACACTCATAACGTCCCGATAGCACACCCATATGAAGCTCCACAACTGATGTATACTTAAAAACAACACAAAAATTGATGATAATTCTGCATGCATTGTAAATCACTAAAACCGCCTTTCAAATACATTTTATATCCATTTTACTTTAACATCTTTCCAAGGACACATGCAACTACAAAAAAAAATCCCAGTTTTCACCCGTCCTTATACTTGAAAACATGTGATTGTGCCGTTAAAAAAATGCATAATAATAATTTTCTATCCCAAATTTTAGCTATAACGGTATGTGACACCGAAAGCAGCTTTCAGTCCCATAGTACATCGTACCGAATAACAAAAAAACAAACCCTATCACTTACAATGGTTTCTATTCACTATATGTGTATATATTAGACCGTACCTCAAAAAAAAAGTTCGCCGTAAACCCTCCAATATGAAGTATTTTTGCAAGGCAATTTCAAACAGAATTTTTTTTTTTTTGCTGAACGTAGGGGTTGCCTTTTTCAATTTTTTGTAATAGCTTCGGCACTTTAAATCGGATTTTAAAGTGTGATATATCGATTTTTTTGCCTCGAGGAGACCAGTCTTTCGCTTTAAAGGAAAAATCCAATTAAAAAAAAAATTAAAAAGGCGAAAAGGCAACCAATATATAAAAAATATTTCTACTGGGTTTATCGAAAAACTTCCTTAGCAAAAGTTTAATAATTTTTTGCAAGCTTTAATTTTCTTACACTAGGGTGGTACATTAGGGTGGTAGCAACTGAGTTCTGGTAGGTAACTACTAGTACGGGGTACTTGAGGTCAATGACCTTCTCCTCGAGAGAAAAACATCGATGTATCATACTTTACGATCCGACTGTAAATGCCAAAGATATAACGAAAAATGTAAAATGGCGACCCCTACATTCGGCAAAAAAAAAAAAATTTTTTTTTTGAAACTCCTTGCAAAAATACTTTATATTGGAGGGTGTACGGCGAAGTTTTTTTTTTTTGCCTGTAAGGTGGTACGCTCTAGTGTATATGTTGCTTTTCATACCAACTGCACCGTTACAGGAAAACTTATGTTGTATCAATATCAAACTTTTATTATTTGTTGTGCTATATTAATTATGCACTAATTTTTAGTATATTATTTATAATAATTTAGTCTAATTTAGACAAATTAGAGAAAATTTACTATATCAATAAGGTATTTTATGGACAATTAGATTGAGATATTTAATAAAATAAAAAACCCAAATTATCTAAAAACAATTTTTTTTTTCATAAAAAAACGCTCAGATTTTCTTCATCGTCAAGAATTAATATTGTACATCTCAAATATCAATACAAATTTAAATATTTTTCCTATAACCAGTGAGGATATTCCTCCCTATGGTCAACATGGTATATATTATACACTCAGATAAAAAGTTAGTAAAAAAATTTGTAAACAGTTTCCAAACGGACTTTACTATTTTTATACTGATTTTTAGTACAATTTTTTTTAGTAATCATTTTTGCTATTCTCTTATTACAAATTACGTATTTTTTTACTAATTCTCGATGCTCATTTCAGCAAAATATTTTACTAATTTTTCAAAACCGAGTGGTAAATTTATCAGAAAAATATACTAATCTAAACATTTTTTTTTTTTTTGATTTTTTACAATTCTTGTTTAGTTTGGAAATAACACTCAGACAATTTTATTGTAACTCTCCATTGCATAAAAAGGTAACAACTGGAGAGCCGTTCGCAATGTTGACTCCAAATTTCAATTACGATGAAGTAATTATACGCTTGTTGCAATCGAAAGAAAAAAAGTTTTTTTTATAATTTTTTTTTTTTTAGATTTTACAGTTTTTTTTTATTTTTTAGTACACTTTTTTGCCAATTTCAGCAGATTGATTTTAAATTACAGTTTACAACAATTTACTGAAAATTAGTAGATGCAGCTAATTACTTGTGCTAATTTCATTGTACTAAAATTATTGATATTTAGTAAGTATTTTAACTGATTTTAGCAAATCGATTTTGAATTGCAGTTTACAACAATTTTGTTAAAATTTAGTAGCGACTACTATTTTTTCTACGTATTTTGTTGTACTACAGATCAGTAGACATGTGTTGCTAAAATTAACAAACTGAAGCCGATTAACACGCGGAAAGCATGCATGGGGCCAATGTATTTGTTGGGAATTTTAATTTCCAATTTTTTTAAATATAGAATAAATTGTATATTCCGTAACTCATATCACAATGGACTATATAGTAAATGTCATATATTTGATATTTTATAAAGTACTTTGTTTTTAACTGAAGAGTTAGTATAAAAAGCCTCATATGTAAATATACGTATTATCAACGAGCATAGAATCTTAAGAGTATACATGCATCTCTACCTCTGTTAACTAGCTCTGTCCGATATTTGAAAACAATTTAATAGCAGGTTAAGTTTTAATATATTTAAGAGTTGTTTCATCACACATAAAAAATATGAAAAATATAATAAAAATAACTGAACCCCTTAGCTGCAATTAAACTTCTGTAAATGTCAGACAGAGCCAGTGATAGAGAGTCTAACAGTAGAAGAGCGACTTGCATAGAGCCTGGTTTATATACATAATCGTTTTCTGTTTACTCTTAACTGTTTGCATTGAAGGGGAGAATATTTTTGTGTATTTAAAAACTATACAATTGTGGATATGTTTGTCTTTTATGTAATACATATGTATTCCATTATTGAAATATGTAGATAGGAACCACTTAAGTGACCATAGTTTTATGTCCATTAATCTAATCAACACTGCCATTACCACAATTGTTTGCAAGGCCATGAAATCGTATATCAATGTGGTTATTTTATCCAAAAACTAAATATGTAAACAGATGCGGATTGTTCTGCAGTTATAATGACATTTTTCTATTTAATTTTGCAGTACTTTTTATTGCATACATATATACATATGTATTTTTACATACTACCTCTGTTCCGAAAAAATGTCAACATTTCTATTGATTTTTTTGTTCCAAAATCATGTTAACATTTTACTAATCAAAGTGTTTTTATTCAAATACTTGAAAGAAAATAAGTTAAAATAACAATTCATGTTCCCCTATTGTGGTAGAAAAAATAATATTGTATTGTAATAAAATTAATGATCAATATCTTGACGAGCTGTTGCTACCCTACGGGGAAAGGGATCGGTCCCAGATGACACGCAGGATAGGTCCCAAGGGGGCGGAGACCGGTCGTTGATCGGTCTTTTTGTTTGAAAGAGACACATCACTTTAACATGGGGTTGTCATTGGAAATGACCAATTGCCACAATTTAGACACCTTGTGACAGTAAGGTGGTGTATCTAAAAATAGCTTTTCAAATAAACTAATAAAAAATTAAGAATGAAAAATAATCTACTTCGCTTCGGAGTAGGGCTTGATAACACAACCTCCTGCTTGTAAGGAAATCGCTCTACCGTCTGAGCTAATGTTGCTTATGCGTGATGGCTGGCTGATGGTAAAGTTATATATTTTTCGTTTCTGTTCAAATAAAAAAGAAAAAACAAACACTACAAGCAAATGAAAACAATGGAAAAGAAAACAACACTAACACATACACAAATATAGTGGAAGTGCCTCAGTATGCCCCCAATTGACCGGTTACGGGATAGGTTGACAGCTGACTCGTTTTTTGCGTTGTCCATAATTAAATTAAAAAATCAATTAAAAATTAGAAAATTACCTCAAAAACTCTGATAATATAAATAAAAATTTAAAAAATTGCCCTTAAGTTAAAAAGAAAATTAAATGAAATACCAACTGTTAAAACTAAAACAGCTTTAACATTAAAAAACGTTGAAAATACAAAACTTAAAATTATTTAGCAAAAACTTTTAAAATAAGAGCTAAAATAAGCCAATCGTAAAAAATAAAGTTCAAAATAAATAAAAGAGTAAAATAAATAAAAAAATATTTTAAAAAATATGCCGCGAATTTTGTTTTTTATTTCGGTATCGGTCAAGTTTTTTAAAAGCAACAGTGAAAGTAACGAATCAGAAAATACTTAGAAAATTAATTCATTCTCTTTGGTTCATATTTGTACTAATTTAGTAATATGCCTTCAGTTGACCGGTCACGGGATAGGTCCCTGGAGGGCAATTGAACCCACATTCCCCGTAGGGTAATGTCTCTTCGCTGCAATTAATAGAAATCGGCGAAGACTTTCTTTACCCATACGTCTAATTTTTCAATTATTACCATCTCTATTAAGCATTATAGATTCCATACATGTTTCTTTTTTATTTTTAGTTTTCAACTTCAAGAACGAATTAAAAATAAAAAAAAAAAATTGGAAAGCAATCTATTAATTCAGAAGCACAACTATTCAAAAAAGAGAAATTAGTTTTTTTTAAAAATCTCCATAATCCCAGCAAAAATATAGAGATGTTAACCTCATTTCGGAACGTAGGTAGTATATAGGTTTGTATTGCGCATACTAAGGGTACATCTGTATATGCAGCCAAAAATGCACGAAAACAATGTGCTGTATAGAAACGAATGTCTTCAGTGTATTCATTAGAACAATAAAGCATTTGAGGACAGCCCCCAAAGTCGGAAAATGTTTCCCAAACAAACCGTAGATCTGAAATATATACCCGCTATATGCGGGGCATAATTCATTTCACTTGAAAAATTTTTAATTATCCTCTTCGCGTTAACCGTCCCTTTTTTGGAATTTCGACTTCATATTAGTACACCCAGAAAACAGATTCGTGATTACAACTGAATTTAGTGCTAATCGAATGCTTCGGTTGTGACCACACAATTTTTTTCAATTGTGACTACCGAAATATTATTGAGGAAATAGAAATTCTTTTGCCATTATCAAATGAATAAATAGTCATTAGAGTAAATCTCTATTGATATTTAGTTGTCACACCTGGAAAAATCGGTTACGACAATCGAACCATTCGATTGGCAACAAATTCGGTTGTACACACGAATCTGTTTTCTCTATGTTATTATTAGGGCAAGGAATTCCATGCAAATGCATGTTTTTTCTCGATAGTCCAAAACTAATATAGACTATATATTTATTCGAGTCATCAAATTTATAATAAAATGGCATCGATTTGTAGTTGCATATTTTGACAAAAATGCATGTTTTTGCATATTTTGACTTTAAATGCATATTTGGTGCCTTTTTTAATGCATATTTGTGCATATTTTTAATTTTTGGGAACATGTTTTATTTTGTAGAAAAATATAAAAAAAATTTTGCATTTTCATATATTGATTCAATCAAAATATTTATTTTTTCTCACTATTTTTAAAAATAAACATTCTTAGAAACCTTATTGACCTGTGGAAAAGCTTGGAGTTTTGTGTCTGTATGTAAAATAAATTACTTAAATACATTTTAAGTTTCTAAGTGAATAATTTTTGCAAATAAAAAAGTTTCAAGTGCATATTTTTTATATTTTTAATGCTTTTTAGAAGCATTTTTTAGGGGAATATTTACTATTTTTAAGTGCATGAAATGCGCTAGTAGTTATAGTCATAACCAAGACAAGGACTTTCATGCAAATGCATGTTTGCAGTCAGTGGCCCAAAATTGATTTTGACCAAATACTTCTCCGAATCAAAGAATTTGCAAAAAAATGGCATCGATTTGTTGTGAATATTTTTGCATATTTAGTTATAAATGCACATTTTCGCATATTTTGCTTTTAAGTGCATATTTTATGATTTTTATTGCATATTTTTGCATATTTTGCACATTATTGCATACTTTATAATATTTTAAAATATGAAATTCGATTTAAGAATTCATACTTTAAAACTAAAAAAACTTCTAAAGAAGCTCTGATGGTAATATAACACTACACTATTAAGAGAAACACATAGCATACAGTATGTTGTCTTCCACTAACACATTTTTTATAGATGTAATTTTAAATTAACGTTTTCGGATGTTATTGCTCACAAACAGAAAGTTGAAAAATTTTATAAAAATTATTTTAAGGAAACTTGTCCCCGAGCATTAATTTCTGCCACTCTGAGTTACGAAAGTGAGTACTATTTTATAGTACACATATTTATGTTCTATTTTATAATAAAGTTTTTTTTTCAGGTAAAATGCCAAACACAAAAATATATTTAACTATGTGTATTTGAAGACATATTCAGTGTGTTCGTTTACACGAATTTCTTACTACTTTTACTACAATTGCAAAGTTTTGTTTACTTTTTGTATTGAATTTTTCCAGCTGTACTAAATATAGTAACTTGTAGTAAGTAAACGAACAAGCTTATTGTAACCGGTACCTGAATTTTTACGTTTATGTTAGTTTTTAATAAATATAATTAAAAAAAAAACATTTATTTTAAATTGCATATTTTTTGGTTTTTAGTGCATATTTCGTTATAAATGCATATTTAAGTGCATATTTTCCATTTTATAGTGCATATTTTAAGCGCATATTTTCGATTTTTTAGTGCATGAAAGTCCTTCCCCTGGTCATAACATTTAGATGGATTTAGAGGACCTTGTTATACGTAATTTTAAATAGTTAGTAATATTGATAGGACGTTGATGAGCTGGAAAATTCCAACTCCTTGCAATCCCAAGCCCTAATATACATATATGTATCTGTGAATGAATGCCACTAATAAAATCGTTCACGCTTGCGCTGCGAAGGCCAAAAACAAGTAATAAGTGGTGTCTGACCATAAACACAAAGCTTTAAAATAATAGCTTTTGTAAAATTTAAAAAAATTAACTACAATTCGATCCTACGTTTATTTTCGTTTTTTAAATAAAAGTTTTTAAAGTGAAAAATAATGCAAAATTTCCGCCCAAAAGATCTGAACTGGAGCCATCTCTGGCTACTTAGTGCACATTTAAAGGGGTGTTTCAAATTCACATATAGAGCAAAGTTTTAAAAGGCTTAATTCTTTCATTCACTTTTTAAAAGTTAATGAAATTTGGGTTAATTTTCATTCCGTAATAGCATTCTTATGGAATCAATTCGATAGCTTCATTCCCAATAGCTTTAAATTATATGAATTCATTCTATTTTGATTGAATTCTAACTGAATGAAACCCAATTTACCTAAATTCATTTAATAAAAAGGTGAATGAAAAATGATTTGTTTTCATTCACTTAATCAAATGAAAAATTTAAATTTGCATGTAATTGCTGAAATATTATCTAATACCAATGATAAACGTTTAAAATTCATCTAATAGAAATAAATAGTATCGTATGCTTTGTTACAGCTTGTATGCTTTGGTTTTGATAATATGTTAGTTTCAAACTACACTGCACTAAGTGAATGGTAATAAAATTTCTTCCTTCGATTAGTAAAATGGTGAATGAACATGCGATTTGAATGATTCAAGTTAGAAATTCATTCAATTCATATTAAAGCTTTAGGAATGAAGCTTAAGAATGAATTCTTTACGAATGGTTTAAGGGAATGGTACATGAATATTTTTAAAATCTGAATTTTATTTTTGGTGATTTAAGCTTAAATTGAATTAAGTTTTTCGAAGCTCTGATATAGAGCCACATTGGGACAAAGCTGTAATATCTGCTCCTGCTATTCCTTTTTAAATTGCGGTGGGGCACTCAGACAAAAAAATTTTTTAATTGGAAAACTGAATAAAAAGTGGTCAAGTTCGGAACGGTCAGGGAAAATAACAATTGACAAGTGGATAATATTTTTATACCCTACACCACTATGTGGTCAGGGTATTATAAGTTTGTGCTGATGTTTGTAACACCAAAAAATATTGGTCCTAGACCTACCTTATAGTATACCGATCGGCTCAGAATTTTTTTTTATTTCGATTTAACGATGTCCGCCGTCCGTCTGTCTGTCTGTCTGTCTGTCTGTCCATGCATTCTTGTGCGCACTCTACAGATCGTAAATATTTAGATATTTTGATGAAACTTGCTACACCGACTTATGTCGGCCCAAGGACGAATCCTAATGATTTTGGTTAAAATCGATCCATGTTTAGACCTAGTGCCCATGTAAGGGTCCTCCCAAAATTATATTTTTTATACGCTGCAGGTCGCAAATATTTTGATAAAATTTGGTACACAGACCTATGTTGGCCCAAGGACGAAGCCTATTGATTTTGGTTAACAGCGGTCCATGTTTAGACCTGGTGCCGATATAAGGGTCCCCCCAAAATTATATTGTTTATATGCTGCAGATCGCAAATATTAAGATATTTTGATGAAACTTGGTAAACAGACCTATGTTGGCCTAAGGATAAAGCCTATTGAGTTTGGTGAACATCGGTATATGTTTAGAGCTAGTTCCCATATAAGGGTCCCCCCAAAATTATATTGTTTATACGCTGCAGGTCGCAAATATTAATATATTTTGATGAAATTTGGTACACTGACCTATAGCAGCCCAGGGATGAAGCCTATTGATTTTGGTTAACAGCGGTCCATGTTTAGACCTAGTGCCCATATAAGGGTCCCCCCAAAATTATATTGTTTATACGCTGCAGGTCGCAAATATTAAGATATTTTGATAAAATTTGGTACACCGACCTATATCAGCCCAAGGACAAATCCTATTGATTTTGGTTAACACCGGTCCATGTATAGACTTAGTGCCCATATAAGGGTACTACCAAAATTGGTTTGGTTACAAACTGCAGGTCGCAAATATTAAGATATTTTAATGAAATTTGGCTCGCTGACTCACATTATAGAAAATTTTGACACAAGTCCCATTTTAACCCATTCGAATTTCGGATCCAAACGCTAGTTGGCTTTTAACCAGACTGGTGTAGGGTATTGTATAGTCGGCATGCCCGACTTTAACCTTTTTACTCGTTTTATTTTATGGATTATTCTTGAACTATACTATAGCTGTGTTTTCGACTTAACTATATCATTTAACCTATAAAAAACCTCAAAGTGCATAAAAACGCTTTTAAGACAAAAACTAACACATTACTTTTCGTATACACGTTAACTTTGTGATGCAGTTTTGTCTTAGGCCGGGGTAAAACTCAGTTTGTCCAGGTTCGTCAAAGGTCTGCCTCCTTTGAAATAAAACAGCAATCGTTTCTTTTGTTCAATTCAATTGTACGATCCTGTATCGCACACAGTTTTATTTACCAAGATCTTAAAATACTTAAATTACTTAATCTAATGACTGTTATTCTTTAAAAGTCTTCGATGATTCGGTGCACAGGATGATCTTCAGCAACTCTGGGGATGGTTGCAGTTCCTCCAAACGTCGATAGCTCTGTCACTGGTTCGATATGACTAGGTATTGAACTACAACTTCAACAGTTTACTGAAAAATTTCACTAAAACTCGTCCAGCAAAATTCTCTCTGTGTAGCGTCTTTCTTTATTAAGCCATGGATATTAAACTTTGGAGCAAAATTGCACAAAAATATTTTTATCATAAAATTATTTAAGATTATAAAATCATCCTGTTTGACGACAATTATCTTAAAAGTGACAAACTCTCTGAATTAGATGAGAATAAGATTAGTCGAATGACTAGAAATACCAATTTACATAAATCAAAGTCCCTAGAATTTAGTGTTTAACTTCAGTTATAAAATTTAATTTTAATTAAGAAGAACTTGCGTTATATTTACTTTTTTTGATTTTTTAAGTTAAATTTTCATTTGAATAAAATTTTTAACTCTGTATTTATTTAAAATTCATAAAATATAAAATCTTTCGTTTTTGCTTCCACACAAAATTAAAAATAAAAACTCTATAGAAAAATTCCCCTCAAAGGGCATTATAAAAAATCTTGTTTTTAAATTTTATTTTAGTATTTTATATTTTTAGTTTTTATAACGATTTGTATGGTGAACATTTAAAACGATTTGTATGGTAAATATTTTAGTCGTATATGCCGACCCTATTGCTAGCAGCTGACATCATCGAGATTTCTTCACATTTTTACAAGCCGGCAACACCGTGATTATCAAATCAATTTAAACATTTTAACTAACAATTCAAATAACAATAAATAATCAATTTCGATAATTTCGTTATCGTAAACACTGACTGAATTCATATTATTTAAGTTAAAACAGACAATTGAATTTAGATATAAAACGAAGTTTAGTTTTTCTAGTCGTGCGATAGATTCGAATTATTTTTATAAATTCAAATTGTGTGTTGGGTACATTTGTTTGTTTAAATTTCTTTTTGTTGTATAAATAAATATTTCAAAATATTTTCAATTCAAATTTAATTTATATAATTTTCAAACCGGTTGTGATGTAGATGTCTGGAAGGTCAGGCATTGACAAAATTTCAATTTTTGAGGGTGGTGGTTCAAATCTCATCCCAAAAATTTTTTTTTTTTATTTTTTCTATAACTATGTATACACTTAAAATAAATTAATTGAAAACACAATTAAAAAACGAGTAAAAAGGTTAAAGTCGGGCATGCCGACTATACAATACCCTACACCAGTCTGGGTAAAAGCCAACTAATGTTTGGATCAGAAATTCGAATGGGTTAAAATGGGGCTTGTGTCAAAATTTTCTATAATGTGAGTCAGCGCACCAAATTTCTTTAAAATATTTTAATATTTGCGATCTGCAGTTTGTAACCAAGCCAATTTTGGGGGGACCCTTATATGGGCACTAGGTCTAAACATAGACCGATGTTCACCAAAATCAATAGGCTTCGTCCTTGGGCCAAAATAGGTCTGTGTACCAAATTTCATTAAAATATCTTAATATTTGCGACCTGCAGCGTATAAACAATATAATTTTGGGGGACCCTTATATGGGCACTAGGTCTAAACATAGACTGATGTTCACCAAAATCAATAGGCTTCGTCCTTGGGCTGATATAGGTCGGTATACCAAATTTCATCAAAATATCTTAATATTTGCGACTTGCAGTTTGTAACCACTAGGTCTAAACATTGACCGGTGTTAACCAAAATCAATAGGCTTCGTCCTTGGGCTGCCATAGGTCGGTGTACCAAATTTCATCAAAATATCTTAATATTTGCGACCTGCAGCTTATGAACAATATAATTTTGGTAGGACCCTTATATGGGCACTAGGTCTAAACATGGACCGATGTTCACCAAAATCAATAGGCTTCGTCTTTGGGCCAACATAGGTCTGTGTACCAAACTTCATCAAAATATCTTAATATTTGCGACCTGCAGCGTATAAACCATATAATTTTAGTAGAACCCTTATATGGGCACTAGGTCTAAACAAGGACCGATGTTCACCAAAATCAATAGGCTTCATCCTTGGACCGACATAAGTAGGTGTACCAAATTTCATCAAAATATCTTAATATTTGCGACCTGCACCGTATAAACCATATAATTTTGGTTGGACCCTTATATGGGCACTAGGTCTAAACATGGACCGATGTTCACCAAAATCAATAGGCTTCGTCGTTGGGCCGACGTAAGTCGGTGTACCATATTTTATCAATATATCTTAATATTTGCGACCTGCAGCGTAAAAACAATATAATTTTGGTAGGACCCTTATATGGGCACTAGGTCTAAACATGGACCGATGTTTACCAAAATCAATAGGCTTCGTCCTTGGGCCAATATAGGTCTGTGTACCAAGTTTCATCGAAATATCTTAATATTTGCGACCTGTAGAGTGCGCACAAGAATGCATGGACAGACAGACGGACGGACGGACATACGGACATCGTTAAAACGAAATAAAAACAAATTCTAAACCGATCGGTATACTATAAGGTGGGTCTAGGACCAATATTTTTTGGTGTTACAAACATCAGCACAAACTTATAATACCCTGACCACATAGTGGTGTAGGGTATAATGAAAGGATAATTGAAAAATCTGTTAAAACAATCGTCAATTTTTAACTGAAAACCGAAAATATTTGAATTTTTTGTTTTAAAACAGAAAACAACGAAATTATTTAAATTATTTTTTCTAAAAATAGAAATCTAAAAATTGATTATTTGACTGAAAATATCAACTCCTACAGACGATAAATATTTCTTGTAGTTTGTTTTTTATTGACGAATATAAAAAGTTAAACAATATGTTTCAATGTATTTTAATTGATTCTTCAATTGAAAACAAACTTTACCTATTACTTTTCAAATAAACTTCAATCGGTTATGGAAAATATATTGTGAGTGTATACATATATATATATATATATATAATTTTCAAAAGCGATTAATATAAATTTCTTGTGGTGAAGTGTAGGTACAGGATATGCAGTCATATTTAGGGTTAACATTTGATGCACCAAACTTAATATTGAAACCACTGTTCTAGCGTTATGTGTAATTTTATGGTTTTAAACAATTGATGTAAAATTGACATTGATAAATGTTAAGCCTTAGTAAAGAAGCACCCACTTGGAAATATCATCAAGACGTTTTCAAGAAGGTTTAGTGACATGTCGCTGTCACTGCGACTTGCTGATCCAGTCCGAAATAAACACGTTAGGCACCTGATGACATTTTCATACAAATTTAAATATATCATTACGACACATCATCAAATTTTGTCGTAAAAAATACAAAAATCCCAAAAATATTCCTAACTAAAAAATTTACAATTTTTCAGAGACATATAATATAGAGATGCAACATCGATAATTTTGTAAACAAACTGTAGAGGATTTTATTTTGGGAAATTTTCTCAAGAGAGGATTTTTTTTATGTCAAATAAGGTTTTACAGAGTTGCTAGGTAAGGAGATTTGGGCCCAAATTAGGGATTTCAATTTCGTTTTGGGGACAGTTTAAAAAATTTGTAAATTTTAAAAGATTTAGTTTTAGGCCCAAAATAAGAAGAATTTTGGTATAAATTATATGCGTATTATTTCAAATTAAAATCGATCAAATTAAGTCTGTTAAAAGAATTTAAAAATTTCTGCAAAATATTTGAATTATTGGAGAAATGTTCGTCAAATATTTATAATTTGAAATAATGAAAAGCAACCAAGCTCAATAATTAATAAAAAAATTTTCTAATTTACAAATAATGAAATTGTTACATGCAAAGAACTCAGAAAAAATAAATTTTGTGTAGGCTCAAAAATTACCAGGGGTTCTAATATAACCTCTAATGTACCTTCTGAAGAGTGTAAACTCGACGTATGCAAACTTAATGTTCAAAAGATTTTACGAGCCCTAGAACTTACACCTTACTAGATTTACAAATTTTAGAAAAAAAAGACTTTTCACCATAATGAAGTTTGTGTGAAAATTGTGTAGAATTTTTTCTCTCGAAAGTTTAATATACGACTTTTATTTTGAAACGGTGACATTCCAGCTTAATTGTGATTTGTTTTTCGTATAATAAAATTTTTTTAGTTTCACAATTTTAACAAAGATTTGGGGCCTTTAAAGTTCGAGTGAAAACGTAAATATTTCTTCGTAAAATATTCAATTTTATTTAATTTCGTCAATCATTTCTTAATAATTTTCTGAACTTAAGAGCGATGCTAACTTAGCTCCTTTTTTTGAGTTTTTGTTTAAATTAAAATGAATTGGGTATAACATTGGGGATTTAAACATTTAAAATGGGAATAAGCTAAAACTTTTTGGGCAACACAGCTCCCCAATAAAATAAAACAGTATTGCCAGAAAGAACAAAACAGCACTCAGCGCCATCTGTTGCATTAAAAACCGGTGTTGCCATTCATCAGGACCATGGGAGACCCCTGCAATTTTTAATAATTTATTGAAATAAAAAAAATAGTACTATTGATGACATGTAGTCAACAAGTCTGCAGTTAGACAGAGTTTTTAAAAACAGAATACAAAATGCTTACATGGCTTTAAGTCGTCTTAAGTAAAATGTCTCTAGCTGATGACTTGTATATAATAAGTCGCTGATGACATTGTCTTTAAGACACAATTTTCAGCTGGGCAATTGATAAACATATTTCAAAAAAAAAAAATTTATTCATTCTTCAAAAATTTTATATGTCAGCATAGCTTTTCAAGTTGTCCCAAAAGTTCAACTTTTAGTATAATATGGAGATACCTCTAAAAACTATTCTTGCAAAATTTCAATCAAAAAGTTTCCATTTGCAAAAGTTATCACAATAAATATACTTATTTACTAAGATTAGTACAGTACTAAAAAAATTATAAATATTAAATTGTTTATTGGGATACATACAATACATATACAGATGGTAAATATAAACATACGCTTGTATGTAATTTGATGATTTTAATTGACCGGAAGTTGTAAATTTTGTATTTGGTTACAGTTCAATGCTTTATTAATAATCACCTTAAAGTGGTTGTTATCAAAGCATTTATTTTTGACCCAACTGGTAAATTGAAACTGACCATTTATAAATTTCCTTTAATGGTCTTTAAAACCACATGATGACAACAAAATAAAGACAAATATAGTTTCTTTTTAGAACAACCCCTCATTCTAATAAAACTTAAGTTTAATCGTGTGGGTATATTTTATTTTAATCATTTATTTCAAACCAAAGTTTCACCTTCTTCAAATGAAAAGATTTTTTGTATTTAAGTTTGTAAACCTGCTCAATGTGACACAAAAAAAAATTAAATCATGTTTATTATAATATACAAAGAAATATATATCCCATTCCATGAAAACCGCTCAAAAATTACCATTCTCTGACCTCATGCCCACTTTTTTTAATAATTTACACACGTGCCCTCTAGGGATAGCAATTAGTTATTACCGTTTTCAGTTTCTGAAAAATTTAATAACTCGAACTTTTATTCCCGTTTTTGTTTCGAAAAAAAATTAAAAAAATTGCAAAACTAGTGGAAATTTACTGGTAATATCTCCAACTGTAGAGGGCCCAGGTATGTAGCCTGGAATTTTTTTCAGTGGAGCTTTTTGATTTTTTTTCTCTGTCACATTACACAGGTCAACAGCAAAAAAACGGCTTGAATAACCACTATATAGATTTGATGCATCATGGATACCTAAGTACAAAAATGGTAAAATTTTTCAATTATATGGATAAATTTTTTTTAAAATAATTTTTTAGTAAAATTGGAGACATTGCTGCAGGGGTATGGCATAACCAAAAAAATAAGTTATAAAAATATCGTTATCACTAGATGGCACTTTGTTCAAAAAATTGACAATTTGCCTTTTTTTTATTTAAATTTAAATAATAACAAACAAAGAAAAAACAAACGGATATATAAAATTTTATTATTTGAATATATTCCGCACTTGTTTTTTCGTTATTTTGAGCAGATTTGAGCAGTTTTTAAGTTTTTAAATATAGGCTCAGCTGATACTAAACTGATACTAAATAGTTGCTCAGGTAGTACAAAATTACAGCGCCCTGTACCGGTGAGTAGTATAAGTTTTGATTTCCTATCTCTATAATTAATTGTCTCCGCATTGCTGCACTTATGTTGTCATAACTCAAAAACAACTTGTCCGATTTTGTTAAACTAAATTTACAAAAATTTTGGTTCGCAATATCTTTAAACGATGTATATAATTGTTATGAAACAAATTGTTAGGCAAAAAATAAAAAATTGGTAAAAAAAATTAAAAAAAAAAAAAAAAATCTGGAAAAAATCGAAAACTACAAAAAGTACTATATATATATATAAGTTCCCGTAGTTCCTATACGGAACATAGGGCCACAAAAAGTATTAAATTTTATTTATTTGTAGTGAAGCTACATATCCTGTGAATTAAAGTAGATATGGATAATGAAAATCGATGTATGCTTTACGTTTTTATTTACAATTAATTGAAGGTATTGCACATTGACAAGCATTGAAGAAAATGGTATAATGAAAATGCAGAATATAAAAACACAGGTGTATTTTACGACACGGATTTTGGCAAATCCCCTTTACATGTAGCAAATTGTTTGGAAAAAAACCTTTATAACATTTTTATGATTCTCAGAATTAAAAAAAATAAGTAATAAACATTACAATTGCGGTAGCAAAGTAATAAATGCTCATAAAAGTGCGTGCACGCTGAATTGCTCTTTTTTCCGTTTGCTACGGATGATTTTTTTTCATAAAATTCATTAATGTTTTTTATGGTTCGAGGGAATAAGAAAAAAATTTGCAGAATACACAAACTGTAACCACAAAAAGGGTTATCCCAAATTATAGTATCAGTATTTATAAGAGCTCCTTGAGCCATTTTATTTTATTCAAGAAGTGTTTGCGATAACGGAAACATCATTTTATCCCTATAAAAGAACCATTTAGCTTACACCCAGCAAAATATTGGTAATGACACCTCATTACTATCTGCATTACTAAAAATGATATATCATTACCTTTTGCATTATTTTATAATATAAAATAATGACTTCCTAATAACGGCCTATTGTATTCTTTGTTTCTAAATATAAAATAATGACTTACTCGTATTAGTTTAAATAAGTACTTTTTACATAGTTAAATTTTTTTATTATATGTAAATATGTTTTATGTTTAAATTTTTATAGGGAGTCCTAAAATTACACACTAGAGAAAACTTAAATTTTTCTGAATGTGTTTCCTTAGGCTAATAGTATTTGCCTAACTCCTTATTTTTAAGAATCAAGTAAGCAATCGGATAACCACTTATAATTAAACTTTTTGTAAGCATGTGTGTAACCACTTATTATTCAAAATCTGATAACTACTTATTTCTCATTTTTTCGTAAGCGAGCAGGGTAAGCGTGGCTATTTATAAAAACGACCACGCCACACAAAAATAATGAGTTTAGACGCCAAAAAATAAGTTGTGCGGAGCTATGAATTTCTATTATATAACCACTTATTTGGTAATGAAAGATTTTGCTGGGCAAGTTAAAAACAATTTACAAGTGCTAATAAAAATGAGCAAGAAAGCCAGAACATTCTTATGTAAAAACAATCCGGATTCATTTTGTTATGTGTGCGGCCAATATATCACCGAGCAACAATGGAACTGCTTCTTAGCTTCATTGCAAAAGTCATATGAAGATTGCTATAATATATATCCGCACAATTTGAACCAGGATTGGACACCGAGTACTATATGCATTTCATGCCGATTGAATTTTTCTATGAGGTCTTCTAATGTAAAGTAAGTATAGGTTAATACATTTGGAATATTTTGTACTTAAAGTATTTCTTAATTAAATTTTGGATTCTTGATATTCGTTATTTAAATTTTTTTTTTTAATTTTACAGACGACACTTGCAAATTTCGAAGCCTATACTTTGGAGAGAAACAGCGAGCCACGAATCCGATTGTTATTTTTGTTTAAGTATAAAAACCGGCTTCGGAAAACATATGCGATGGTCTTACCCCACGAGGTCTGCTGATGGGTTTACACTTGCAGTTCTACATTCACCAGAAATTAAATATGCTCAACGTCGGGGTCCAAGCTGTAGTCAAGTGCTTTCATCTTCAATAGGACACCTCAAGTATGTGTTACCAATCAGATAGTTCACATCAAGCACTACCATCTACATCTGAAAACGACGAGTTCATCCCACACAAAAATTTCTCGCCGAGACCATGGAATCAAGACCAGCTTAATGATGTAATTAGAGACCTTGGATTGTCGAAAAGATCTTCGGAATTACTTGCGTCCCGGATGAAAGCAACAGATCTCATAACTAAAGAAACTAAAATTTCGTATAACCGTACTCGAGAAGAAGGTTTACTTTATTATTTTGTTGAAGAGGATGATTTTGTGTACTGCACATATATTTCAGGTTTGATGACGGTCATGGGCTTATGGAGATACGATTCAAACGAATGACGTTTATTTATCGACTCACCAAAACGCAACTTGAAGTGTGTCTTTTTGCATAATGGAAATAAATTTCACTCTTTGTCGATCGCACATTCAACCAAACTAAAGGAAGAATATTGTGTAATTGCATTGGTCATAAAGAAAATAAAGTATGCTGAACATAACTGGGTAATTTGTGTTGATCTTAAGATGGTAAATTTCCTTTTTAATCAACAAAGTGGCTTTACAAAATATCCTTGCTTTTTATGTTTATGGGACAGTAGAGCTAAAGCAGAACATTGGAAGAGAAGACAATGTCCTTCTAGGGAAACACAGGTTTCAGGTATGCCAAATGTTATAATTGTGGCTCTAGTGCCCCGAGATCGCATCACAAATTCGCAAATTGGTGAAAGATACTGATTTTGGCAATTCAATGACAGAAATTGAGAAGATTGCATGGGATTCGTTTGTATGGGTTATTCAAAATTTCGTAGGAAATAACAAGGGCGATGATTACGTTGTGCACGTTGAAGAGATGTTAACTCACTTCCAAAATCTTGGTTGCAACATGCACATCAAAGTATACTACCTGCACAGTCACTTAGATCGTTTTCCTGAAAATCTAGGAGACTGGAGTGCAGAATAGGGCGAACGATTCCACCAAGATATCCGGACAATGGAGGAACGATACCAGGGTCGCTGGGATGCTCACATGATGGCTGATTTTTGCTGGAGTATTCAGAGTAACACTTCGTTATTCAACAATAGAAAATCGAATAAAAGAAAGTTCCAGAGTTTTTAGTTTATAATAATTATTTATTTATTTTCTTATTTTATATAATAAATTTAAATAAAATATAAATTTTCTACTGTTTAATACATTTAAACTCATCCAATTCAAATGTTTTTCCGAAGAATAGGATCAGTATTGAGGTAGCGGTTTGCCAAAAAATACAGAAATGTTATTATGTAATGAATTTTCGATGTGAAAATTTTTACAGAGCATGTGGAAAATGTTTTCAAAATTCAATAAATCGAAAGAAGAACATTAACTACTCAATTTTATGTATATCAAACAATAAACTAAAATTTTGTGAAAATGAGAGAATTCACTTAATTGTGAATAAATTCGAAAAGAATCAATAGATTTTTATGATCCATATCTCATTTTGTTGCTATTACATGTGTTTTGCGATAAAGCAATAAATCTAAACAATTTTTGCCGTTTTAGATTTTTCTTGATTTTTTTAAAACAAAAAAATTTGCTATTTTCACGTAAAAAATTAATTTTTTGCTTAAATTTTTGATTATAATTCCGAAACTACTGAGCCGATTGAAACGCAATATATAAACGGATCAAAGGCTATGTAAATCTCAATTTTTCTAAGTTTATTTTAATAAGATCGGACTAAGCCTTTTTGAGTTATCATTTATTATGTGGAGAAACTTCTAAAAAAATTTATAATGTTACTAAAAAATTGTTTAAAAAAACTCTCCGTAGAATTTCAAATTTGGACCATATTTGTACTACTGGAACCACAACACATCAAAATTGTATAGTGGTTTTTAAAGCCATTAAAATTTTTTCGATTTTGTTGCCTTGTTATTTGGCAATTATGTTAACTATTCCAATTTGACCTTCAAATAATTACACAGTGCAACAAAAAATGTCAGGCACAATGGTTCCAACGTTAAATGAGAGTGAACTCCCAGAGGATTTTGCAAAGTTGGCTTGGATTCTTATTTAGATGGCCTTTTAAATATCTTTCTGTTTTAATAGCGAAGAAGTAAAAAAAGGCAGTTCATTTTTAAAGTTGGGGACTTCCTTCATGAATGACGTTTTCGGATTTTCCTTTGTTTTATTCAGAATTATCAACACGCCCCTGACAGAATATAATCTTCAAAAGGTAGAAATAAGCCTGTAAAATAGCAAAAAAGCTTCTAAAAGTTATTAAGGCACATCTACACGGGATAGAAAACTCGCTAGACTTTTTGAAAATGCAGCTCTGTACAGGTCTACGAAATGTAATCTCTAGGGCATTGATGTTATACATAATTTCTTTAATTAGTAACAATTTTTAAGATGTCTTGTAACATTATTGAACATTTAAGTTTATTAAATGCAAATGCAATATTTGGAGAAAAAATTATTCTTTAAAATACAACAATTTTATTAAAAACAAATACTTGACAACTAGAGATGATACTTTTACGATAAAAACTAGTGCCAACTATATTAGAGATGACAAATTAGGCGTAAACTCTACGAGATTTCTATCCCGTGTAGATGTGCCTTTAAAAGGGGCATTGCACAAAAGATAGTGGAATAAGTAGATTCTTTAGGCAAAAGTATAATTATTAAATATACAAAATTTTAGTTACATTTGAGTCAGGTTTTAGTTAATTAATATTGAGAATTTATCTTGCCAAATACATAAAAAATTTTGCTGAATATTAGTAGAAAAAAAGCAGCAAAAATATATTACATTTAAAAAATATCAGCTTATGCTACTACCATCAACAAAAATATTTACTAAAAAATAGTAGAGTGCTCTCAGCAGGGGATATTTTTATTCCCATTAAAAAATTCTTTAAAAAAACTATGAAAATTAAACGTTTTTTGTGATATTTCAGTCACTGGCCAGGAAAATTATTTGCAATCGATTTCAAACCACACCAATTTTGCAACTGGCTCCACTGCAACTGATTCCATGGAACTGATTCCGGAACTAGTTCCACAGATCTTTTATGTAAGGTATGAGTGATGGAAACTCAGTCCTAGAACTAGTTACAGAACTGATTCTAGGGCAACCGGTTCAACTTTGGAGCTACGAAAGCGGTTGCTTTTGGGACAATTTCATTCAAAAATCAGAATTGACAGTAGAGGGGGTTGTAAAGGAAAAGTAGCTATTCTACAACCGACTCTTTGGAACAGAAAATTTTCCTGGATGGTATTCAGCAAAAAAATTTATTTTTAATTTTTGCAGGGTAAATTGTCATTTTCAATTAACTAAAATATTAACTCACTTAATATGTGAATACCAAAACAGCAAATATCCGAATATTTTAATTCCACGAGCTTTTAGAAATCCATTCTAAATCAAAACCCTCTAAACTCAGAACAGCAGTGATAACTTAAGTTTTGTGAATTTAACTAACTCTTCTTCCTGTTTCTCCTGCACTAATTTTTGGTATCTTTATCAAAAATTTTTAAACCTAAAATGGCACGTGAGCAATACATCTGGTAATCGGGTTTCAAATCGAGTTGACTAATTTTTAACAAATTTTTTGCTGAAACAACCGTTTAAACAAACATCTTAGTTATCTTCATTTAACACAATACTAAAAATCCTTAGTAGTTTAACAAATTTTGAGTGTATATTTGAAAACTATATATAACTTAATTTTAAGAACCCAGTTGTTTAATCTTATACACATTTGTATTTAGTTATATTCAAAAATAGTTTTTGTTCACAAATGCATATTTTTCAATCGGTTTTCCCTTTTAAATTTTCTTAAGTTAATTATTTTATTTATTTAAAAAGCTTAGAAGTCCAATAAAAAAAATTCTTTAGTTTTGATATGTATATGAAAATATTAAGGGTAATTTAAAAAAAATTATTTAAATTATTCCACATCCGCTGAACAAAAAAGGAGGATATTAGTTTATAGTAAAAAAGATAGGCTTTCCAATAAAAAGTACTTTCAAAAAATTTAAAGAAATAATAAAATTGAAAAATGCATTCTAAAACTGCAGTTGCATTTAAAGTGCAGTTGGGAATAGAAAATATTTTTTTAGAAAATTGTTTTCAAATATAGAGAAAAGTGTGGTAATACCGTTCAAATTAATGAGATGCAAAAGGCAGTCTAAAAGATATCGCGCTCCAAAATTATACAAATTATGTTCGAAATGTTCTTAGCCTAACAATGAAAAATAAGAGCTAGATTTTTAAAATTATTTTATTTTTCAATATAACCTCCTGAAACTTCAATACACAAATAATTTTCGTGAAGCTCCTCAAAATAATCGTTTACAGTTGCCATTACATCTTCATTCGAGGTAAAACGTTTGCCAGCAAGCCATTTTTTTAGATTTGGGAACTGGTAGAAGTAAGAGAGAGCTAAATCAGGGAAATGAGACATGATGAGCTAATTTTCATTCGAATGCGTTTTTGGTCAACTGTTATCAAATGCGGCGCCCATCTTGCAGATAGCTTTTTCATCTGCAAAATAAAATGTACTCGATCATTTGAGATGCCTATGGCATATTTCACGCAGTTTCACTCGTCGATCGTCTAACGATATCATGGACTTTAGCTATAATTTCTGGCGTTGTTGCAGTTTTCGGACGTCCACTTCGTGGTTCATCTTCAATGCTTGTATAACCACATTTAAATTCATCAACCCAATTTTTTTCTGTTGCATATGAAGGAGCACTTTCACCTAAAACATACACCATATCATTATGAATTTCTTGTACTGATAAACCTTTCTTATGTAAATATTTAATCACACCACGAATTTCTTATTTTTTAATTACAAAAAAATTACTGAAGCGCCTTTTTTGAACACCTGTTACTATACGAATGAGTAGACAGATCAAAACCAAATTTAACATGTGTTGATATGCCGGATGGAAGTTTCCATTATACAAATCTTTTTGCTGTTTATACCGCCATCTCTATGTCACTCTAAGAACATTTCGTACTGCCCTCGTTTATTGAAAAATAAAGTGACTGTTTTAATAAAAAAAACGAAAAATATTGCAGTGGCGTAGCCCAAAAAAGCAATAAATTGAGTTTGTACAATAGCAAAAATGTTAAAGTTTTCAAATAAATTAATTTGAAAAATTAAAAGGAGAAAACAGATTTATGTCAAAAAGTACTTTTATAAACAAAAAGTATTTTTGAAACTAACTAAATAAAGATGTAGACGACTGCACAATCAAAACGTGTTTTGAATTATTATAATCCGACAAGAACTACGGAAAATGTTGGTATTAAAATTCCGACAAATATAGTTTTCTTTGATTTTTTTCTTATGAAAATCGTGAGTTCTGGAATTTTGGTTTATCATATTGGATTTATTCATATGGCTCCATAGAGTATCTCTTTGCAAAATGCGGCAAAAATCGGGAGACTATCGTTTAATTTATTTTTTTAATTTTATAGAATTTTTGATATACAAATTCGGGTCGCCATATTACAAAAGTCAGAAAACTTGACAGTTGCAAATAAATAGCTTGGTGGGAAAAAACTTACTGTATTGGTTTCAAAATATTTTCTCACAGCATACTATTTATAGTTATTACAAACGGTCGATAATAATAAAAAACTGTGAAAAAAATTAATTTTGCTTTGACAATTGCTTAATAAAAAAAATTAATTGGAAAATTATAGTTTAATATTAATGCCTAATACAATGCCTTAACCCCCTAATGCACTTTCTTCTGATTGCGTAATATTTAAACCATATATTTGACATTAAAAATCTACTATGGAACAAATATTAAAATTTTAATTTATCGCTTTATTTAGGCGATATATCACAGTAAAAGTTAAAGACGAATCAAGAAATCCAATGGTCAAATAATTTAGATTTTTGCTGTAAATAATACCGTCAGTAAAATAAAATTATATACCCAAAATTGTTGATCTAGTCTTGCTAATTCCGAAATTATAGCGATTTTCACTTTTTGAAAATTACAAATTTTGCGAATTTGGCACTTAAAATCAACTTATGTGTAACAGTTCAATGCACTAACCATTACACCATAGCGTCCAACATTTAATATTTTATTGCGGCTTTGTAATCTAAAATGAAAAATTAAAAAAGTATTTTGATATTTTAGCTAAATTGGAATTACGTTGTTCGTTTGGTTCGTAAAAAGATTCCTTCATTAGGGACGTTCATGTTTTTATAACCTACTCCACTACGTGGACAGGGTATAATAAGTTTGTGCTGATGTTTGTAACACCAAAAAATATTGGATCTAGACCCACCTTTTAGTATACCGATCGACGCAGAATCACTTTTCGTTTGGATTTATCGATGTCCGTCTGTTTGTCCGTGCATTCTTGTGCACACTAGGGATATAACTTTTTGCAATTTTTTGCAAATATCAAAATGGCCCTAGCATAGTCGAATAGGCCATTGAAAATTATATAAAAAAATGCTATTACTTTTTCGCAGTTGTCAAAAAAGTTCACCCACCAAACGCGGTAAAGTTTTTAAATGATTTATTTTTTTATTTATTTACCTAAAAGGCGCAAAAAAGTTTTTTTATCAATATATCAACCTGCATTTAACATTTGTGTAAATACTTACGAAGCTGAATGTATGTCATTGAAAATTACGTTATGTACTTTAATTGTTTTTATTATTCAAAGAAAATTATTAATGTGTTTCAAATATTCCGAGTTTGTGTTTAATACTTAAAAACAATGGATTTTAAAAGAAGTCGTGGGTGAGGTTTTTTATCCGAAATGACCCCAAAATTATTTTTTCGTAAATAACACAACCTTCGCCATCGCGTGGTGCTAGGGCCAAAAATTGGTTATACCCCTAGTGCACACTCTACAGGTCGAAAATATTAAGATATTTCTATAAGATTTGGTACACGTACCTATGTCGGCCCAAGGACGAAGTCTATTGGTCCATGTTTAGACCTAGTGCCCATATAACGGTCCCAGTCAAAATTGGCTTGTTTACACGCTGCACGTCGCAAATACGAAGATATTTCAATGAAATTTGGTTCGCTGCCTCACATGGTCCCAAAAACAAAGCTTATTGATTCTAGATAGGATCGTTTCATATTTGGACCTATCGCCCATATGGGTTATACATATTTCCAATTTTCTTTTCTTTTATCATTTTATAGAAAATTTTGGCACGCGTCCATTTTAACCCATTCGGATTACGGATTCAAACATTATTTGGCTTTTAACCCTTTGACACAGGAATTTTAATGGGTGGGAATTTTCCGACCAAACTTATTGGAAATGTAGATCTATGTTATAGAAATATTGTTTATTACTTTTATGGCTTTGTAGCACGCCCTAGCGGAGATATTTGGAATTAAAATTCAAACATTAACATGCTTCCGACCCCGAGCGGGTTAAAATTTTTTAAAAATTTTAATTTTATATTTTTCCTATTACTAATCTCTACATAAAATCCTTTGAGTTTTTGATGTTTATTCATCACACAATTTTTGAGACTAAACTTTAGCCTTTTTTTAACTTTTAAATTTTAACATATTCTGAGCAGCGTTGTTGATCACAAGACGAAACGCTCTCTACTGATCTCATGTTGTTTTAAGAATAAATTTTACAGCCTACATAAAATTTTAATAAGAACAAAATAACGAACCGGTAACAGTAAATGAATAGCGCTTTGGTTAAAATTCAAATCAGTGACGAGTTGATGAAGTCGACGTACATTGTAATGTACGCCACTCGCCAAAGGGTTAAACAAACTGGTTTAGGGTATTATATAATCGGCATGCCCGACTCTAACTTTTTTATTCGTTTAAAAAGACATTCAAAAGCATAAAATTACTATTAATTTTACGCAGGGGTATGGCATCACCAAAAAATAAGTTATAAAAACATCGTTATCACTAGATGGCACTTTATTAAAAAAACTCACAAATTTTCTTTTTTATTTAAATTTAAATAAAAATAAACAACAAAGCAAAGAAACAAACGGATATCTCAAATTTTATTATTTGAATGTATTCCGTGTTGTTTTTCCTTATTTTAAATAGTTTTCATCAGTTTTTGAGTTTTTAAATACAGGCTCAACTGATAATAAACTGATACTAATTTCAGCGCCCTCTACCGGTGAGTAGTGTAAGTTTTGATTTTCTATCTCTATAATTAATAGCCTCTGATTTTACGTACAATGTGCTTATGTTGCTTTAAAAAGAAATTCAAATAACATGGTTGGTAATTTTATTTTATATAGTGTCCAACTTTTTTATTTGTTCCCTGTATGTTTCCCTTATTCAGAAAAAACCATTCTTTGGGGACTTTTAAATGAAAAAATTTGTTTTATTTATGAACAAGTTAATTAATACAAATCAAAAAATTCTATCAGTGTAGCGTTTTAATTACTTCTTTTCCATCAGTTTTTTTTTTTGCTAGGTAGATCTGAATATATTATTGTACTAATCAGAGATGGGCTAAAATCATTACCATTACATTTTCATTACCATTACTTGATGTAATGGTAATGGAGCTTTTTTATCATTACCATTTTTTGAAGAAATGGTAATGTTTTTTTTTCATTACCATTGCGTTAAAAAATGGTAATGAATATTTTTTTTAATTTTCATTTGTTTTGAAAATTAAAATGAACATTTTTTTAATTTTCATTACTTTTACCTAATGTTTACATAGTAATGAAACACCCATTTGTTTTTCATTACATGCCGTTTTTGTCGAAGTTTTTTATTTTAAAAATATTAGGTTTACAAATTACTAAAAGCATTTTTTAGTTCATAATCCGAGGCCTATGGTATCCATATTTGATACCAAGTTTTGGTGGCTAGTTGCAAAAAAAAAAATCTCTAAAAGAAATTGCATAAGGGAAAATTCTTGCATCAATATATTTCTTTGCAGAACATAAATAAGTAGCTGATTAAGTTTTTTAATTCAATTCTAGTACAATAGTCTTTTTTCGCGATCCGCCATTATTTTGCAATTTTGTAAGTGCGGTTTTTTTTAATTTATAATCTAAGGACTATAATACTCATTTCGTACAACAAAGTTTGGTGGCTAGTTGAAAAAAAAAAAATTGCAAAAAAAATCGCAATCAAAAAAAATTCAAAAAGGAAAATTTTAAAATTCAATTCATTTACCATAAAGTCTTTTTTCGCGTCCCGCCATTATTTTGGAGTTTTTTAAGTGAGGTTTCTTAAAATCTATATTCTAGTGACTATAATACCCGTTTCATACAACAAAGTTTTGGGGCTAGTTAAAAAAAAAACCGCGAAAAAAAATTTCCAAAAAGGAAAATTCTAACATCAATAGATTTGTTTGCAGAATGTAAATCGCTGAATAAGTGTTTTAATTAAATTTTTTTACCATAAAGTATTTTTTCGCGTCCCGCCATTATTTTGGAGTTTTTTAAGTGCGGTTTATTAAAATTTGTTAGCTAGGGACTATAATGCCCGTTTCATACAACAAAGTTTGGGAGCTAGTTAAAAAAACCGCGAAAAAAATCGCGAAAAAAAAATTTACAAAAAGGAAAATTCTTACATCAATAGATTTGTTTGCAGAATGTAAATCTCTGAATAAGTGTTTTGATTAAATTTTTTTACCATAAAGTCTTTTTTCGCGTCCCACCATTGTTTTTGAATTTTTTAAGTGCGGTTTCTTAAAATTTGTAATCTAGGGACTATAATGCCCATTTCATATAACAAATTTTGGTGGTTAGTTGCAAAAAAAAAAAAAAAAAATCGCGAAAACGAAACTTTTTGCATCAATATATTTATTTGAAGAATGTTAATCGCTGATTAAGTTTTTTAATTGAATTTTTCTGCCATTAAGTCTTTTTTCGCGTTCCGCCATAATTTTGCTATTTTTTAAGTGCGGTTTTTTTAAATTTATAATCTAGAGACATACATCAAAGTTTGGTGGCTAGTTGCCAAAAAACATTGCGAAAAAAAATTTCCATAAAGTAAAATTTTTTAGTGTAGAACAAAGAACAAAACGTTCTTTATATCATTATGTTAAGTAATGGTAATGAAATTTCATTTGTCTACCTAGTGTAGATAAAATGAAAATTATTTTTTGTGAATGAATTTTTTTTTTAATTTTCATTTTATAGATTTAATGGTAATGAAAACCTGCAATGGTCCTTACAAAGTAATTAATTACTCCCATCTCTGGTACTAATACTACTTCAGGTTTTAAATAAATAAAAATATTAATATTCGGGTGTATTGAATTCAAAGTGTTTGCTTTAACAATTTAATAGGGAAACGTATAAAAATAAAAAAGCATAACGAATTCAAGGTAAAAAGCTTTATGAACTATTTAACACATAAATATTGCAAAACTGTAATATTATTTACATAGTATATATCCAATACAAACAGAAATTTCAACAGGTTAACAGTGTTCTCTTTTTTGTTTAATATATTTAAAAGTTTTACGTTTTAATTGTACGGAAGAGTGGCGAAACTTTCAAATTAAATTGAGCAGAAATCAATTCAATGGAAACTTTTTTGTTTTAAAACAACATGAACTTTTGACCAAATTTCGTTTTTCATAAAACAGAATTACAACTTGTTTCCTGTATTTTGTGAAGTACTATATGAAAAGCCAATTAAGTATGACGCTTCTTTTGATATGCAAAAGGAATCAATCGATTGGAATTTCTCAATTAAATATGCAACTTACCCAATATTAACTAGGGTTTGGAAAAATATTGAATGTATATTTAATTTCGAGCACTTATACAACATGTTTAAGTTTGTTAAACTTCTAAATATTATACATAAACGAGTAAAAAAGTTCTTTAACGGGCATGGCGACTATATGATACCCTAAACCCATCTGCTTAAAAGCCAACTAATGCTTGGAATGGGTTGAAATGTACTTGTGTCAAAATTTGTCTCTAAATGATAAAATGGTAAGAAACATTTATTTTGCCTTTATTTTTATTTTACCTAAAATTCAAATATGCAAGGATTTTATCTAGGATTAATAGACACTGTCCTTGGGCACAAGTGAGTCAGCGAAGATATTTGCGACTTGTAGCGTGCGTCCTTTATATGAAACATGGATCGATTTATACCAAAATCAGTAGACTTCGTCCCTAGTCGATATTAGCCGGTGTACCCAAGTTCATAAGTTCAAAATATCTTAATATTTGCGACCTGTGGCGTCCAAAAATGCCAATTTTTTGGGGATCTGAATACGGGAACTAACTATAAATATGGACCGATTGTAACTAAAATTAATAGACTTTATTCATGAGCCTATGTGAATCAGCGCAACAAATTTCATTAAAATACGTCCCTATTTTTGACATGTAGCGTGCAAACAATCCAATTTTTTAGAGTACCAAATTTTATTAAAATATCTTAATATTTGCTACCTGTAGCGTGCGCACAAGAATATATGGACAGCCAGACAGACGGACGGACGGAAATCGTTAAATCGAAACAAAAAGTGATTCCGAGTCGATCGAGTAACTAAATTTTGATCTAGGTCCAATATTTTTTGGTGTTATAAACTTCACGACAAACTTATTATACCATGTCCACGTAGTGGTGTATGGTGTATTAAAAATTTAAATTGCTATAATTATATTCCCAGCAAAAAAGAAGGTCAGGACTTCTAAATGTGATACACAAAATCACAACTTTAAAAATAATGAATTCTAATAGTATAATATAAATACAATCCTGTATACTAAACCTTACAAACAACGTCTCAGAAGTTGAATTGCAGCTACACACACGAAAAAAATTGCCAACCGAATTGCTAAGCCTATTTTGGTTGCTACAACCAATAAATTCGGTTGGTGAAACCATATTGGAACATGATTCCTAATTATTTTGGGTATTGCAACTAAAATTTAGTTGTATAAACCGAATTTTGTTGTGATAACCAATATTCGGTTGCAGCAACTTTTAGTAGATGTAACCGAATTTCAGTTGGAAAATGGCATATTTTTTCTCTGTGTCTATTAACAACTTACATACTTTGAGCTTGATACAAAACCTTACAAACAACTTCTCAGAAGTTGAATTGCAGATATCAACAACTTACTTTGAGGTTCATGCCTTATGAAATTCATTGCTGATTGTGCTAGAAATTAACAAACTTGAAAAAATTATTGTTGAACAACTTACTAACATTTAATGCAATTTGTTCGTTTTGGGCGTAATCACCAATGAATTCTAGAATGCATTACGCCCAAACTAAGTTGCTGATAGCTGCAATACAACTTCTGCGAAGTTGGTGTTGTGCACAAAAACGCATTTATATTGTAATATTATAATTCATTAATTTAAAAGCTATATGTGTGGGTACGCTTAATAAGGTATCCATTTACAGTTGGTAAGGCCTATGTTTCCTGGGATTATTAGTTTAGCTCGATTTATAATTATATATATTTTCTGATAATAAAAGCTTTATTCAGTTATATATTTGTATATGAATAAAGAAAAAATAGCTAACAATTTTTATAATAACTAACTATCGAAACAAGAAAATTATAAGTTTTATATATAATTTAATCAGCATTAAAGAATTATTTAAAACCATTAAATAAAGTTTACTATGATTTCCGTATTTTGCGTTTTATGCTATACTTTGAAAAATTGTTGTAGTGATTAATGTGCGCTGTGGTTGCAAAAATGTTGCTCTTGAGGCAAGAAAATGAGGGCATTTAGATGGGTGGATATAAACAGCACTGCACTCAGGCTTGCCAGAATTGGGGTTTTGTCCCCAAATTTGGGTATCTTTGTTGGTCTTGTTCACAAACATTTTCATTTGGGGACTGTGCACTTTTTGGGTATTTATAAAATGTTTAGGGGATTTTTGGCGATATTTAAAATCTTTCGTATATGGGTGATATCAAAAAATGTGATAAAAACCGTGTAACCACCGAATTTCTAATGCATGGATTACATTTGAGTTATATATTTCGATATATATCAGCGCATTGTCACCTGTTTTACAAAATTTATAACAATCTGATCAATTTTTGGTTAATACATAAAATTTGTGACCAATTTTATAGGCCAAATGTAAACTCCGAAACAAGTAACTCATAAGGTTTTTTAACTTTAATAGCTTATATTTTAATAACCAATAAAGCTAAACACTAACTGTAAGAATTTTTATGAAGAGGAAAAGTGCCGTTTTTAATAAAAACTAATATATTTTACAAACTTATTCGTATATCTTAGCTATCACGACTTCAACTCTGTAACGATTTTTCGTTATAATTTTTGATAAAAATGCATATACCAGAATTTTGGAGTTATCTATTATTTATATTGCGAAAAGTATAATATTATTTATACTCAAATGATCGTTGGACTGTAGGTAATCATCCAGTATAACATACTTGAAGCTTTTCTGCAGCATGTCACATTCTCGAGATGAAAAAGGATGTCTTTAATAAGATTTGAAAAAATGTTGTAAACTCCGTTCCTAATTTTTACACCAAACTATTCAACGAGTAAGAACAACAATGTCATATTTGGATTCACCTTTTAGGCATCATGCGATTTTGTTTCGGAAAAAAAATTCTGACAAAGCGTTTCTGAAAGAAAACGAAAAAAGTAACCAAATGTAAACTCCGTAACTGTAAACTCCGTAACCACAATTGTTTGCATCAGATTTCATTCAAATAAATGCAGATAAATGTTTAAAATATTTTAAAATAACCATAAAGAGAGGTGATTCAACTAATATTTATGTGTCAAAAGACGATTCAACTAATAATTTTGCGTCAAACCAAAAAAAGTTATCAGTTTTTTACCCTAAGCTGCTGGAGCGAAAAACGATTGATTTTGCATTTCATTGGTTTTGAATCGATATTTCGAGTTATTACTGACATTAGTTTGACAAATTAAATTTGTTTCACATAATTTAAAATTTTTTTGATCGTGAAATTTTATGTTTTTAATATATTATTTTGTAACTGCGCAACCGCTGTTTGGATTTTAAATATTTTATATTTTTGAAAAGCATTTAAAAGGACCAAAAATACAAAATTAAAAAAAAATTAAAATTTTTTTCACGGAATGAATTGTATTTTTATTCGCGAAACCGCCAATTTGATAAACACAAATTATATATCATTGGAAATCAAGTTGAAAACCCAAATACGAAAAGCTAATAAATTGAAGAAAATTCGTACTCAATTTTTTTTGTTATATCTTTTGCTTGCAGAAATGTAAACTCCATTACAACAAAAAAAAATTAAAATTGTGCAAAAAAAGTTATTGCGACAACTTGTAGAAGAGATTTTTTTCAATTAGGTTTATAATGACTAAACTTACTGATTCCATTAAGAAAAAACCGAAATATTAACACTTTTTGCTTCTCACAAATTTGGCCCAAAAATTTATCACATTTTTTGATTTCACCCATATATTATATCGTCGGCGCAATCAGAGCTTTGTAGAATTAATTCCTTTTTGAATAAATTCACTACTAATCGAATTCAATTTTCTCTAGAATTGAATAAATTCCTTTTCTTAAGTAATTTCTGAATTCGTTCAACTGAACGCGTTCATCAAACAATAAATTCAAAGAATTAATTCAATTGCAATAGTTCATTTTATTAAATTAAATGGATTAATTCACTGGTGAACGCGTTCAATTTTATAAATCGAACGAAAAAACAAGTGAAGTAATTCCTTACTGAATTAATTCACTACTGAATTAGTTCCATTTCATTTTCGTTGAGTGAATTAAACAAAAAAAAAATTACGTTCAGTGAGTTAAAATAAAAAATTACGTTCACTGGACTCAAATGAGAAGCAACAACATATTTTATTTAATAGCTTGTAGTGTTCTTAGTATTGTTAAAACGTATAAATGAAATATGTCATAGTCAAGCATCTATATTTTACGGGGAAGCATACAGTTATATTTTTTCCCAAATTCATCTATATCTGTAAAGTTTTTATCTTTAATTGTGAAAGGCTTTATTTTTTAATCATGTAGGTTGATAACCTGCAGCGTGTTTCTCTTACACTTAATATATAATTTATTTATTTTTACTAGCAAACGCTGTAAAATTGTTTAGTTACAAATTTTATTTGTAAATAAATATTTTCTTCCACAGAACGGCAGAAAACAGGCTGCCGTGAATTCAATTCAGTGAACGTATTTTTTTTTTTGATTCAGTGAACGTATTTTGTTTTTAATTCACTGAACGTAATTTTTTTTTTTTTTATTCACTGAACGAAAATGAAATTCAATGAATTCAGTGGTGAATTAATTCAGTTAGGAATTAATTCACTTTTTTCCGTTCGATTTATAAAATTGAACGCGTTCACCAGTTAATTAATTCATTGGATTTAATAAAAAGAACTATAGCAATTGAATTAATTCGTAACAAAATAAATCGAACGAAAACAAATATGAATTAATTTCATTCAATACATGGTGCTTTGTGATTTAATTCATCGAATTTTTAATTCAGAATTGAAAAATTTAATAAAGGATACAATTCTTCAAAGCTCTGACCGCAATTTTTTTTGAAAATAATATTTTAGATGGTTTTTGTTATAATAAATTACAACGAAAACTATTCATCTTTAAACTCGCATAATATTTCTTGTATTATTATTATATAATATTTTATATTTGTATGGTTTTTACAAACATCAGTAAAATTCAACTTAATAATTTCAAAAGGACAAGTTTAACTTCTTGTGTTAACAGCTTTGAAAACTTTTATATTTTTATAATATTTTCAAAGCTTTCTAACAAGAACCACCCCTTGTAGTTGAGATTTTTATAGGATTAATATCCAATAATCTATTATATTTATGCACAAACTTGTAAAATTTTAATTAATAAATTCTATTATATTTAAGAGGCAAGCTTCTTTAAAAAGTGTCTTTAAAACTTGAAAATTTCAAAAGAAAGATCTTTCAGCATTCAATTAGTTTTAAAATAAGCTAAAAATAGGAAGATTTGTCGATAATAGTCCATGAGTTCTGAGGTATTTTTAGACAATTATACGAAAACAATTTCAGAATTCTTAAAGTTAATTTTTAATTTTAGTTATTATGCGGTAATTAGGGATTTTTCGGGCATATTTTTAGGTTTCTTGAGGATAAGAAATATAGTCTGGTAAGCTTGACTATACTCAACTATGTGATTCACACACACTGTTACATGCAACATACATAGTACATACTTATATGCAAGTAATACGTAACTGAATGCTACTAACAAATTGATATTAATGACGCGGATATAAAATAAAATAGCAAGTAAATATTTCGTGTTCTTTTTTTTTTATTCTTGTAAATCGTAGCAATGAAGAGGTAAATATTTTTTTATACTACACAGAAAATAATCTATAAGCCATTTTACGAAAAAAAGTTTTTTCTTTCCCAGAATATACGAAATTTTCATTTCTTTTTGGAATTTAATTTATTAAAAAATTGTGTAATTTTACGTAATTTATTTATTTATTTGGTCTATGGATACAATAATTATCCTTACAGACTAGCAACTAGAACAATATCATTGGCGTACCTAGACCATTTTTCTGGGGTGGGCAAGCGACCCATTAATTTTCTGCTGTTTATTTGCCCAAAAGTGCATCTATTTTTCTGAAGAAAACCTCGTACAATGAATGTGTTCCAAGCTATATTTTCAGATTATTATGATAGAGAAAGATCAACCGGTCTAATTCGTCTACTTCGGATGAATCCTTTCTAACCCCATATTCTGATCACTTAAATTACCGAGGTGGTCAAAAACAGTGAGATGTTCATCTTACAATGTTTTTTTCTCCAAAATATTGAAATTTCATTAAAATAACATAGTAATGTTCAGTTTGAAGAAACTTCCTAGTTAGATATTAACTAATTATTCATTTAGAAAACTATGAAATCTAAGATATTTAACTCACCAAAAAAGATTATGGGTTATATTTCTATTATTGAACAACTTTGCGATTCTAATTAATTTTCTTAAAGAATAACTCGTATGGTCATTTTTATAATCAAATAATCTTAAATATTTCTTAGGTAAGCATTTTTCAAACAACTTTCTTATTTAAGAAATATTTAAAACAAAAATCGATCTTAGTTCTGACTATAGAACTGACCCTTAGATTGCAACAACTTAGCTGGAATCTAGTAGATATTTTCCCATACCAAAAACACAGGATTAATTGATATAAAAAAAAGTAATATTGTGATACTTTTTGCCATCAAAATTATAGATAAAAGAATTGTAGGTAGATTTTTTAAGGCCGGTCTGGGGTGGGCTTAGCCGACGAACAATAGTAAATAACTTAAATTAACTTATTTAATAAAACTTTAAATTGAGAATGAGGAACAGTTATATCTAATTGATTACAATAATCATTAAATAATCACAATGCTTTAGTTAGAGGTTCATTCAGTGCATAATTAGTTTTATGAATATCAATAAAGAAGAACTTATCTATAATCCTTAGGGATCTCGAAGGAACACAGATTTTAATTGAGTTTAATAATTCAGAGGAATCAACTGCGCCACAAATAATACCATGTATAAAAGTTAACGCAAAAATGTTTCTACGAGTTTCCAGAGTTTTCAGGAAGATAAAATCAAATTTATCTTCATAGGAAGGAACACAATATGTAGGAACAGGAGCAGAAAGAGTGGAATTTAAAACATTTAAGAAAGGAAGAGCAAATTTAACAAACTTAACTTGGATTTTCTAAATACGGCTTTTATGAATAACCGCATTAGGACTCCAAATAAATGACGCGTATTCCAGTTTAGATCTAACAAAAGAAACATATAAAACTTTTTTTGTAAAATAGTCAATAAGATTAGTAGAATTGCGACGTATAAAAGCTAATAGTGAGTAAGCTTTAGGAATTATAAAATTTAAATGGCTGCCAAATGTCAGTTTGGCGTCAAAGACTACACCCAAATCCAATATTTCATCCACAGATGACAGAGTATGAACTTTCATTCTATATTGAGAAAGTAAAACATGACGGCATTTATGATACACCATATAAAAACATTTCGCAATATTTAGAGGTAAACCATTACGTTCAGACCACAAAATAACTCTAGACAAATCCTCCTGCAAGTCTGCAATATCTCCAAAAGAAGATATTGGCTTAAAAATCTTTAGATCATCAGCATACATAAGGTACTGAGATTTTTTAAAACAATGACAAATATCATTAGTGAAAATATTAAACAGCAAAGGACCTAAAATTCTACCCTGAGGTATACTAGAGGTGGGGATAAAAACATCAGAGTATACTCCATCTACAGAAACAGCAGTAGATCTAGCAGTTAAATAAAAACGAAACCAACTCAGCATCTGAGAATGTAACCCTGTCTTAGAAAGTTTAAGTAATAGAAGTTCATGTGGCACCCGGTCAAATGCTTTTGCAAAGTCTAAGTAAATTGTATGTATTTGAATACCTTTTTCAAAACAAGAAACAATTAATTAACAATTAACGAAAATCATTCGCAATTTAACAATATGTTAAAGTGCGGTCAAAAGTAAATCATCGGGATCATCGGGATATACTGTGCAATTTTGCAAATTTTGTACATTTTGGACCAGATTATGGTAAAATTTTTGAGTTAAATTAAATGAGTTAAATTGTTAACAATAATTTAAATTCAGTTTCTAGTAGATCTAAGGATAAAATTCAACTTAAAAGAAAAAACCAATACGCGCTTATTTTTTGCGGAATTTCTTTTTTTCGCTAAAAAGCATATTATAAAATTTTATTTAGGGTCAGCCCATATTTAGACTTTTCTTAAAAAAAATTACAGACATCGGTATTTCGATAAAATGTTTTGTTTAATATTAAACCTACAAAAAATTTCATAAAATTTTTTTTATTGAATTGGGGTAGCTCTAAAGTTTTATCAAAATTTGGCCCAGAGCTACGTGAAAAATGTATAAAATTTTCAAAATTCTAAACTATGTATATCCACTCAGCGATGATTTATTTTTCAAAAGAAAAGTTTTGGTATCCATATTGCTCTATTTAGAATATATTGTTTCTTTCACATTGAATATCTGATAAAACGCGGAAAATTGCGAATTTCAAAAACACTTGAGACACGTGTTCACTTAAATCGTCTATAGATTATGATATGTAAGTTTGACATTTCAATCACAAATATCTCTGTAGGGTTTTTTTTATAGAATATTCTTGAAAATAGGACATGCCAGGATATGCTTGAACATGTTATATATAGCGCTGGACGCGCCTCTAAAAAACCTTTCATATTATACCCATATTTAGTATGTTGGGAATCATCATAAAAGAAACCAAGGTTGATTTTGAGAGGGGCACTTTTTTTACTTTTTTTACTATGTATAATATATAAATAACATACATGGGACTAATTTATTAGGTGGACTAATTAACTGATGATTTCGTTACCATTGCATTGATATCAATTGTAATGAAATTATTTTCAGTACCATTTTTTTAATTAATGGTAATGATTCTAAAATTTGGTTTCATTGATTAATGACAATGATTTTAAATTTCATTACCATAAATTAAAAAAAATAATTTCCATTCACAAAAAAACGTAAAAATGGAGTCAAACTCGCTGAAATCGAAGATGGAATATGCTCATTCAGGCTCATGCTCATTTGAAATTAAATATTACTTTCCATTCCATTGTTATTTGTATACAGGTAAAATTTAACGGAATGGAATGGATCCTCCTTAAAAAATTATGTTTTATAACTTGCCGGCCAAACCAGTTGTTCGTTTTCATTTGCCTGAATTTTTTTGTAAACAAATGGTTTTTAATCAATTGTAATTAGTTTTTTTATTCATTAGTGTAATTTCATTACCATTAGTAATGATTTTTCTAATGAAAAATATTTCATTACAATTAAATGGTAATGAAATTTTTTTCATTGTCATTAGTATGAACTAATGGTAATAAAATTTCAATGGTAATGAAAAATTCCCATGTATGATACATATGTATATTGTTTAACATCTCTTGATTTAATATAAATTATTTTTATTGATAAAATCTTCAAAAAAATGTTATTCACTTATGAGTACCGAATGAATCGTTTGCTAAGTTTATGAATCACTAACAATATATTTGAAAGTGGAGAGATTAAATATCGGTGTTGCCAGAATAAAACTAGAAATTAACAAACTGTTATTAAACGATTACAGAAACAATTTTTGTAACAAAGAAAGTGAATACTTTAGGAATTTTATACTCGAACGCAAAACGAAGAAAAGTGTATGCATTAAATATGATCATAATCAATTTTTAAATTGAAAAATGGCTCACAGATCAAATTTTACTTGCGAAATTATCCCTGGTTTATGTATTACGAAAATACTCACGACAGCAAAGTAACGAAAATTTTCTTTTATTTCCCAGGTATTTTTGAGGAAAGTGATTTTATAAAAAATACTCTCGTAAATTGTATTAAAAAATGAGGGGTTTTAAAAATATAAAAGCAAAACAATTATAAAAAACTGAATATTTATGTTTAAAATTTCATAAAATAGAAAAATTATGATAATTTTCAAAATTCTTTCGTAATACAGTTACCTCTTCATTATCTTAATTAATAATAGCGGAGCCGATTGTGAATATTGAGGTGCTGTTTTTATGTAAGTAAAAAATTTCCTAATTCAGAAAATGTTTCCAAATAAGTTACGCGGTAGCGATATTTTACGGTATGTCTTAGTTGTCAATTGAAGGTTTCGTCATGACTTTAGTTAGTTTTATATGTAAATGGTTATAGTAAAAATAACCAAATAAAAGTCAACACTGCATGTAGGGACAAAACAATTAAATTCCAAGCGTTAATTAAGCCGAGGACTTTTAGTAAAATACACTCGTGCTCACGAAATTAAGTCAATTCAAGTTTTTTTTTTAATTTTATTGTTGATGCCTTTATTTTTAAAGATCAAAATAGTGGCTAAATTCGCCACGAAAGGCAAGGAAATGGTTCAGAAAATTATACAGAATTTTAACGTAATGTTCCTTTTTTCATTTTGTCACTTGTTTTAAGTGGGCGTGGCTTTTAACGAAAAATTAGCGATATCAACCTTTTATCAAATTACATAGTAAAATTTAGGCAGTACTGATCGCTTCTGTACAAACTGTATATTTTTGAAAATCCTATAAAATTGCCTTAAGTCTTGCATTATTTTTATCTACAAATAGTCGCCAGACTTAAAATTGCAGCACTTTAAATATGACCAAATGTTTCCTTGTTTTCAGCGATTTTTAATAAAGTTAACAGCACTGAAATTTTAAAGTGAATAGTTTTATGCTTTTCTTACCACAATATAACAAATCAGTCAAGATTTTGTTTACGTTATAGTAAAAAGAATTTCATGTTAAAATTTCAGTGCTGTTAACTTTATTAAAAATCGCTAAAAACAAGGAAAAATTTGGTCATGTTTAAAGTGCTGCAATTTTAAGTCTGGCGACTATTTGTAGATAGAAATAATGCAAGACTTAAGGAATTTTTATAGGAATTTCAAAAATATACAGTTTGTACAGAAGCGATCAGTACTGCCTAAATTTTACTATGTAATTTAATAAAAGGTTGATATCGCTAATTTTTCATTAAAAGCCACGCCCACTTAAAACAGGTAACAAAATAAAAAAACAAACATTACGTTGAAATTCTGTATAATTTTCTGAACCATCTCCTTGACTTTCGTGGCGAATTTAGCCACTATTTTGATCTTTAAAAATAAAGGCCACAACAATAAAATTAAAAAAAAAGTTGAATTGACTTAGTTTCGTGAGCACGAATGTATATTGGTATCAGCGGAAAGAGCACATTTGTAGAATGAAAATTCATGAAGACAAAGTTTACACACATCCTGAAAATATTAAGCGAAAATGCAAAAATTTCGAAATAGAGATGATATTCTTCAACACACATTTTACAACTGGCTTACATCGTGTGTTTCTAAGTACAAAATTTATTCATACTATAATAATAAATAAAATATATTAAAATTTTGCAAAAATTTTCCAAAAAAATCTTATTTATAGCACCTAACGAAAGTAGTTTAATAACATCCCAGAAAAAAAGTGGAAGTGATTCTTAAGAAATTAATTTTTCCATTGATTCTGAACAGAGTTAATAGAGGATTACACGCACTTTGGGGTTTTAAATCGAACTCACTTTATTTACAAATTTATTCGTACTTATATACTAAAGTATTTAACTTAAAAACTATTTAATTTATATCTTTCCCACGCTGCAATGCGCGGGACAATATTTTCCTTTTATAGATAAGGAAAGGTTCTTTGTCTCAACCTTTCCCTATCTAACGTATATTGTATCATGTGGAACAGACGTTGAGTTACAAGTAAAGCAAAAGAAAATACAAAAGGCTTTTCTAAAAATACCCTGAATTGATAACAACTCATGAGGTTAACAAACATAACAAATTTAATACAATAAAAAGAGTCAGATAAAATGCCCAAATTTATTACTTTACAATCCTTATCTGTTTAAAACTAAATAATTTTATATACATAGACCTTTTACTTGTTCAAGAAGTGAACAGATTCTAAAGTATTATTAGGTTTTGATTTTCCGCTTCTAAAGCACTTGTTTTTCACAAATGCGATTGTGGATGAAGTTAAGTCTTTTCAAATCTATATCCCGTAACATATTATAAAACCAACCAGATTTAAATGTTAACTACAGATATTTCTACATAAAAATGAAATTTTAACTATGGTTACGCACTTAGCTTTGGTTATTTTCAGAAAATTTAAAAAAAAGTGATTTGCTTAAATTTTTTACGAATAAAATTGATTCATTTTTACTAATTAAAAAGAACATCAAAAGATCTTAACTTTCATTAAACCATAAGCACTGCTTTAGAAGCAATGAATAAGGTTCATAAAAGAAAATTTTCACCCTATAAAAAAATAGTATTTCGCATATTTTTCTAAAAAATTTTGTGATGCAAAATAAGGAAATATTCCGTACATTCCGTTTCTTACATATTACGAATGGATTTTTTTCATTGTAGTGTTAAAGGTTGCTCGAGTGTTAACATTAAGGTAAATGTACATACAAGTATAAAAGAAAAAACCTCGTAAAGGAATGTACAAGATATTCGAGGTTTTATTGCAGCAATTAAGCTCTCTTTTGTAAATCAATTATATTAAACGCAAAATGTGAACAACTAAAACAGTATAACAAGAAAATAATTAAGAAATAACGAGGATTTAGAAATAAAATCAGAAATTAAAGTGAATATTTGTGTAATGTAAAAAAAGTAAAGAGTAGGAATGGGTTAATAAAACATTTTTTTTTTTTTTTTATTATCAGCCAAAGGAAATATTAGCTGTTTATGAATTAGATCGTGTTAGTTAGTTTATTTAAATTAATTTCTCTCCAAATGAAAAACCACAATGTTAAGTAAGACGAAACTAAAGAAAGTTCCAGGTTTAGATGGTATTTCATATGAGATTTTCACAAACGCGAATTTAGTGGCATTAGATGAGCTGGCCAAAGTTGTAACAATAGGTTTTCCCTTTTTAAGCTGAGGCATACTCATCGTGCCCAGGATCCGTTACAAATTATTTATATTTCGATACCCACACATTACCAAACAATGTGTAAAGTAATGTAATTCGATAGGGGCCACTGTGCAGCCTTCATTAATTATTGGAAAATATAAATGTAAATCCCAGATAAATTCTTCAGTCCTTATTGTGGCCCGAGTTTTACCAAAGTTACCACAAGGTAACCAAGGGCTATAGTTTTTTGTTGCCTACGAAATAAAAAACCCGGATCGCGATGCGTTAACACGCCTTGGCTGTAGTGTGGCGACCGATTTTTAACTCAGGGTTGTTGGAAAACGCGTTTAAAGTTTAACATTAGTTTTACGCTAAGAAAACAGCAAAGTTTCAAAAAACCGTGTATGAACAAAATTTATATCTCGTATTTTTCTTCATATGTACCAAATTTGGGAAGAATCGGTTAAATAGTATTTTACACATTAACCCAAATATTCTTAAAAGAGATGGTACAGAATTTATTAGCCCAGCAAAACCTTCTATAACTGGGTAAATGGACATGGAATAAGAAACCAAAAATTGTAACTACTTACACTTTGGTCGGATAACACATTATTTTAACATGGGGGTGTCATTGGAGGTAAATGGTTGCCTAGGTCGTACCGGTATAGGCTAAAATAAGTGATTACACAGGAAGTACTGAAATAAGTTGTTACTTGTAATATTAAATTCACTTGTTAGCTAAAATAAGTACATACTTGTATGGAGTGAAATAAATCGTTACAGGTTAGTACATATTTCATTGGTTACATTTAGGGAATAAAATAAGACGTTACTAGTAATGACTTTGTGCAAAAGTACACCGATCCGAGCAATGTAATTAGATTATAAATTTTTATTAAAACGTACTTGCGGATAATAAGTAGTTATATAATGCAATACCAATAACTTATTTCTTTTACCCTTATTAATAAGTTATTAGTAAATTTAATTATATAACACAATAACAGTAATATATTATTTTAAAGCCTCCAAATAAGTAGTGATATATCCCTATATCGATAACTCATTATTTCATACCTCCCACATAAGTATATATATACCACAATATTACCCTATAAACATTTTCACTGGAATTCAAGTTGAAATCAAGTTCAATTCCAGCGCTGTTTTCCAGTTTCAAGGCTTGAATTCAACTTTTATTACATTTTATTTCAATAGCATAGTCCAGCAAAAGGGGAACAAAAATTCAAGTTTGGAATATTTTTGTTAAAAAAACAAGTGCTAGAATTTGAAATATACTTTACTTCAAGCAAAATTTAAAGCACTTGAATTTTAAAACCTATGTGCTTACTGGGTAGTAACAAACCAATGGTAAAGGGGTACCCATTGTCAGGCAATGCGTGAAAAAGGTCTAACGCATTACCAAGGTTATGCTGGGAGACATTACATTGTGGTCAAAATGCTTTCATTTCGGATCAAGAAATTCGTGTCCAAGCCTTAAAATTTATTAAAATGATCTACTACAGAAACATTTTTTTATTCTATAAATAATAAATTTTAACTTTTACTGTACTGGATATTAGAATTTAGGATCTAAACAACTTAACTATTTTTCTGGTTCATTCGTAAAATTTTGCTTGGTGAAAATATAATTTTTTATAACTGTATTGTGTACTTATTGGTCTGTTTTTACTATGTAATTTCAATGTAATTTCTATGGTTTTTTATAATATATGCTGAACTGACCACAAACGACACACATCCCCTTCCATATAGAAAAAAATTGAAAATAAATAAGATTGTCATTGACAGAAGAGCATTTGTACACGGTTATGTTTGGATAGTATTGTTTTTCCGTTTTTTTTTTTTGTGGGAGTTCTACATACATGGACAAAAAATACTTTACATGTGATGTCAGATAAATTCATCAGTCTGTTACCGTTTGTGTTTTTTGTGAAACTTTTTTAGGTTCATACATAGTATGCAATAGCTACAGTGAAAGCAAAAAAAAGAGCATTTTATTTTAGGTATCGAACTAAGGACCATAAAATTAGGCCAAATCGATTTCTTTTTTTAGTATTTTCGTTATCTTCGTCCCTATTATAGTTATGTGAAAAAAATTTGGCCTCCTTGGCTTCTTCCTCGCCCCTCATTTTGTTTAGCAAATATATTTCCCGGTGGGTTAAAAAGGAATGTTTTACCCCAAAAAATTAAATTGAGAAATTATACTTTTTAAAGTATTAAGAATAAATGATATTATGAGTTTGAACAAATTGGACATAAATAATATTGTGCATGGTAGAAGTCGAAACAGCTTGCCATTTGCTGCACAATTGGCACTGCATTTCCAATTTTCTGGCGATTTTTAATTTTGTGGCGATATCTGGGCTTGTTTAAAAATTTAATTCCAATTCTGCTTACTTTTGCAAATGTGCACTTTCTTAAACTGAAGTCAGCAACCAATTCATTGGCTAAAGCTGCAGGATATTCAATGTAAGACAGGTCGTCCCAAAGCTGTTGACCAACGAAAAAAGATGGATACAAAAACTACATTTGCTTCTGCGATCACACGCTAAGAGAATTATGTCGATAAAAATAACTGAAGTTGAAGTTAAAAGAGTGAACACTGCAATTGCATTTGAAATTAACTGATATTGCGAATATTTTTAATACAATTGCAATTTAAAATAACTGCAATTGCAGTTAATTCAAATACAATTGCAGTTATTTTTACAGACATAATTCTCCGACCGTACTTATAGTGCACTTCTTTTTGATCCATCTGATCAACGTCTCCCATTTCCTTGTTGTAATGTGGGATAACCAATGGTCCATTTAGATCAATTTTGCCGACTTACCAAATACATGCTGCTTTACTTGGAACACAGCAGTTGGGTCGACGAAGTTTGAGGCTACGATTGTCCTTTAACTTAACTACAGAAATGCTATCCCATATAAAGTACCTTATGTCGCCTCGCTTCATTTCTTTATCGGCCGGAAATTGCTATGGAAAAGCGCTGTTTCTTGACAAAAAGAAACAAGCAACGCAAAAATGTACGAAAAATAAAACTCGAAATAATAATAACACATAAAATTCCTATATTTCGATTAAATATCACTAAAAATAGGCAAAAACAAACAAGAAATGCAAAGAAATGTTGAAAAACACACCCACAAAGGTAAAAATCACAACATTTTTATTTACATTGTGCCTTTGGTGAACTTTATTCCTTTTCAACCCACAGGTAAACATACTTGCCAAGAATATTTTAGGCGCCTGCAGACAGGTTGCCATTCACACAAACTCCCTTCTTAGATTTTCTGATAGGTTAGAGGTGAGTCCGAAACATACTTCAGCCTCAGTCAAATGCCCCCTTTAATAGGCCTGTAGCAAACCCCCTGAATTAAGACCACTTCTTGACCAAATTTGGAGGATCCTAGGGGTTTGGTGGAAAGATCTAGGGACTAACCGGCCATTTATATTTTGGTTGGCCCAATCTTCCTTTATAACTCACTTTGAGACATATATAGTCTATCTTTCACCTATAACACTATAACTAAAAAAAAACTCTTGGACAAGCATACTTGCCTGTGGTCGCCAAAGGTTTAACGCAGTCATACACTGATTACTTGCCCTCAAAACGTTTAAAAAAAATCTAAATAAATAAAATAAATGCCTCAAAAAGATTTAGTCTTACTTTAGTTTTCAGAATTTAGAACAAGCTTTGTCTTAAATATTTCGCAAGTTAGAAATTAATTTGAAAATTCTTGATTTTTCCGATAGTGAAAACTCATCTTCTTATACTACAAAAAAATCTGAAGTATATAAAGTTTTTAATTACTGTCACCACAAGTAAATCTATAAACTGCCACCTTTTTAAAATAAAAGAGAATGATATTTTTTATTTCGTAAATTTTTAATAGATCGCCGTTAAAAAAATTTGGAATATTAAAAAAAAATTTTTTGGTATGTTTTAAGAATTTTTGTGTTTGACGGTCTTCCATTTTCCCTTATTCCGTTACACTCAGAGTTATAAAAAATAGTACTTAGTATCATAAAATTTAAACATTTTGGAATGTATGTGAAATTGCGTCGAAAATACATTATATATTTGTTTTCTTTACCCTATTGTAAGGAAAAAATCTAAACCATGAAATTTAATCGGAAAAATAAATAACGAAATGACTTATTTTGTAATATTATAATTATATATGGTTTTATTTTCCTTCATATTGTCTAGATTTACCCACATACATATATTTTTTTTAAAACCATTTTTATTCAGCTTTATTTACAAAACCTCGTATATGAAAACACATTTCAGTATGACTGAGGTATTTAGCAAAATTTTAGACAAAAACGAAAACATAGTATATAAAACTGGCCCTTAAGCAGTATAAAAAGCACTACAATTATTGATTTAGATGTAGTTCTTTTTAATAGAAACCCTAATGCTTTTAATATTGAGTTGTCATAGGAAAGGAGTAATCGCACTTCAGCATTTTTCAGTACATTTTAACAAGTGCAAAGGAAACCCTTTTTCATCAATTAAAACACACAGAAAATAAATTGGTTGGAATTCTATCGGAACCAACGAAATATTTTCATCATTCAATAATTTTAATTGCAGTTACTTAAAATTCATCATCAGGAAAGTTATATTTATTTGTGAATAGAAAATATATATGATGAACTAAAACATTATCACATTATCCAAAATATTGGCTTTTCTAACCAATATTGAAAAAATACCAACTACCACATTAACTTCAATACCAACAACCAACAATTTATCGAAGATTTAGCCATTTGAATAAATATCGGCTGCAAAAATCTAGTATCAGTTGTGTTTCAATAAAATCGATCACTCTATCCAAAATATTAGTTTTTCCAATCAATTTAAAATTAATTTTTCAACTTTAGTAGCTTTAACCATTAATTTACATTATTTTGGTAATTGTAATAATATATTGAGACAAGGAACAGAAATTTTATTTATCATAATAATATTTTGGAATATATCATATTTTTTTCGTTTCATACATATGCGTGTTTAAATTCTAAGTTAGACAACAACTAAACGTAAGTATCTGTGGCGCAGGAGGTAGAGACACAGCCTTATAGCCTTAGAGATTTGAGTTCAAACCTCAACCAAGGCATTACTTTTTTTTAAAATAATTTTTTTATTGTTGTGAATACAATTTTATTCAAAAACAAAATATTCAGATTTTCAACATGAAGAAATTCAAATTTGAAATTTGACAAAAAAATTGTATGTCAAGTTTAGCCTAGAGGAAAAGCAATGGGCTGACAAACGGAAGGTCGCCGGTTCAATCCTGGTTCGCGATATAAATTTTTTTTTTAAATGTTTTTTTATTCAAATTAAAAGACACAACTGATTTTCTGTTGTTGATATAATTTTATTTATAGACAAAATATTCAAACCTGAAGAAACTCAAATTTGAAATTTGACTAAAAAAAACTTAAATATAGCTTAGCTTAGAGGGAAAGCAATGGGCTGACAAGCGGAGGGTCGGCCGTTTAATCCCAGTTAGCGACAAAAAAATTTTAATTTTTATATAAATTTTGTGGAACGTGTTTTTCTATTTATAGAATTTATAATCCACAAACATTAAAGTAATCTATTAACACAACAAAAATTCAAAAATTGTAAATAAATTTCGTACCTGGAACTACAAAAATTCGGTTGGCGAAAATTCGGTTGGAACTACGAATCCGTTTTCTGTGTGAAGTAAAAAAAAAAAAATTCCCAAAAAAATATATATTTTTTAGTTTACAAAACTTTTTAATTGCCGTCACCGGGTATTGAACCTTCGACCTCAAGATTGCTATCTAGCTCTCTACCGCTGAGCTATTAGCTGATATGAACGTTGACTGGCATAAAAATCCACTTTGTTATTACGAGATATTTTTAAAACTTAAAAAATTAACAAATATTGAATTTAAACCAATTAATTTTGAATATAAAGTAAAAAATAAAAATCGAACCCGCTATCATCTGTTTGAAAATAAACTGTACTAAAATCATTTCTTAGGATCACTTTTAGAACATTATTCTACAGAAGCCATACTTAAGTAATTTTTTGGATTTTTTTCAGAATTACTTTTTAAAAGGTGTAAAAATATACTAACGGATGCTTTGGAAGCAATGAAAGAAGTGATTTTTTTTTAAAGTATCGAAAAAAAGCAGCTTGTTAAGCATGACTTCCAATTATTTTTTATCGGTCGCTATATTTTACTTCACGTATATAAAATGTTCCATATCATATCTTAGACAACATTGTCCGATTATTATTTTTTTTTATGTTAGAACTTAACAAGTTTCTGCGGTTAAAAAATTCATTTTGGACAAGTGGTTTAGAATTCGTTTTATAATTGAATTTTGTTTCATAAATTTGGAGTTGTCTTTCTGAGAATGTAAGTACCCAGCAAAATTTCTTAGAAGCGGTTGCCTTTGAATGTATTCTAAAACAGGTTATTTTACAACCGTTTCCATTGAAAACTTTTTAGAACTGCTTTCTGGATTTTATAATTGGTTCAAAAACCAGTTCTAAAGAAACCTGAAGGAAGATAACTTATTGCTGATAGGTCTGACTCTACATAAAAACAAAACTGTTTGTGGAATATAAATTATAACCAATGCTACACAATATAAGATATTCTGCAACCAGTAGTTTTGATCTGATTTTTTACTACATTATTATATCTTTTAACTGCCCAGCAAAATCTTGGTAATTGGTTCCCATTATTAATGTCTATGTCTCATTATTAATATAACTAAAATCCGTATTTTATATACATGCATTATGGTTTGAAAGTGCACACAAGTCTCTTTGACTACTTACAAAACCTACATATAATCTAGCTTACTTTACCCTTGTAGGCCCTTACAATGCAGTCATAATTGTAAGGACCCACAAGCCAATATACTTCGTAAGTAGACATAACTACAATAACATGCAAGCTGAACAACATTTTTTGAAAATTTTAAATTTTGAATGAAGTTTATATATAGTTGCTATTTTAATTGGTAAATTAATAATTAATAACGCTACACAATTATCGAAATAGCAGAACTGGTACGTAACGTTATTATAAACTACGTCAAAGATATATAAAACCAAGTGAAAAGAGGGCAAGTTTTTTATTTTTAGTGTTAAAGATATACGGTGTTATGTACAATGTTTCTAAACAGTTTAATTAAACGTTTTTAAGCTAATTTGGCAAAAACAGTATGCATAATCCCTTTAACAACTACAAATTTAACAATCTGTTAAAGTAGGGTAAAGTTTGAAATAAGCATTTCATAAAATTTGGAAAATAAAAGTGTGATTTGAAACCATAAGTATTGAGTTTATATCTATTTAAAGACTTTTTGCAGGGACATCCACCCAAGAATATGTAAAATCCAACATTTTATATCAAACAAATTAAGAAAATCTGGAACAATTACATGGTTTAAGGGTTTTTTCATTAAATTTTCACAGATTGGTGTACAAATAAAATACAAAATAAACTAAACCAAATAGTGATGTTGATTTAATCAAAACATAATCGTCATTCGAAGACATTCAGTTTTCGTAATATTGAACTGTCTTCAAAATATTATTTTACACTATTACATAGCCAAGATGTATATATAAAAATTGTTTTTGTCATGTTTTGATTTATTATAAATTATTTTTATTGATAAAATCTTCAAAACAACATTATTCACCTATGATTAACGAGTCAATCGTTTACTAATCGTTTATGAATCACTAACAATTTATTTGATAGTGGAGACACACTAAATAAGGGTGTTGCCAGAATAAAACGAGAAATTAACCAACTGTTATTTAACGATTATGCATGACATTTTTTAATAAACCTTTAATAAGGAAAATTAATAATTTATCAATTGTATTCCTTAACGGAAAATTAAGAAAATTTTATGCACTAGAACCATTATCTATAAATTTTTTGTAAAATTAACTCAAGATTTGTGTAAAAAACTTAAAAAATTGTGATTTTTTTTTAAGTTAATAAATATCGGTGAATTAACGGGTAAAATAATGGTATCGTTAACGATAACGGTGTTTGTAAATTTTTCTAAATGTGTTGGTAATGGTAACGGTTGGTATTTAATTAGAAACAATATTATTAGCGGTATTATAACGATAACCAACCTTGATTAAAACTCGTCCAAGGAAATCATCTCTGTGTACCTTTTCTTTAATGAAATCAGTAATTATTTACACTTACCAATAATAGGCCATTTATGTATATGGAAAAAAGTGGTGAAATAACCCAGGAAAATTTTCTGTTGCAAAGAATTGTTTGTAGAATAGCTACTACAGCTCCTTCTACTGTCAATTCTACCACCGATAATTTTTGTTTGAAATTGTTCCAACAGCAACCGCTCCTATAGGTCCAAATTGAAACAAGTGGAACTTTATTTTTTTATGCGGGAAATAAAAATAACAGTAGTTTCCCAAAAACAATATTGTCCAAATTATAACTGAATTATGCACTATTTCATTTATGTCAAAATTCATAATATAAAAATTAAAATGCCTACGCTTTCTATTCTGAAGCCTTATAAGTAAGAAATTTCATGCACATAAAAATAGAAAATATGCGCCTAAAAAATGCGGCTAAAATATATAAATATTCAATAAAAATATACAAAAACTATGCCATAAAACTATTAGTTTTGCAATAATAATGCACTTTAAAACTTAAAAATATATTTTGTTAGTTTGTTATTATAGAACTTGAAGCTTTTCCAGAGGTCAATAAGGTTTTTAGGAACGTTTATTTTTAAAAATGATAAAAAAAAATAAAAAATATTTTAATTGAATCAAAATATGAAAAGTATAAATTTGTTATAATTTTCTACAAAATAAAAAATACCCCTAAAAATTAGAGCGACTCAACTTATATGGACAGAAAAAAAGTGGCCCCAAAAAAAAAACTTGGTTTGTTTTATGATGGTATCCCCCAAATACTTCGGGTCTAGGAATGAGATCTCACGAGCTGTACCATTTTTAAAAAGGGTATTTTTTTATTTTTTTATAAGAAATTTGCATCTTAGCTGAAGACAGCATACTCAATATGGGTATCATATGAAAGGTTTTTTAGAGGCGCGTCCAGCGGCATATATAACATGTTCCAGCATGTCCTGACATGTCCTATTTTCACGGATATTCTATAAAAAACAAATTTTTGACTCTTTTGTACAGAGATATTTGTGATGGAAATGTCAAACTTACATATCATAATGTATAGACGATTTAAGTGAATACTTGTTTCAGATTTTTTTGAAATTCGCGATTTTTCACGTTTTTTTAGAAATTCTATGGGGTAGAAAAAATATGTTCTAGATAGGGCAATATGGATACCAAAACTTTTCTTTTGACAAGTAAATCATCGCTGAGTGGATATAGTTTGGAATTTTGCAAATTCCGTACATTTTGCACTATGCTCTGGACCAAATTTTGTTAAAATTTTTGAGTTACTGCAATTTGTATTTGAATTCAGTATATAGTTGATGAAAGATAAAAATGTAATTTAACAGAAAAAAATCCATCACGCGTTTTTTTTGGCGGATTAACTTTTTTTCGCGAAAATTTTTTTTTTATAAATTTTTAATAATAATTTAAATTCAGTTCTATCTAAGGATAAAAATGCAACTTAACCGAAAAAGCCCAACACATGCTTTTTTTTTGGTGGAATTTCTTTTTTTTTCGCGAAAAAACGTATTATAAAATTTTATTTAGCGTCAGCCTATATTTAGACTTTTCTTACAAAATTACAGACACGCGTATTCCGATAAAATATTTTATTATGTAATAAACTTACAAAAAAATTCATAAAATTTTTTTTATTGAATTGGGATAGCTCTAAATTTTTATCAAAATTTTGTCCAGAGCACCGTGAAAAATGTCTTTAATTTGCAAAATTCTAAACTATATCCACTCACCGATGATTTACTTGTCAAAAGAAAAGTTTTGGTATCCATATTGCCCTATTTAGAACATATTGTTTCCACCACATCGATTTTCTGATAAAACGCGAAAAACCGCGAATTTCAAAAAAATCTAAAATACGTGTTCACTTAAATTGTCTATAGATTATGTTATGTAAGTTTGACATTTCAATCACAAATATCTCTGTACAAAAGAGTCAAAAATTTTTTTTATAGAATATCCTTGAAAATAGGACATGTCAGGACATGCTTCAACATGCTGTATATACCGCTGGACGCGCCTTTAAAAAACCTTTTATATGATACCCATATTGAGCATGTTATATTCAGCTAAGATGCAAATTTCTTACAAAAACTAAAAAAAAGACCTTTTTTAAAAATTGTCCAGCTCGTCAGATCTCAATGCTAAACCCGAAATATTTTGGGAATCATCATAAAACAAACCAAAGTTTATTTTGAGAGGGGGGGGCGCCCTTTTTTTTCCTTTTTTTCGTGAGTCGGTCAAAATAAAATATGTAAATCAAAATACGCAAACACGTGCATTTTTATCAAAATATGCAACTAAAAATCGATGACATTTTGTTCTGAGTTTGATGATTCGGATAAATATTTAGTCCATATTAGTTTTGGACTATCGAGAAAAGACATGCATTTGCATGGAATTCCTTGTCCTACTTATGACACATTTATAAAATGAATTCTGTTTGAAAAATTTGTTTTATAAGTCATTTATAAATTTTAAAAGTGATTATGCATATGGTCCTAGAAGTTTAAATATTATATATTAACCAATATGAAAAATTAGTGCTAACTGCAACCAGTACGGCATTTTTAACAAACACAAGTTAAAAATGGAGGTCGCATGAAAAAACTGCAAATAAATTCCCACAAGAAGCAGCACTAAGTATCTAAACTACCATAAAAAGCCCTTAACTATTGGCTCATTGCGAGGCTACTAAACAGACATGCTTATACCTTTTTTCCAACAAATTTTCTTAAACATTATACAGAAAATGCACAACAAGTAAGTATTTTGTATAAAGGTATAATGTACACTCAAAAAAATAGTCACTAAATTGAGCAAACAAGTCTGCTGTCTCAGCAAATTACTAGTTAGGAGAATGTTTGTAGAAAAATTAGTTATACTAGCAAAATCGTTGCTGAAAATCTTCGAGCCGATTTTTAGCAAAAAAAAAAACCAGCAAAATTTGTGCTAACACTTAGTTGATTGAAAATTAAAAATTCTTGCTAAAATCAAAAAAAAAAAAAAAAAAATCTTGGCTAAATATTAATAGACTAAATTAAAGCTAAAAAACTTTTTAGGGAAATTTTACTTTATTAATATATTTGTTGAAGCTCTAAATACACAAATGACACAGTACAACAAAATAGGAACAATTTGATGCATCGGAATTGCGACACATCATTTCTAATAGACATTGGGACGTAGATCACGAATATGGCCTTAGAATTTCTAAGTTAGCTATAGTTTAAGAAATATTTACAAAACCGTATTTGCAGAAAATTTCAATTTTGTAATAAACTTTTTGCAAAAAAATGCAAAATTAAAAGTATGAACGCCACTCTTTGTAAAATCTTAATAGGATGAAATATGCCCTTTAATTTGATATATCGCACGTTTTGATAGCTGCGATTATATTCCCTACATATGCATTTAAATTTGAAATTTCTCTTTTTTCACGATTTTTTTAATAATTAATCTGCTATAAAAGCAATATCCAATTTTTTAATTTACACCATTACTAAACATCTCATGTTACTGGGTTAAAAGGGGCTTGTGTCAAAATTTTCTATAATGTGAGTGAGCGCACCAAATTTCATTAAAATGTTTTAATATTTGCGATCTGCACTTTGCAACCAAGCCAATTTTGGGGGGACCCATATATGGGCACTAGGTCTAAACATGGACCGATGTTCACCAAAATCAATAGGCTTCGTCCTTGGGCCAAAATAGGTGTGTGTACCAAATTTCATCAAAATATCTTAATATTTGCGACCTGCAGCGTATAAACAATATAATTTGGGGGGACCCTTATATGGGCACTAGGTCTAAACATGGACCGCTGTTAACCAAAATCAATAGGCTTCGTCCTTGGGCTGACATAGGTCGGTGTACCAAATTTCATCAAAATATCTTAATATTTGCGGCCTGCAGCGTATAAACATTATAATTTTGGTAGGACCCTTATATGGGCACTAGGTCTAAACATGGACCGGTGTTAACCAAAATCAATAAGCTTCGTCCTTGGGCTGACATAGGTCGGTGTTCCAAATTTCATCAAAAATCTTAATATTTGCGATCTGCAGCGTATAAAAAATATAATTTTGGGGGGACCATTATATGGGCACTAGGTCTAAACAGGGACCGATGTTCACCAAAATCAATAGGCTTCGTCCTTGGGCTGATATAGGTCGGTGTACCAAATTTCATCAAAATATCTTAATATTTGCGACCAGCAGCGTATAAACAATATAACTTTGGGGGGACCCTTATATAGGCACTAGGTCTAAACAGGGACCGATGTTCACCAAAATCAATAGGCTTCGTCCTTGGGCTGATATAGGTCGGTGTACCAAATTTCATCAATATATCTTAATATTTGCGACCTGCAGGGTATAAACAATATAATTTTGGGGGGACCATTATATGGGCACTAGGTCTAAACATGGACCGATTTTAACCAAAATCGATAGGCGTCGTCCTTGGGCCGACATAATTCGGTGTACCAAGTTTCATCAAAATACTCTATCGACCTGTAGAGTGCGCACAAGAATGCATGGACAGACAGACAGACAGACAGACAGACGGACGGGCAGACAGACAGACAGACGACGGACGGACGGACGGACGGACAGACAGACGGATGGACAGGCAGACAGACAGGCAGACAGACGGACAGACCGACGGATGGACAGACGGACATCGTTAAATCGAAATAAAAAAAAATTCTCAGCCGATCGGTATACTATAAGGTGGTTCTAGGACCAATATTTTTTGGTGTTACAAACATCAGCACAAACTTATAATACCCTGACCACGTAGTGGTGTAGGGTATAAAAACTCAGATAAAACTATTGAAATATATAATACACATATTTTCTAATCAGTTTCAAAAAAGTTTTAGATAATTTAAGTACAAATTCCTAAAAAATAACGATTTTAAAATATGCATGTTCAAAAAAGTACTATAAAAGACCATTTCAAAATTTAGTCCGTTTTATTGTTAAACATACGGTTTTGTTCATTTTGTATATGAAAACCCTACAAAAGTATTTATATTTTCAAATATTTTGATTGGTTGAAAATAAATTAACCAATCAGAATGCTCCAAAAATAAACCAAGTCAAAGCATACTGCCACCCAAAATTTTAAATGAAATCGACTTTAACAAAAATACCAATTTTTGGAAATTGGCGATAAAATTTGTATTTCAGATTGAATTTCGGAAAATGCTGATGCAAAAGTTGTGATTTTTTTGACAAAAGATTTTAGTGGAATAAGAATTTACATAATATGTTAATACTTTGCAAATCCGATGAAAGGATTTTACTGTATTTGCAAAATAGGAAAGTAAGTGAAATTTTCATTTGAATAGCAATTACATCCTAGACCTTTTATCTAACAAAAATAATTTGGTATGGTTCTAAAAGCCCAAAGTCTATACTTTTAAGCCATATTAAAATTTATCCATAGTTTAGTCAGGTATATGAATAAATAAAAAATTTTAACGAAAAAACTGACTTTTTGCTAAAAGTTAAATTTGTGAATATTTCAAAAACTGGAGCTAATTTTTAAATTTGGTGTTCACATTCGTGATACTCATCCTAAAATCTATCAGAATTGATATGTCGCATGCCCGATGCATTTTTAGTGTTGTACTGTGTTATAATATTCTGAATTCTCCTAAAACTATTTAAAACAATTTTGTAAAATATAAAAATCTCTTGAATTTCAAATTGTGGAAATGAATTAATTAAAAATTTTAGGGTCATATGCATAATCACTTTTTAAATTTATAAATGGCTTATAAAACAAATTTTCTATACAAAATTAATTTTATAAACGTGTTATAAGGTTTCAAAATTATTATGCATAAGCACTTTAAAATATAGAAAAATTATTATAAATAATAAAAACAAAATTGTATCTCAATTACCTGTAACAAATGAATTTTTTTGTTTATGTGATTATCAGCAAAATTTTGGTATAAAAAATAAATTGTTCAAAAAAAAAACATTAGTTCAAAATTAGTTTAGTGTTGGAAAAAATGTAACTAGAATTTTGAAAATATAATGTGAGCAAAACAAATTGCCGAAAAATGTACAAGTTTTCGGCAATTATTAAATTTAAGCGACGTTTTATTTATATAAAAAACGTTTCAGTAATTTCTCTAGTAACTTAGTTTTTTGAGTGTCAGTATGCTTCCCATGCCACACTTTAAATATAAGCATTATTACAATATTTTTTTTCTACATTATTTTTTTTAGCATCTCTTTTAAATTTTTTTTGCTTCTGCTACTTCTGATGTTATAAGTGAACAACTAAGCATATCTTAACATTTTACTATTCGTTGCTCTTGGTTTTATGGATGAATCTTTGCTACTTAAAAAGTGCACATTAGCCAAGGGCATTTTGGTAATTTAGTTCCTTAAAAAAATTTGTTTTTGGTCGGTTTGGGATTTTTATTTCTTTATGATTATTTCCACTGGTTTCCTTGTTACGTTTTACTTTTCTTTTTTATGTTTTTGCTTTCAATGCTCTTAACAGAAAATGCATTAATTTTAAACTTTTCACATATATTTTGTAAAATTTTATGTGTGAAAAATATGCTGGTGGTACCTTTTTCCTCGAAATATATACTAAAATCGAAAAGTATCGTAAAATTTTTCTTTTCATTGAAATTTAAGTTCTTATTCGATTTAATTTATAAAAAGTCATTTATATTAATTTATATCTCATGATTCCAAATCTGGTCTAAAAATTGGATCACGTTTAAAACTATGGCTAATATAAAGGTCCCCCAAAAATTGCTTCTTATGCTTATTTGTATACTAACTGCCAGAAATATTAATGAAATTTGGTGACAAAGCCTATTCATTTTCCTTGGAATTGACCCATATTTGGGCTTGTCGCCCACATGGATTATATAATTGATTTTTTTTAATACACCAGACCGCTGTAGCCCAGCAAATCATTGGTAATATGTAGAAATTACTATGTATGTTACCTGGTAATACATTAACCCTCTTACCCTTGCATTACTTCGGGACCTTACCCTTGCATTGCTTTGGATACCAAATTCAGACATATGAATAATCTTTTGGTGTAAAAAATACACTTTTCTATAAAAATTTATAAATTTAATTTGTTTTTAAAAGTCTGCGTATTCGAAATTAAAATTCGGTTAAGAAATTAAAATTTAAATAAACTCTTTTTGAAAACTTTGTATTTGTAAGTTAAAAGTAATATGTTTCTAGGTAAGGAGTTACATCAATGGTCTTGCTCTTGTTAAAATAATAGGTTCTGATATAGTATCCCAGTGTAGAAACGGTAATGACATATCATTATTTTTTGGACTACCAGTAATGACACCCACTTACTTTCTGCATTATTTTAAAACATATAATACTGAATTACTGATAATGACTTACTTTTATCATTATTTCAAATAGAAAATAATTTTCTAGATTTTTTTGAAAATTTTTTGAAATCTATTTTTAGACTCAATATTTTTTAAACACTGGTAAGGATATATGTAACCACATATTTTTTGATTTTTTGTATGTTGGAGAGTAAGCTTACTTGTGTGCAACAGGTCAATTATGTTTTTATCTATTAAATATTACATGTCGATATAGCTCAGATGGTAGAGCTGTTGACTGGCAATCTGTAGACCCAGGTTCGATTCCCGCACCAGAAAATTTTATTTAAAAAAAAAATACAATAAAAAATATTTTTTTTTATTGTATTTTTTTTTTTTTTGAAAATCTATTTTTAGACTCATTATTTTTGTCAATACTGGTAAGCACATAGGTAACGATATATTTTTTGATTTTTCGTATGCTGGTGTGTAACGACAACTCATTATTTTTCGCGACATCGCCATATAAAGGTAATAAGAAATGTAATAACAAAAGTAACTAGTTACCATTACCAAGTATGTAGTTACATAACAACATATCTGGTAATGATTTTCAACACTGGGATAGTAACAACTTACCCTTTCATTTCAAAACGAGTAGTAACAATTTACCCTTTATTATCAAAACTTATAAAAAAAAAATATTTTCAGAATTTTTTGTTTGTTTATTCATTTTCGAACAAAATTATAGAAAACATATTCTAAATTTACCCTTATGGGTGTGGCAAAAAAAGACTCAGGGAAAGAAAATAGTGTAGCGTTTGCATTATTGGGGATATAAGGCATGATTTTTGTTCGAGATAGCTCGCGTGAAAGCACTTGTTTCGATATCCGATATGCGCTTCTATCATAGCTCCAGATAATGGCATGAAATCACAGCTTTTAGCAAGTAAATTCGGTTATCATTGTCATTCTTTTATGCTTTGTTAGAGCGATAAAGTATGGTGAACAAAACTCTATTACCTTTTTTAACACACTACTCCAAGCTATTTATGCTCAGAAGCAGTAGACGGAGCAAAAAAGAAGCACTAATCATTTTTACCGCTTCAGAATTTCTGCTGGGATATTGGGAAAATATTCTACTAAACGTGGGACATACCGATGCCAGTAAGCATTATTTTACAAATGATATCGATGCAGCAAAATTCGCAGCAAATATTATTTACATGGAAGATGTTGTTATTTAAATGAAACATTTTGAAAGATATAAGTTATGAGCTGTGTAAGAGAAACATTGAGCGATTCGTCAAAAATCCAAATGTAATCAAAGTCCGTTCAATTCGATCAGCAATACAAATTATGCCGCGACGGGATGTTTGGATAACTGCTAAGCCTAACCTTATCTATTAGCTTATTAGCTCTTCAAGTAAAGCACCGTTATACCTTAATTTATTGGAACTTGAAACCAACTTAGAAATTTTGATTTTATATCTATAATCTACATTCTACGTCCTACACCCTCATAAAAATTCGGTTGGAATTAGGTTGTCGCAACAGAAACGAGGTTGTCTCAACTGAATTGAGGTTGCAACAACCTAAACGAGGTTGTTCCAACCGAAATAGGGTTGTTCCAACCGAATTCGGTTGCAGCAGCTGAATTAGGTTGTAACAACCGAATTTACGAAGTTGTAGCAACCGAATTCGTAAAAAATAGGTTGCTGCAACCGAATTTATTATTAATGAGGTTGCAGCAACCGAATTTTCTTTTAATTCGGTTGAAGCAACCTCGTAATTCGGTTATGGTGACCAAATTGATTTGAACAACTTGTTTGAAATTAAATTTTCCTTTTGTAAAAATAATAAAACTTCAAAAATAAAAAACAAATAACATTATTTTTAAAACTTAACTAAAACAAATATAAAAAACACGTAATATTGACAAAATATTCCCTAAAAATAGCGTATAAATACAAAAACTTGAAGAGTATTTTTAAAATCGCATAAATATTTTTTGGGTGCACTGCTATCATGGCTTTTCCGACTAAAACTATGAAGGAAAAATCCATTTTAGTGTATTTGAAGATTTGACATCTTGAATGGTTAAAAATTTATTTTAGCAGTATTAGCAAGAAATAGTGTTGATGGTAATATAAATTTGGTATTTTTAGAATAAGATAAATTTTTAAAAGATTGTCCGATAACAGGTAATGGCTGGTTAATCGTTGCTAACTTTAAATTGTAGAGAATCAAGTTCCAAAACGGAGGATTAACCCACAAATTTCAATAATGCCGCATCCTTTTATATTGGGCATGCTTACTGGTAAATATTCTAAGGCGTTGGTTGCCTTAAATAAGTAAACTTGGCACCAAAGATAGATATCTGCACGAGATTGGCTGCTAGGCTTAGTTAACGATAGTTTAATAACTAATAGATTAATTAAAAATCCGAATTTTTAAGTCCTACTATATGTATCCATCTTTCTTATAAAAAAGCGCTCTTTCTTTTAAAGACATGCAACCGATATTATATGTAAGGCATGACTGACTAACTAGTTCCAGAACTGATTCTAGGGCAACCGGTTCCACTTTGGAGCTGGAAGTGGCTGGTTTTGGGACAATTTGAAACAAAAATCGGTGTTAGAATTGACAGTATAAGTGGTTACAAAGGAAAAGTAGTTACTCTACAACTGATTTTTTGGAACACAAAATTTTCCTGGGTACTACTAAAAGAAATACTAAAGACCGTTCTTTAAACGAAAGACTGCTAAACACTTAAAAAGACTCTTTCAAAACCTTTCAGAATTGTACTTACTACTTTAAAAGAAAAAGTACTTCTTGTTTTTTTAAGAAAATGTACTTATTTTACTATCATTTCTTTTGAAGAAAGGGTACCTATTTAAGTACTCTTTTTTATAAAACTTTCTTTCAAATAAAGAGTATAGAACTACTTCTTTCAAATAAAGTGGACTGCTTTTTGTGCTCTTTATTTCTAAGAAAATATATTTCTTTTCTTACGAGTACTATTTTTTAATAGAAAATGTACTGTTAGTACTTTTTCTTTAAGATAAGAAGCACTTGTCGAACTCTTTCTTTTTGTTCTCTTCTTTACAAAAAATTCTACTTTTTTAATATATATTCTTTGTAAGACTGTGACAACCGAATTCGGTTTACAAACTCGTAAATTCGGTTGGGAGAACAAATTTTTTTTCTGGTATAATTTGTGTCTATAGCGATGTAAATTTATAATGAAACTTTTAATACATACCAATGTAAAATAATTTTATTATATGTATGTAATTTCATAAAAATATATCTAAAAAAATGATAAAGTGCGTGTTTTTTTTTGCAACAAAAAGTCCAGTATTTTACCTAAAATAAATAATAGAAAATATCGGTGGAGGCAACCTCGTTCTCTAATAAATTCGGTTGCCACAACCTCTCAATAGGGTTGCCTCAACCGAATTCGGTTGTCCCAACCCCACAGTTCGGTTGCCACAACCGAATTCAGTTGTCGCAACCCCACAATTCGGTTACCACAACCGAATTCAGTTGCCACAACCCCTAAAATTCGGCTGCCACAACCGAATTCGGTTGTAATAACGTCAATATTCAGTTGTGACAACCCCATTAATGGGGTTGCGGCAACCTCATGAATTCGGTTGGAACCTAATTCGGTTGGGACAACAAATTTTTTTGCTGGGTGTAAGTATTGGAAACGATAAATGTAATTAATGTAGTGATGTAATAAATCCATTTAGTTCGATGTTCTCTTAATACATATAATTTCCAAAAAAAAAGGTTTTCAAACCAAAAATTCCTTTGTTTTCCAGATGAAAATTCAATTTGGATTTGGTTGTTCTTTTTTTGAGGAAAACACAAAATTTAGATTTTCCGTTTTTATAGTTCTTGAAACCAATTGTATTTGGTCGTTTATTTTTAATTATTAAATAATTAACCGAAAAAATCGGTAAAGGCACTAAATTTGTATTTAAAGAACTGGTTGTTTCTAAAAGAAATATCTTACTGAAAATTTTGACCAAATGTGAAATTTTTTAATGAATGAGAGAAGTTATAATAACCGCATGTTTTAATAACTTCGATTTAATAAATCCAAAAAGTAGTTCAAACCATGCTCAACCGATGGGGTTAGATTCTTTCTATTTTAAAAAGAATTTTCTTTCCGACACTTCTTTAACCTTAATTTACCGAAATCAATCAATGATGACGGATTTTATTTTAGCTTTTATTTTTTAATTATATTTTATAAAAACAGCGATAAATAGTCTGCCTTTTCAGTTTTATCATCTCAATTTATATTTTTACACAATTAAAATATTCCACTGCAATATTTACTTTTCACTAATTGGATTTAATTAAATTACTTACAGTAGAGTGAAAAATAGCAACTTCTACTTCAGCTATTTCTCCACGTCCAAGATGGAAAATATGTATTTTGTGAGGTATAGGTTTTGTTTCTAAACATATTTCATACAAAAATTTTTAAGAAAAACCTTTTAATTTCCAGATTTTCAATTTTTTTCCTCTTTTAATTTTCATTCGTATTCTTTTTTGACATTAAATTAATAGGCTGTTTCATATATTTGCATTTTCACTGCTATATGTAAACCCAATTTTTTTTGGATTTAATAAATCCATTTTTTGTGTGATAAATTCTAAAAAAAATGCGCTTAATATAAACATATATGATTGAAATAAAACCAAAAAAAATTTAGCTGATTTCACTTTTAATAACTATGGGATATTTGTGTAAATAATACGGTAAATATAATGATGGCGACCAATGTTCTATACTGCTCTAGCAATTTTGGCTTCGCACGAACCCTCACAATAATTAAAAATTTTGCAGCAACAATACTTTATTCAAAATAGAAAATCTATATTCAGTTTCCCATCGTGCATTAGAGAATAATCAAATAAAGTTTTATTACAAGGAAGCTGACTTCCCAGAAAAAATATGGAAGCAGTAAAAACGATTACTGGTTCCTTACTGCTACTTTTACCGCTTCTAAAAATGTATATTTTCGTAAACAGCACTAATGAAAGGACTAAGTTTATTAATTGTTTACATCGCTTTTTGCTGTGCTTTTCAAAAAGGCATGAATGAGCAATACATTTTGATTGCTTAAATATTTTTGAGGTTCTTTTATCAAAATTTTTTAAAATGCGGAAAAAAGTTATTTTAAATTAAATAAGAGGTTTTGCTAAAAAAAGGAGGCATTTTCTCTTCACGGAAAAATATTCAGGAATATTGTGCTTTTGAGAAGGCATGATTTTAAAAAGCTTTATAATATGCACTTCTGAGATGGCATGAATTATCGACAGTTTAAAAGAAAAACTGGAGCACTAATTAAAACCGGTGAATTCATGCCTTTTTGGATCTCGAAACAAGTGATTTCCCGCGATGATATCATCAATAATGCAATCGCTTCACTGCTCAACTTTCCCTGACAAAACTGCTTCCAAGCAAGCAGTAATTTCTGCTGGGTTATTTTAAAATAAAAATCTGTTGTTGACATACAGTCACCTTGACTTTCTTTTTAATTAAATGTATTATAATTTTTTTTTTTTTGCGTATACTTTATTTTATCTCATGTATACAATAAATAACACTCATACGTCGGGTGTATTTTTGTAAACACAACCTTATATCACCTTTTTGTAAGAAGATATGTTCACACGATTCCAAATGTTTGATAAAACATGTTGGGTTTTCTTTAACAAGTAATATTTTATTCGCCAACATAACATACATATATTATTTCCAAAGAATATATACGAAATTTCACAAAATACTATCAGTTATGTCCGCCAAATTTTTTGCCAATCGAATTTTTGCGGTTATCTTCATATTTAATTACATTTTTAGTCGGGAATTTTTTTATATTTTTCCATCCTTAGTTTGCAAGTTATATTTACGTAATATTTTTACACTTAAGATTTTAGCAACTTGATATTACAACAAATTATAATTTGAAATTATACACCCAGAAAACAGCATTGGTGCTGGCAACCCAATCGAATGGTTCAGTTGCATCAAATGAGTTTTTCGGTTTCTTACTACCGAAATATTCTTGATACAATTTTACCCTGCTGTTAGGTTAGGACCATTTTGGTCCATTTTGTTTTTCTTCTATATATTGACTTCGAATTTTAATTAAAGTTTTTATCAAAATAAATAAGTGTCTAACATAAAATGGAAGGGAGAAAAATAAACAGTTACAAATCTTATGTTAGGGACCATTTTGGTCCATTTTTTACTTTTCATTCACATTACAGGATGAGCAAATTATTTTTCGGTTTAGTTTACAAATAAATTTGCTGCAGACAACACATTTACTTTCACATTTGGATTTGCAGCAACGTTCCACGTTTTCTAGAGGGTAGGTTTCTTGTATCACTTCCAGAAGTTACGGAACCTGAGGAAGATGCTCTTACCTCAGCCAATAGCTTCGATAAAAATTTTTCTTTTGGTATATTAGATGTGTTCTTTGGCCAAAGAAAGCGCCAATTGTCGTAAAAATTCAGGTCTCCTACGATTTGGATCACTTGGTGCCACGAAACATCAATTTCAGAAAAAATTATAAAAGCATTCAATGCGGATATAACTATAATTTTTTCAAATACAACATTCGGCCATCGATTTTTCTTCCTATTTTAAAAAGAATTTTCTTTCCGACACTTCTTTAACCTTAATTTACCGAAATCAATCAATGATGACGGATTTTATTTTAGCTTTTATTTCCAACAATTATTTTAATTTTTGCATTAAAAAATACAAAAATTGTTTTTTCGGACTTTCTATATTTTCATATATTTAGTGAGAATATTCTTCCACCTAAAGTCCAAATTCTAATATGATATTGTCATATTAGATTTTTATTTGTTGTTTCAAAAAGGGGGTTGATCATTTTCATGATAGACAATACAATTGTATCGTAGACATCACTCTACTCTTCAGTTGTCCGCAATAAGAAAATGATAACTTTCTTACTCAAACCGAGACATTACATAAGGTACAAAAAGTCAACGGGACGAGAATTTTGTACTTTGGTATATGAACTGTCTGATTTGGTAAAACCAGCTATAAATCAACTCCTTTTTGGAAGCAACAATTACATAAAAGTACCCTTTGGGTACTATTTATATGTATGTCTGTTGTCAATACATTTTGTAAAAACAACTAATTTTAAACTCAAAACAAAATAAATATATGAACGAGATTTTAGCCGTGGTGTGCTTATTTTCAACAATTATTTTAATTTTTGCATTAAAAAATACAAAATTTGTTTTTTCGGACTTTCTGTATTTTCATATATTTAGTTAGAATATTCTTCCACCTCAAGTCCAAATTCTAATATGATATTGTCATATTAGATTTTTATTTGTTGTTTCAAAAATTTAATTATATTTTATAAAAGCAGCGATAAATAGTCTGCCTTTTCAGTTTTATTATCTCAATTTATATTTTTACACAATTAAAATATTCCGCTGCAATATTTACTATTCACTAATTGGATTTAATTAAATTTCTTACAGTAGAGTGAAAAATAGCCACTTCTATTTCAGCTATTTCTCCACGTCAAAGATGGAAAATATGTATTTTGTGAGGTATAAGTTTTGCTTCTAAACATATTTCATACAAAAATTTTTAAGAAAAACCGTTTTTCAATTTTTTTCCTCTTTTAATTTTCATTCGTATTCTTTTTTAAATTAATAGGCTGTTTCATATATTTGCATTTTTACTGCTATATGTAAACCCAATTTTTTTGGATTTCACAAATCCACTTTTTGTATGATAAATTCTAAATCCAGGTGATAAAAAAATGCGCTTAATATAAACATATATGATTGAAATAAAACTAAAAAAAAATTTAGCTGATTTCACTTTTAATAACTATGGGATATTTGTGTAAATAATACGGTAAATATAATGATGGCGACCAATGCTCTATACTGCTCTAGCAATTTTGGCTTCGCACGAACCCTCACAATAATTAAAAATTTTGCAGCAACATTACTTTATTCAAAATAAAAAATCTATATTCAGTTTCCCATCGTCCATTAGAGAATAATCAAATAAAGTTTTATTACAAGGAAGCTGACTTCCCAGCAAAAATGTGGAAGCAGTAAAAACGATTACTGCTTCCTTACTGCTACTTTTACCGCTTCTTAAAATGTATAGTTTCGTAAACAGCACTAATGAAAGGCCTAAGTTTATTAATTGTTTACATCGCTTTTTGCTGTGCTTTTAAAAAAGGCATGAAATGAGCAATACATTTGGATTGCTTAAATATTTTTGCGGTTCTTTTGTCAAACTTTTTTAAAATGCTCTTCTTTGTAATTCAAAAATCTGTGGTTATCATACACAGAATTTAATAGAATCAGCTGAGATACCTTAAGAATTAAGTTTCAAAGTAAAAAAGAGTAATAATGGCAATGGATAAAAATAGCATTGTTAGATTTCGTTGATGTTAGTCTAAGTTGAGTTGTTGATAACATATTCGATTTACTTACAACTGTCACATAAGTGGACGATCATCAATTATTAACCCATTCAAGGCAAACGACACTGATGATGGCTTTGTAGCGAAAGCCGAAAATTCGTATTCTGTCTTGCTGGCCTAATCGAGTTCTTTCAAAAAAATTTTATTCTTTGTAATTTACTTGTGAAAATTGTATCATCTTTCTTTAATTTTAAAAATAATTTAAACAGAAACTGATATTAAAGAAAACATTCATTTAATTTATTTTTGTTACTTGTATAAAATAAAAAAATTTACCCACAAAATATAAATTTGTAGTTTATTTGTGTTCGTTACAGTTACTATAAATTTAAGTCTTTCAAATAAAATATTCCAAAAATTCCATTATTTTTTTTTATTTTTTATTTTAATTGTTTTTGTATATTATATATTATATTATATATTATTGTAAATTATTACAATTCAAATTGCACATACATATATAAAGTAATTCAAAAAAGATGTGTTAGTGTTTTTTTATGTCTACATACACAAATAAAAAAAAACAAAGAAAAACACAAGAAACTGAAACAATTTAAAATAAATGAAAACAACATTTATTTTTACCGGATAAATTATAATATTTTTATTTAACTTAATGATCATTTCTTCTTATTGATTTGTTAGTTGTTAAAATAACATTTTAAAATAAATAACCAAAACCTTTTTATTTAAATTAGAATTAATTTGACCTGTTTTCAAATGTTACTTTGAAGTACAAAGTATTTTAAGTACACATTTTATAAAGGATTCGTGAGCATTTCGTAATTTTTTTTAATTGAGATTTCCTATGGTATTGAAGTTTATTTAAAAAATAATTAGGATTTTGTCTGAGATTTGACAATTATAGTTGCCAAAACGAAATAAATATGTTTTTTTAGGTTTAAAAATATTCACTAGTTTTTTAGCACAGTGTACCCTACAAACGTACTTTAATTTTAGTGTTATCTTATATGTTCTTATTACTATTCGTTGAACATGTAACAACTAAGCCCATTTTACTTTTTCTTTTTCATTACGATTAGTTATAACATTTTATGTGTGTGCATTTTTTAATACTTCGCACAAAATAAGTAAATATTCAACACCATGTTTATCACTAGTTCTATTTTTCATTTGAGATTATAGAACATATAAATTGCCTGAGGATATTTATTTTATGTTTAAAATAAATGCAAAATTTGCAAAATTTTTGTAAAATAAAAATCGGCAAAAGAAATAAAGACTCATTTAAATTTGTAATTTAAAATCTTAAGAAAAATATTTAAATATATCGAGCCCTAACCGGCAAAAAGTTTCATCGACACGCTTTTCATATTTCGATAAAAAAATCTGTAGTTTTTTATAATTGCCTCGTCGCCTAAAATTCTATGTCTCTGGGAAATATTGTTACGATCTAAAGCGAAAACAAACAAATAAGCGCAAATGCACTTAAATACAAGCTTTTTTTCTTTAAGACACAGCTTAAAATCTTAAACACATATGGGTCAAAACAAACAAACAAGAATATTAAAGAAAATTTGAAAATGGGTTTTAAAAACTTATGTGCTTGACATGTAACTTTTTTCTTATTTAATTATATATTTATAAGGGTTACAGATTGTCTAGAATACCGAAACTTCCTGAGAAGTCCTAAAACTTTTGAATTTTTACATTTTGCGTGACATATCAATTTATTTTATAAACCTTATCTAATTTGATAAGGTACCCTGATATCCTACGAAATTTTTGTGAAACGATAGAAATTAAACAGTTATAAACAGTTTTTTATTTTTTAATTAGCTTAGCTTATATTTGCTTAGCCATACATGTATATAGGGGTAATGATCTGTACCCATTTTCATTCTTAAAATTTAGTTTTCGAAACCTTTTTATTGCTCTGAACTTAGTTTCTAAGGAAAGCATACTTTGCACTGATAGTTTGCTTCTTCTGGCGTTTTAAATCACATTCCCATATTTTTTTTGACAAAAGGAAACAGATAAAAATCTTTAGGTGTGGATTACACTGCACTCTAATAAATGTTTGTTGAAATCTACTCTATTAAAAGTAGGTAACTTGATACCTACTATAAATTGGGCAAAAATATGCACAATTTTTAAAATTAAAATTCATAGACACAATGGCCCTTACTATAAAAGAGTATTTTAAATTTAAAGTCGACTTTATTTTTAATCATACGGTTTTGTTCATTTTGTGTATGAATTTTGTTTAAAATTAAATTGCATATGTCTAAAAGCACTATAATAAATGCATAAACCTACATTTAGGATATCTATAAACGCGGAAAATAATGCGTATATATTAGGGTAGACAATCGATTAATCGTTATTTGATTAATCGAACAATTTTTATCAAAAATTGTTCGAATAATTTAAAATGCCCAAATTTCGAACAACGAATAATTCGAATAATTTCATACGATTAATCGATTAATCGAAATTGGTAGAAAATTACGAAAATGTTTAAAAAATATAAAATTTTTATTTATTAAATGTGCTAAAAACTCAAAATTTTTTTAAAAACTTGTGACAAATAATTTGCTGTATGCTCGTACCTATCCGGATTTCATTTTGTCCTAAGAAAATAATTAAGGGACCAACCTTTTAGAATTTCTAGCAATATTTGTTAGCTTCAACTCAATGAAAATTTCAAAAAACAATATAAAATTATCACAGTTTGCTCTGTCATCTTCCAAATTACTACCCTGTTATTGTGACTTATCTAGTAAAGTAGTGGTATCTATTTACGTAATAAATTTTTAATTATTTTTTACTTTTTAAACGAATTAATAATTATTAAAGTTATAAATTATAATTAATGCTCAATGTAATAAAGCTTATTTAGTGAGCACTCTGAATTAACAAAATAAAATAAAAGCATAAAAGCAAGGAAACGTAGAGGGAAAACAAATTCTCAATGGAATTCCTCTCTACATTTACAAATTAATGAACGGGGTCTTATATTCTTCTTTAGGGCGGAGTTCTGCCCGATTTGGATAAAATTTTAATATTTGAAAAATGGGACAGAAAAATAAAAATATTGACAAAATCTGATCTCAATTATTACATTTTTTTATTTTTATGAATTTCAAAAGGGTTACTGAATTTATTTTTGTACCTTTTTTTAAATAAAATTATTAAAAACACAACAAGTGTATGTATATTATTTTACAGAAATTTTTTTTGATTAATCGATTAATTTTAAAATTTTGTTCGATTAACCGGTTAAGTGAAAAACCCGAATAATTATTTGCACGATTAATCGATTAAAATAAAAAGCCGATTAATAGAATACTCTAGTATATATACAATGACATTTTTTTTTATTAATTGCTGCACCTTATAATTTTTCAAAATAAAACAAAATGCATTTTTAAGATATAAATGATTTATTAATTAGGAAATGCATGAACATAGAAAACCATTGCAAATATTATAAACAATAAGGGTATTCACGATGGTACATGTGCATATTTGCAATTTGCTAATTTGCTATGCAAATTGTAACATATCGTGAGCGTGAGAAAATAGCTGAAAATGGTAAAATATCGCTAGATTTGACGAGAAAATAGCTAAATTGGCAACAGTGATTTTGTTTACGTCAAAAGTAAAAATAAATCGTATTTTTGAGAAAATTTGTTAATCATAAAAATAATAATAAAATAATAAATAAAAAAAAAATTTTATCTTAATAAAAAATCACAAACAATTTTTTTATTTAATATCTTATTTTATAAATCATAATATGGCGGCTGATATGTTAAAAACAGATCTTTTGTTTTATTTGCAACTTAGCTTATATGCAAAGTGATTTTTGCTAAAGGTTTTTTTATTGCAAATGAAGAAAAATAAAGCAAATTGCAAATACATACATTTTGTTGTTGTGTTGATGCAATCGTTGTTTTTTTGCAATCATTTGCAACGTTTGCATCGTTTGCAATACCCATCGTCAGTACCCTTAATATTAAGATTAAAAGGATAATTTTTCTTATAACATATAATTTAAAGTTACAAAAATAATAATGAAATTCTGCGAGCTTCTTGACCGAGTTCTCAGATTCTGGGAATTTTTCTATGCGAAAAAGTCATCAGTTTATAAAGATTTTTCTATATTTTTCTAAATGAACCTAAGGATAGAAAGAGACCTAAGGTCAGGAGAGCATGGGATCGGTCTCATTCGATGCTCAGATGTTGTCCACAAAAAAAAAATTAATTTTTTCACCCTTAGGTCCCTTTCTCTATGCGCTCTCACGTATGGAAGGCTTTAATAATCTAAAAGGTTTTCTATAGAAAATATTTTTTAGTATTTGAGCTTATTTCTAAAGGAAAAATTCTCCGAATCTGAGTGATTTGTTAAAGAAAATAGTACTGAGGATGTGAGTGAGTGTTCATAAGGGAAAATTTTTCTATAGAAATAATCCTCAGAATCGGATTGGTTTTTCGATGCGATCTGAAAACTTTCGTATAGAAAAATTTCACTGTTTTCTATGAAAAAGTCAAAACCTGAAATGCACCAAAAAATCTACAGAAAAAGACTTTGGACAATTTCAGAATATTTTTCCATAGAAAAAATACTTCAGAATCGGTAATAATAATTTTAATACTTATCTAACTATAAGTAATAAAAAGTACTCATATTTTCATGAGAGTAAATTATCAGAATCTACAGGTTTCTCTATAGAAAATGTTTCAGGAAAGGAAAAATTTGCTCAGAATTTGATGTGTTTTCCTAAGGAAAAAGTCCCCATAATCTAAAGGTTTTAATATGAAAAAATCCTTAGACTCTGCAGGATTTTCTACAATGAAACGTTTTATATAAAATAATGAATGAAACGTCTTATACAAAAGGCAAGTAAAGGAAGAGGTGCAATAAATATATTGAAAATATAAATAAACTTGCCAAAAAAATCATTGAAGCAAATATCGGTAAGGTAGGTTTCTACGGGGATTAAGACCAAATGTGATTTGATTTTCTTTAAATTGGGACATGTATTATGTATGGGCCTTTATAACGCTAACAACTCAAATAAAAGCCTTTTCTATAGGATATAGGTCTGAATTAATTCGTAACAATTTGAATAGTGTTCGTCTTTGGGCCGAGAGAAGCTCATATGCAAAATTTCATCTCAACATCTTCATATTAGAAGTTTGATTCCAAAGTTCAATTGACTCAAAAAGTGATACTACCATTCGTTGGGCCTAGGTCCAGTATTTTTGACAACCATCAGCACAAACTAATAACACAGATAAATATATTCCAACTTCAGCTCCAGTATTTTTAAGAATATCCTTATAATTGTGAATATTCATCCAAAATATTAAGGTAAGGAGGAAAAATCACATATTAACGTACTTCTTAGCAAACAAAGAAAAATATACTTACCACCTACAATAACGTCTTCACAAATTCTAAAAATTCGGCATCAGATAAATTTTCCCCAAAATGTTGATGATATTGTAAATTTTTTTGTGTTTATTACCAAATGCGTATGCATTTTTCAATTGTAATAAAAATTATGTAAATAATATTGACATTTCTTAGTTACGCATTAAATTTAGAATTAAACATAAATGCGTACATATAAAAATTCACTATAATAAATGTGTAATTTACTTTGATATGTGTTTATAAATTTGGAAACATGTTTGTCAATAAACCTTTTGATACATTATATGCCTAAATCTAAAAAAAGTTTGTAAACTAACCCCTAAATTCATAAACGCTTTGTAAAATTATAGGAGGTTTATTGAACAAATTTTGTATGAAAATGAAGTTTTGTAAACCTGCTATAACTTTACAAAGCATTTATGAATTGAGGGGTAAATTTTTAAACACATTATGTCCAATAATGAGCATTCTGCGCCTTTTTACACATAAATTTACATACTCAATAGCAGTATGTTTACACTGAGAGAATTATTATCACTTCAGTAATGAATTTCTTCATAGTTTAAATGAAAATTGTCACTGGAACTCGTCCATTGAAACTTTTCATATTATCTATGAAACAGGTTTCATTAAAGTCAATGTTTACGAAAATATCATAAAATAACTGAAACTCTTCATAAAATGAATGTCCCACTCCAGCCAATGAAGAACTTCATAAAACGTATGAAGCAATTTCATTTATTATTATTTATTATAGTTGGTTGTTGTCGTTGCTAAGCTGGAGTGGATAAATAAAAAGTATTTGCCAAATGCAAAAAGTAGTAAATTGTACCATATTTTACGGATGTACAAAATATATCTAATGAAGGAATTCATAAAATAAAAAGGTTCATAGAATTTTATAATAAGCTTAATTCAATTAATGAAATGCCTTATCAATGTTTCGAAAAAATTAAAATTAATAATAAAAAATAAATAAAAATTATAAGATAATTCTCTCAGTATGAAAATTAATGAATATCACTAAAACTCGGCTTTATGGTTATATAAAACTATTGTATTTGAGAATGAAATTTTTAATATAAAATTCTAATTGTATGCAAATTTTTAAAAATGAATGAAATGACGATATTTTATAAAAAAATTAAAAAAAAAGAAATACTATTGAACAATTTCATATATATAAACAATATTTACATTAACTTTATGAAGATATAATTTATGAAATTCAATGAATTTTTTTAATGAAATTATGAAATTTTATGAAGGAAAATTTATGAAAAATTTCATGATATTAATTATATATTATATACATTGTAAAATTCTTCATTGATTCTACGAAAAAAATTCTATGAAATTATATCATTAATATCATGAAGGATAATTTTTTCAGTATACATCTCTTTTTTAGAGTGTGGATATTACAGTAACTGACTGTAGTTAATTTAAAAAGTTATCAATACATTTATTTTTAAATGATTATACAGTTAAAATGCAAAGAGATAAATTTTTCAACTTTTTTTCTTTTATTAAAAAAAAAAATACATATAAATACGGATTTTCTGTTACCGTTTATATTTTCATTTAAAATGTTTTGTTAAAAAAGGAAACCTATTTAAATTTGCAGTTAATTGTCAGTTAAAAAAAATAATAATAATTAGTATAATTTATTCTTCGGAATTAATAGTTAATTTTTTCAAAGTTAAAAAGAAAAAATAATTGAAAAATCATTGTTTTTTTTAAGGATTTTGTAGTTAATTTATTACCATTTAAAAATAAATGCAAAGTCCTTTTGATTTAAATGAAAACTTAGTAGACCGGTTTTCAAGTTATTTTTAATTTATTCTAAATTACATTTTCAATTGCATCTTCAAACTATTTTGAGTGTGTGTAGAGAATGAGGCATAATTTCAAGATTTTCTTGGTTTTAAAAATTAATTTTTAATAACTTTGCCATATTGCAAAAATCGAAAAACTTAATATTGGAGAAAAAAGAACTTTACTAGAAAGGAAATACTTGGCAACAGATAAATCACAAAACATTTAATTAATGATTTTGATTTTCAAAATATCTGTTTAAAATATCCCAGGAACATTTTTATAATCGGTTGTCAATTACAGCAATTCTGCAATGGGTTCCACTAGAAAAACATTCCATGGAAAAGTCTTCGGAACCATTTCCTAGGATTTTGTATATTAGGCATAACTGACGGAAATCGGTTCTAAATAGAACTGTTTCCATAAGTTCTAGAACTAGTTCCGTAACTGATTCTACGGCAACCGGTTCAATTTTGGGGGCTTAAAAAGCGGTTGATTTTGCGACAATTTCAAGTGAAAATCATCGGTGTTAGATTTGACAGCAGAAGGGGTCACAAAGCAAAAGTAGCTGTTCCAAAACCGACTCTTTGGAAAAGAAAAACTTCCTGGGATACTGTACGACAGTACATAAACAGGAACATTTTTTTAAATCGGTTGGCAACCCCACCAATTCTGGCACTGGTTCCACTAAAACCGACCCCATCTTATATGTAAGGTATGTGTGACAGAGAATCAGTTCTAGAACTAGTTCCAGATCTGATTATAGGGCAACCGATTCAACTTCGGGTACGTTTTCTTCTATAAGCCTTAGATGCGTGGAACTGTTTCCTTTTGAAACATACTCAGGATAAAGCCTTTTTCTGATGGAAAAACTATTTTTTTTTTTATCATAAAATACATGTAACATTTTCTTAACTTTGTAATATTGTTTTTGCAAATTATTTGAAATTGGGCAATATATTTTTGGGTCTTATGCGCCATTCGCCCAGCTTTCCTTGCTGGTAGTGCGAAATAAGAAATAGAAATATGTAAAAAATCAAAGAAAATTTGGAAATTATTAGTAGAAGCTGGTGTGAAAGTGGTGAACTTCATGTTTATGCCATATACTCGTATTTTAAAAATTGTGTTAACAATCCAAATATAGACAAACAAAAGGAAGCATAAATTTTGGAAAAATTTCCTCCCCCTGTGCTGCTCCTGTTAACAGGATTAGTAAATAATGTGTTTCAAGGAAATGTTTCCACAAATAGCTCTAGATGTGGTTAAGTTTTATAATAAACAGAAAGTAGTTATGCACGGTGCAACTTTTAAAGAAAATTCTTCAAGAAAACCATTAAAAAATGAACCGCTTGCCAAATAAATTCTTCCATTAAGATTTTCACTTTTGACTGAAGTTTTTAACAGTTTCAATATTGTCGTAAATGCAGCACAATATATATGAAAAAAAAATCATTCGAAAATGGTACCACAAATACTCCATTATTTTCATTTGAAAAAACAAAACTGAAATACTACTTAAGGAACGAACAAATTCTGACTGAAAAATTTCCCTGAGTATAAGTAAAAAAATTATAATAGTAGATTTCTGTTAAATTTAATAAATTTTTCTGTTAAGCTAAAAAAGTGTTATTTTCAGTGTACAACCAGGCTCTATGCAAGATGCTCATGGGCTCTCTCACTGTCTCGGGCTGAGATTTGAAGAATTTAAATTGCAGCTAATGGGTGTTTTTATTTTATTTTTTTCATTTTTTGACATACTTATTGAAACAATTTTTAATATTTATTAAAATTTAATAATAAAACTTGACCTTTCACCTTCTAATAAAATTTCTTCAAATGTCGGCCAGAGCCAGTTAACACAGAAAGAGATACATGCATCCTCTTGAGATTCTATGCTCTAAAGGCAATACCCAACTAACAAAATGAAATATAAAACTGAATTCACAATGCTGGGGTACTCCACTCAATAGACTGGATTTTGCTAATTTCTTTTTAGCACTTACATTTTTTTCATCATGTCACTGCAGTACACTTTACTTGTGCATCCGGCTTAATAATTAGTATGTACTGAAGTTTATAAAATTTAAAAACAAAACAACAAATTTATAAATTTTTCATACAGTTTCAATCAATAAGTAAGTCACTTTTATGCATTTTTTTTTTTTTTTTTTTTTTTTTTTTTTTGTTAAAAGAAAAGCAACACTCAGGAAATTCTTCCTATTAATTAACGTGTTGCTTCCTTTGGAAAGGGGATAGAGTAGAAGTGAAAGGTGGTGAAAGATGAAGGGCAAGAAATATGGCAACACTGTAATTGCGCGAGATGTTGAATTTTAGAACAGTTGTTGCGCGCCATCTGATGGTAAGTTGGCGAACTTTGTTGAAGCTTTTTAGTTCATAGCCCTGTTATATTACTTTAATTCGGTGGGGTTAAGTGCTATGGGAACACCGAAGGAGGACGCTGCGATATGTATGAGGGATAGAAAAAACTCATACATATTACTATTTTTCATAAATTGATGTTGCCTTGGTTGGGGCTCGAACCCGCAATCTCACGTGTAACAGTCCAACGCGATAACCATTACACCACAGCGCCCACAAATTTTGAATGGGATATTATGCTTTACCACTTACATAAGTGTAAAACAATTAAAAAAGTAATTTTTGTGAATATCCACAAAATATCAATAATGTCATAAAAAAGTGACTTTTCATTTAAAATAGCGCATAAAAAATGTCATATTAAAATTTTTCCACAGCAATTGGCCAAATTAATCAAATATTTAATGGACACTTTTTAATACGCAATAATACAACATAAATAAAACATATCGTTTAAGATAATAAAATTTAACATTTATGTGTCTCAAATTGACATAAAACATGCCGATACAAAGCACAATAAGTGCGTTAATAGCATTAAATAATATGATAAAAAAAGGACATTTATTTGAGAAAATAAAAACAGTTTTAAGTGGAGTTTAAAAAATAACATGTATATTAGTGAGGCAGCTATTTAGCGAACAGAATAATTTCCACTATTTTTTTTTTACATTTAAGCCTGATTCACAATGTTGGAGTACTCCACTCTGCAGAGTGGATATTGTTCCTTTCTTTTTCGCACTTACATATTTTTAGTATCATGCCATCTCTATTTTAGTACACTCTGCAGAGTGGAGTATTCCACCATTTTAAATGTGTCTTTAACCTCAAATTTATATGACTATACAAATTGCAGATTTTGAAATAAATGAAAGAATACGAAGTTATTTTCTAAATCAGATAAATATTTTTTTCATATATTTTAAAATAATTAAAAATAATACAAATTTTAAACCTCCACAAAAAAAAAATAAATATTATAGTGCTTATGCATAATAACTTTAAAACCTTTTAATAGGTTTACAAAATGAATTTTTATGGAAAATTTATAAATTCAAAAGGTGATCATGCATATGACCCTATATTTGTTCGTAAAGGCAAAAATACACTTTCAATACTAAATACGATTATAAAACTCTGTACATTAGGGTGGGTCGATTTGTAGGGAGGCAAAAAAAATCGCTCAAGTGACAAGGAAAATCGTATTCTAGGGATCAAAATAAGAAACTTTGCCCGAGGAACCATACCTCTAAAACGAATTCTGATGTCCCAACTTTTGACCCGTAGGGTCAAATTTTGAAAAATCCCACTTTCAACCATTTAGAGTGCCACACCCCCTGGGGGTTCCCATACAAACATTTCAAAAAATCACCATTTTTGGCACTTTACATAAAAAATCAGCGAAATGGCTATGTTTTTTCGTTTTGGAGTTAATATTTCTCTTTAGAAATTTATTTAGTCAGAACATATGTAAATGAAAAAATGAATTTAACTTAGTAATACAAGATAAACTAGGAAAAATTATTGTTTGATGTCTTTTTTGCTTTCAAGTCTGGGCAATTTCGAACCCAAATGAGTCATATACCCAAGCATGATGTTACTGTTTTTGGTGTGTCTACTGATTTGACTGATCTTAATTTACCAACCCATCTGGAGATATTATTTTTACTTGGGCGAACGTGTTAAAACAGAACAAAAACTGTTTTCCTATAAATCATTCACTATTCAATTACAAGATAAGTTGATTGGAATTTGGGAAAAACTGGTTATGAAAATAATGCCTAGACTAGTGTTTTTATTAAATTGAAAGTTTCTTATTTTGATCCCTAGAATACGATTTTCCTTATCACGTGGGCGATTTTTAAATCGAAAGGCCCTAATGTTGCCATTTATAAAACTTAAATACTTTTTATATAAGAAATAATTTTTTATATTCCTTTATTAATTCATGATTTTGCTAAGTAAAAATAAAACTTATAACTTATATATGAAGGGCTTAGTGCAATAAGTTGATAAGCCACAAAATAAAAGTATTGAAATAATCACCTTTAAAGTTAAAAAAAAAATGTGTAAAATCAGCTTTTAATTAAATAAGACTCTTGATGGACGTAATAAGTGTTTACGGAAGACTACTGCCTCATATCCATCGATGGATACCAGGAGCAAAGCAGAAACCATTGTTTCAAAGAAAAAGTGTGGCTTATCAAGTTATTGCAGGAACTTTATTCAAGATTTTTTTATTTTCAAGAAATTTTAGGTGTTTTGCAGGATTTTCATACTCTATATACATTTTGCGAGTGATAAAGTAAGTATTATGCCATATATCCCTCGCTGGAAGACTAGAAGACAGTAAAAACCGTTTTATTAAAATAGTGTGTCTTATCAAGTTATTGGAGAAACTTTATTCAAGATTTTTTTTTTAATTTGAAGAAATTTTAGGTGTTTTGCAGGACCTTCGTACTCTATACACATTTTGTGAGTGCTTAATTAAGTCTTATACCATATATATGTCGAAATATCAAAGCCATTGTAGTAGAGCAAATAATATTGATAAAACTTATTTGAACCACGATATGACCATCGCCAGTTTATGCAAAGAAAATTATGTACATTGGTGTGAGCAAAAAGGCTACAGAATAATTAGTTGAACCCCCCAACAAGCGGAAAACCCCAACAAGCGAGTAAACCTGTTTCTTTTTGTCCAGATTATTTGTTATTTTCCCAACCAGCTCAAAAGTCATGATTGAAAATGTTAGAATATCTAAAAATATGTGTAAAAAATTTACATTTTAACAAAACAAAAAACGTGCCAGTTTGTACAGAAAATTTCGAGGTGTCCTCATATTTCCACTCACAACTTTTAAGCAGCTGCAACTATGCGGATAAATTGTTATTGATCTTGAAAACATAATTTTGTTACAGGTTGTGCTTCTGTATATAATATTTTGAAACCTATCAAATTTCCAGATTTTTAAAATAATGCTTTTCAATGGCATCTAGTGGCCCAGCAACGGATATCTGATAGTAGTTTTGCATAAATTCTGAGTACAAGTATCCTAAGTATGATAGTCCTGAGAAGGAGCTGGGATTTTTCAAAATAGAAATATCTTTAAAAATTTCTTCAATAATTTGATAAGCCACAAAAGTTAACATAAATGACATATCGCTGGTTTCTGAAATTACTTCATCATCAGTTGGCAAACAACCTTTGTCCACCATACTACCATCATTATCTTCACACAAAAACTTTATTTCCGCTTACATTTTCTTCAGAATTCATCTTTTTATTTAGAGGTGTAGTTTATAAGTGTGGCTTATTATGTTTTTGAATAGAAAATTTTCACAATAAAATCGAATTGTAAAAAGTAGCTTTTACGCTAGATCCGAAATTTATTGCAATATGGCTTAGACATTTTCAGTGGATGTTTTTACGGTATTAGGTAATACAATGAACACATAAAATCAGTTTTTGAAATCATGTGGCTTATCATGTTTTTATACTAAGCCCTTCATATATATTCATCATTGGTCATCCAAAATTAGCCACAAATCAGAAAACGCGCTTTCCACACTTACTTGTGTAACTGGGAGAGCATGGATTTTTCTTAACAACTTCAAAATTTCTTAACATGTTAAAAATTGCTAATAACTGCCCTATAAACAATTTCACTGGAATTCAAGTTGAAAACAAGTTCAATTCCAGTCCTGTTTTCCAGTTTCAAGGCTTGAATATAACTTTAATTACATTTTATTTCAATAGCATACTCCAGCAAAAGGGAAACAAAAATTCAAGTTTGAAATATTTTTATACCCTACACCACTATGTGGTCAGGGTATTATAAGTTTGTGCTGATGTTTGTAACACCAAAAAATATTCGTCGTAGACCCACCTAATGGTATACCGATCGGCTCAGAATTTTTTTTTATTTCGATTTAACGATGTCCGACCGTCCGTCTGTCTGTCCATGCATTCTTGTGCGCACTCTACAGGTCGCAAATATTAAGATATTTTGATGAAATTTGGTGCGCAGACCTATGTTGGCCCAAGGACGAACAAGTTTGATTTTGGTGAACATCGGTCCATGTTTAGACCTAGTGCCCATATAAGGGTCCTACCAAAATTATACTGTTTATACGCTGCAGGTCGCAAATATTAAGATATTTTGATGAAATTTGGTACACAGACCTATATTGGCCCAATAACGCAGCCTATTGATTTTGGTGAACATCGGTCCATGTTTAGACCTAGTGCCCATATAAGGGTCCTACCAAAATTATACTGTTTATACGCTGCAGGTCGCAAATATTAAGATATTTTGATAAAATTTGGTACACAGACCTATGTTGGCCCAATAACGCAGCCTATTGATTTTGGTGAACATCGGTCCATGTTTAGACCTAGTGCCCATATAAGGGTCCCACCAAAATTATATTGTTTATACGCTGCAGGTCGCAAATATTAAGATATTTTGATGAAATTTGGTACGAAGCCTATTGATTTTGGTGAACATCGGTCCATGTTTAGAACTAGTGCCCATATAAGGGTCACCCCAAAATTGGCTTGGTTACAAACTGCAGGTCGCAAATATTAAGATATTTTAATGAAATTTGGTGCGCTGACTCACATTATAGAAAATTTTGACACAAACCTCATTTTAACCCATTCGAATTTCGGATCCAAACATTAGTTGGCTTTTAACCAGACTGGTGTAGGGTGTTGTATAGTCGGCATGCCCGACTTTAACCTTTTTACTCGTTTTAAATATACAAATGCTAGAATTTGAAATCTACTTTACTTCAAGCAAAATTTAAAGCACTTGAATTTTTAAAACCTATGTGCTTATTTGGTGTTATCAAACACAAAACAAAATATTACTTACAACATAATAATTACACTATGCGACAGTCAAAGTCGGGATGGGGTGAAACCAACGGGAAATGTTATATCGGTCAAAAACAAGTTATACGTGTCCCGGCGTTTCGCTGGGTCACCCCTAGGAATCGAGATATATCTTTTTTTTTGACATAACTCGAGAACCACTAGTCCAATTTTGCTCAAACAATTTTAAAAAAATTAAAAATTACAATTCCTTTAATCTGTTCATATAACGTTTTTCTATATACTCAACAGTTTTGCCGGTAAAAATAAATGTTTGTTACCGCTACCATAAAAATCAATAACCTTTTGTTTATTACTTTTTTTTAATATTTTAGGCAAAAAATATTTTTTTCTTCATACGTTTATTTTTACCGGCAAAACTGTTGAGTATATAGAAAAACGTTATACGAACAGATTAAAGGAATTGTAATTTTTAATTTTTTTTAAATTTTTTGAGCAAAATCGGACTAGTGGTTCTCGAGTTATGTCAAAAAAAAAGACCACCAAAGGTCAAATCGATATATCTCGATTTCTAGATGTGACCCAGCGAAACGCCGGGACACGTATAACTTCTTTTTTACCGATATAACTTTTCCCGGTAGTTTGAACCCTTCCCGATCACTGACCCCTACCATTTGTCTCACAGTGTTATGAATAAGAAAAAAAAATATTTCTTATGCATAATTATTATATAGCAATAAAAAAAATAAAAATTGCTTGAAAATAGTTATAGGCAACGAATTTTTTATATTTTTCCAATAATAATTATAAATCAATTTTCAAAAATATTTCTTAAAATTTTGATACTAATTATTTTGAATCTAGCAAATTATCCTTTTTTTTTGATTTGTTCAAAAGTGGAAATTTTGAAAAAAATCGCTAGCTTTTAGAATTTTGTGGAAATAAAAATAGATTTATCCAAACGGCTACCAAGAATATCTGTATGGAAGATATAACAAAAATCGGGAGACCTTCGGTAAATTTTTATTTGTTTTAAATCCCATGGAATTTGTAATATATGAAATACAATATAAAAGTTTTAAATATTTTTTTATTGCTTTTGTTAAAATTTTCGTCATTTACTTCTAACAGTAAATGGATGAAATATACATACAATATTTTTTTTTTTTTTTTTTTTTTTTTTAAAGAGAAGCAACACTCAGGAAATTCTTCCTATTAATTAAAGTGTTGCTTCCTTTGGAAAGGGGATAGAGAAGAAGTGAAAAGTGGTGAAAAATGAAGGGCTTCAAATATGGCAACACTGTAATTACGCGAGATGTTGAATCTTAGAACAGTTGTTGCGCGCCACCTGATGAAGAGTTGGCGAACTTTGTTGAAGCTTTTTAGTTCATAGCCCTGTTATATTATTTTACTTCGGTGGGGTTAAGTGCTATGAGAACACCGAAGGAGGACCGTGCGATACGTATGAGGGATAGAAAAAACTCATACATATTACTATTTTTCATAAATTGATGTTGCCTTGGTTGGGGCTCGAACCCGCAACCTCACGTGTAACAGTCCAACGCGCTAACCATTGTCACGCTAACGTATATAAGACCGACTCACACAAAAAAGTAAAAAAGATGCCCCTTAAAATATACCTTGATCTGTTTTATGATGATTCCCAAAACACCTACCTTCCAGTAATAAACATCTCACGACCTCAACGGTTTTAAAAAGGAATCTTTGTAGTTTTTGGAAGAATTTTGTTTCATGGTTTCTTAAAGCGCATCCAAAGATATATCCTGCAAAAATTTAACCTACACTGAACCAAAAGTCGTAAGTTGAAGAAACGAATTGTTAAAACAATATATTTTTTATCCAAATTAATGTGTGTTTTTTTTAAATCAACTACTGTTTTTTTAAATCAACATACTTATTTCCGTCAATAGTTCTCTACAAAATAATTGTTGTTTTGATAACTTTTTGTCCATTTTTTAACCAAATTTAATTTGTTAACTCTAAAAAATTTTGTAAAAAGGCAGTAACGTCAAATATAATGTATTTGAATTATTAATTCAAATAAAGTTATATGTTTTTGTATAAAAAATGGTACATGTGTTTTAAATAAAGAGTTTTTAGTATGTGCTTACTATAATTTCAATTTTATATTTCATTATTTTTTATATTTTATCAAATTAATTGTAAAAAAGACATTGTATATATTGCTTGAAATTGGTCAAATATAAAAATAATAAAATATAAGTCTAAAAATTAATAATAAATCGATAAAAAATTAATTAGTTAAATAAAATGCATTGTTGAATTTAATAAAATGCATTAGTAAAACAACAAAATCATTATGTAATTTAATTAAATATAATTGTTAAGACAACTAATTTTTGTTAATACATTTGACGATATTTTGTCAAAAAAATACCACATAAAATAGTTAAAAGTCAAAATAGAAATCTACTAAACAATGCGTTAAATTGATGTACAGGTTTTGTTAGTTGTATAGTGCTTACCCATTCATCAATTTAATATGGATTTTAGTTGATTTCACAGCTGTTTTTTGTTCAGTGTAACAAATAATTCCAGAAATATCAAAATCACCGTGATCTGACAATTTCTTTAGTCATAGTTTTTTGAAAAAGTGTTTGGATTTCAGCAAATTTAATTCCTTCAAGAAATTTTTAAGTTCCTTGTATGGAGATACTTGTAATTTAAATGTCAACATGAGTCGGTCTAATATAAATTCATTTATTAAAGTCCTCAAAAAAAATCTGCATTTTTAGAACTACTGAAAGTATAAATTTTACGAAAATATGTTTTAAATTGTTTTTCAACTCACAAAAAATGTGAAATAACTAGGTATTGAAAATTATTTACATAAACTTGCATATACATAAGCTTTAATATACAAAAAATATATTCATTTTATATTGTGTGAAAATAGCAAATGCATAATAAAAACTTGTTTTTTTCACTTCAAATATATTTTGCATATAAGGAGTATCACAATAATATTAAAATATTTAATATTTTGCTTATCAACTGAAGATGAAACAGCTTTTAATATCTTTAAGGACAACAATATAGGATCTTCAATTATGTCAGTAACTAAATTATGCAGTTGGCAAGAAATTTGTGCACAACGAATTTGTTTTTTCAGAAGCAAATTACAGATTAATTTAAATTTTCTATTGTTCAATACATATGAATCAGATTAAACGGGAAAAATTCGCAATAAATTTTTCAATATATTTCTTGGTAATATTAACCTTTAGAAGATATTACATATACGTGTATGATGTACCATTTTTATACCGGTTAATTGACGTTAAATGTCACATATACATTTCTATTCAATGGTGTACCTGAAAAATACCTAAGCTTTAAATTTTAACTTTATTGCTGACATTTTAAAAAAGATGCGTTAAAAGGGGGGCAAAAATATGTAAAAATTCAAATTCAAAATATAACAGTTTACATTTTTTATTCAAAACTAGTAAGCGCTATTTTGCATATCGTTAAAGTAAACATTTATATACAACTTTTTGTTTACAATTTTACAAAATATAAAACATCACAGTTTTTATAAGTGAAATTTTTGTGCACTAAGAGAAACAAACCTATATAATAAGACAAAACGCCACACACAGAAAACAGATTCGTTGTGACAACCGAATTTATCGCCAACCGAATTTTCGCGGTTACGTGTACTATCACATTATTCGGTTGCAGCTACGGACATTTCAAGTTGTGCCTACTACATTAAAACAATATAATATTGGTGGTCCAATCGAATCAATTTGGCTAACCTGACCGAATTGAGCATTTAGTAGACCCAACCGAATTTTATTGAAAACTTCTACCGAATTAAATAAAACACTGTTTCCAATATTTAAAATTTTTTTTATTAATAAGTAAAATAAAAAAAGATACATATTACAAAAATTTAAAGGTTACTTAATTTAAAAAATCTGTTATATTTGTTAATTAAAGGGGCAAAGACTTTAAACCATTTCTTTGTTAAAACATCGTAAATTCTAAGAAATGATATTTTAAAAAAATAATTTGAGAGAATTTCAGATTTTCATAGAGGGCTTTTTCTCGAATATGTGACTTTTTCCTATGGGTTTTTCTTTCGAAAGAAATCGCGAGAATCTGAAGGTTTTTTTTATATAAATCCGAAGGCTTTTCTTTAAGAATAATTACTCAGAAGCTGATGAGTTTTTAGTTAGAAACATAGTTATTCTATAAGAATAACTACTTAGAAACTGAAGGTTTTCTAAAGAAAAACTTCGTCAAAATCCAAAAAAGATTTAATGGAAGAGAAACACCTTAGACTGAGTTTTTTACAAAAGGGTTTTTCTTGAGGATTCCTACTTTTCCTACGAGTTTTCTATAGAAAAAACCTTATAATGTGAGAGTTTCCAATAGCAAAATATGTGCATAACCTGAGGGGTTTTCCTTGGGGAAAAAGCCCTTAAAATCTGAGGATTTTTGTAAAGGAATATGTACTCAGAATTTGAGCAATTAAAAAAAACTCCACCAGAATATACGAGTTTTTCTATGGATGTTCGCAGACAGAACCCTTTTAAATGGAAAAATGTCAAAAATTCTGAATGTTTTTGGAATAATTCCTCAGAATATGATGGGTTTTATACACTTAAAATTTATTAGAAACCTAGGGGTGCTTAGTGGAGAAACTGCTGTGTATCTGAAGATATTTAAGTTTCTTGCGCATATTGTGTTATACTGATGATTATAATCATTACCATTAATTTTAATTAATTTAAGTAATTACCATTAATTTTAGTCCTTCATTGTATTTTGATTTTCTATGCTCAAATTAATCCATGTTTTTACGGTATTAAAACTTAAACAATTTCACCTGGAAGAAATAAATTTGGTTAACAAAAAATGGAATAGGAAGGTCTATGTACCTACTTATAAATTTTTGTTTATCCCATGAATCTTTGGGTTGGTTTTTATTTTAGATTTTGGTTTTTATTTTTGTGTTTTTCAAATAAATTAATTTTTTTTATTGTTTTTGTTTAACTTTTTGTTTTAATTTTGACATTTAAAAAATTTAATTTAAATTCAATCGGTAGTAGTAATATAATAAAAAATAATTTGGAATAAAAGTTTTGTTGTGACTGAGTTCTTATAGTTGTGAGTACCAAAATTAATAGAAAAGCCTTTTATGATTTGTACTTTGGATGTGGTAGCAGACAATTCGTTGCATAATTCTTTTAACATTAGTGGATATAACCAACACACATTTTTAACTATTAAATAAAAAATAAATAGATTTTTATTGATTAAATTCGGATGTTGCAACCAATATAAAGTTATTATTGCTAATTAATGGGGAATTAAAAGGTATTTAGTCTTTTTAAAGAATTTGCCACAATCGAATTGGTATACAAGATTTTAGTTTCGTATAATTTGGTTGGGACAACCGACTCCTATACCAAAAATAAACTTACTTTAGTTGCTATTTCTAACTTTTTGTCATTAATTCAATATTTATAAAATTCCAATTGAATTTCTATATGTTTAATCAAATTTTCGGTATTGTGATAGAATAGTGGTATTTACTATTATTTCCCAACCGATTTATTCTCTGTGTGCACTAAAAATTAGCTGAAAATTACGTTGCATAGAAAACGAGGAAAATTAGTAGATTTTGGTTGCGAAATCTAGTAAAGTATATTCGAGTTAAACTTTAGTTCAACCAAAATAATCATTTCGTGTTCTCTATCATAAAATTATGCTCCGAAATCATACTTTTATCTGCTTGTAGATATTAAGTACGCTGCAGTAAATGTCTCTTAATATTGAATGCTTAAATTTCGCGAACTATGTATATAATTGAGGCCCTATGCTCCTTATAGGAACAACGGAAATATATTTATATATGTATATAATTCAAAATAGCAAAAAAAATGTTCTCTTTTTTGAATTTTCAAACTTTTTACTTGTTTGGGGGAAAATATAAGATTTTAGTCGTTTTTAATTTTCTGTTGTACAAAATAGTTTTTTTTTACTTTTAGAAATTTTTTTGTTTCCATTCTAAAAATCGTCATATGTATATAGATGGATACAGGTTTATCGTATGTTCGGGCATGCTCATAAACATGCATGCTTTTCCATACATGGATCCATAAATATCCATACATGCATACGTATATGTCAACACATGAGCATTAACGAAATCTGAGGTAATATCTACATGTCAACATACATGGAGATGCATGAAGACGCACGTATGTGGGCACACTTACATATACTCACACATTGAATAAAACCAAATAAATTTATCCCTGCAAGCATTTGGAAGATATCTTCCAAGAAGATATTAAAGCGATATCTTATATTTTTCATTTGAATGAAAATAATCAAGTAGTCTTTTAAAATTGTCTTCCTTTTATGATTTGGAAGATAATTTGGTGATATTTGGAAAAAAATAATTCAAAAATTGAATTTTTTGTCATAGGTTTTTATGATGATATTGCGGCAATATTACCTTCTTATCATCCGGAAGATAAAGCAAATTTGTTTGAAATTCTTTGTCATTTTGGAAAAAATTAAAACAAAATTTGTATAAAAACAATCAACAAACACATAGGAAAGAAATTCCTTGAAAAAATCAAGATCTAATGGGGGAAAAATCGGCTACGTTGAAATCAAGATAATTAATGTGTTGGTCAATGGATTATGTATGCAGATGTTCTTTTTCAGGCTTAAATTTAATAATTAAAAATTAAAACCTTTATATTGTACCGGGGAGTTTATTTCAGATGATAACTTAGCGATATCGCCGATTTATCTTCCTGGGGTATTGCTTTCGTGTTTCCTGAAAGTATTGCTTTCGGGTAACAGTTATTCCCGACGGAAGAAACTTCCGCAATACGAAATTGATACTGCCGGCAATAAATGTTTTCTTCCTGGCAATATGATCGGGGAATCTTCTGCGTATTGCCATGCTTGCTGGGATCAGTCTCGCTTGAGCATTCGTTGAAGGAGGTTGTGTCGACGCTTGTTGATAGCAATACACTTAGTTTTAGAGGTGAATAAACCTTTTTATGAACAAATAATTATTGATTCTAAAGAATTCGGAAAAAAAAAATTTTTTAGAAAAATGGATTTGTTTTTTTTAAATAGTAATTTTTGTTTTTACATCCCATAACCAGAAAAAAACAAATTTGACTTTATGTATTTAAAGACTTTTTGCTTTTTTTGAACTTTTTTTAAAAAAGGCGTTTTATTTTGTACACACAGAAAACAGTCTCAGTTGTGGCCACCGAATTTGTTGCCAATCGAATTCGTGCGGTTACGACAACTATCTTTATATTAAATTATATTTTTCGTAGTGAAAGCCAATATTCGGTTGTCTAATTCAATATTACGTTCCACATAAATATTATTATGTTCCACAAAATTTCATTGAAATTAAAAAAGCTTTTTTCGAATTTTCTGGTATTGAACCCGGCCACTCAGGTTAATAGTTCACACTCTTACCCACTGCACCACAACTACTTTTAATTTTCTTAGCCATATTTACTGTTTATACATATGAATATTTTATTTTAATTAAAAAAAACATCTAAATTTTTGTCTTTTCCGGGATTCGAACTCGGAAATCCGGCGTATTAAGCCAACTCCTCACCCACTACACCACAAACACTTAATAATTTTAATGACTAATTTTGAATTTATGTGTTTTATTAATACAGTATAAAATTCGTTTATCAATACCAATTAATAGTTGTGGGTGTTATCAATATAATCCACAATTCGGTTGGTTCTACAGAAACTTGAATTTAAGGTCATATTTGATTAGGATACCCGTATTTGTAGTTACCTTTTTCGAATATTGAAATTTTTTTAAAAAAGGTTATAGATAACACCAATTTTCTTGTATATTCACTACATAAATGGCTGCTTCTACTGCATAGAATTACTAAACTGATACTAATTTTAAAATTGATTGGAGATACCAATAATTTGTTAAAAGGATTGTTTTTTAGTTAATTTTCCCTATTTTTAATACCTAGTAAAATATTTTTGATGTAGTATTCAATTATAGGTAATTCCAAATAAAATAAAGTCCTGGCAAATTCATTTTAATGGTTTTGATCGAAAGCCAACCAATCTTTTTCCTGGGTGTACCTTTGCTCTTTTTCTTCTTTTTTAACAATATCTTTTGCTTTCAATACATCGAATTTTATTTTGTCTTCTTACATTAATACGTTTGGGAGAATTACATCAAAATTGAGAGAGAACAAGTTGCAGCTCACCCATACAAGCATACAAATGTGGCTGTATTTGTTTGCCGATCCCTGATGTTTGGCGATGTATGTCTATTAGGATGTCCCTTAAAATAACAATTTGCAGATTTCCGTTCATTACACCCCCAACTTTTATTGGAAATGGTCCCAAATGGAAGAAATCAATTTTTTTTTTGGAAAACGTTATCCCGTAATGACAGTTTGACGAAAATGGCCCATTTTGGAAAAAAGTGTATTATTATTCAAAATACCCAAAATTCGAAATATAGAAAAAAATTAAATTAAATTAACGGATTATTTTTCACAATTTGTTAAATACGTTTGGGATTTTAGCATATTTAATTCCTTTAATAAATTTTATTTCATTTATCCATTTAGTATAGTCAAAATGACTCAGATATGGAATTTGTACTTCATCGGATATCACTAACCCACTTTAGCCTGGAATCCTGGAATTTGATAAAAATGCAAAAACGTGTTTTTTAAATTAATTTTAAAGATTAAATAAAATAACTAATTTGGAGATGTCGATTGCTATTTATACCACATAATAGTTGATATTAAAGAAAAAAAAAAAAATAAATTGGAAAAATGGTAATTCGAGTTTTGTGTTTGGAGCGTCTGCTTTCCAGGACATTTTACAAAAATTGCTTATTTTGTCAAAAATTTAAAAAAAATTTTAATGTTTTCATCAAATTTTAACAGTTTTCGAAAAAAGATCACTTAAGTTTGGTTAGACTATAATTATCTTAACATTTGTTTAAAAAATATTTAACCCTTTAACCCTTAGTGGCTTGGGGTCAGAAAAGACCCATGAATCTTAATATTAATTATGACTACGAGATTTTAAAGCCATTAAATTGATAATAAAAAATCTCAACTGGATAAAAATAATTATTTTATGTAACGTGATCCATATGGGGTTAATTGTTATACTTTTGTTCAAAAACGCCCCACTAGGAAATTTACAGAATAACACGTTTCATAATTTTCGGAAAAATATCACTTCAAATGAATAAAAAAATTAATTTTCCACTTGATAAAAATTATTACTAAATTATATTTAATTATTATTATTATTAACTTGATCCATATAGGGTAAATGTTCTCACTTTTCACAAAAAAGAGACCCACTAGGAAATTTACAGATTAACATCTATCAGACTTTCATTAAATTGGGATATGGGATTGAGGGTACAAAACTAACGAACAAGCGCAATTTTCTATGGTCCCAATCTTATTTTTAAGGGTTAAAAAAGTGGGGTGAAAAGTGTCCGTATGTTAATAGCAATTTTAGTTGTGCAATCGTATTAGATTCTAATTAAAAGCTTTGTTTATTATGCATTTATTGTTTTCTATTTGGAAAGTCATTATTCTATAAATTTCCAAGTGGGTATTTTTTGCCGAAAAGTGAAAACATCAACCCTCTATGGATCAAGTTACACAAAATACTAATTTTTATCAAGTGGAGAAAATATTTTTTTGATCCATTTGTAGTAATATTTTTTCGAAAATTATAAAAGGTGTTATTCTGTAAATTTCCCAGTGGGTCGTTTTTGCCAAAAGTGTAAAAATTAACCCTATGTGGATGGTGTTACATAAAATAATTATTTTTATCCAGTTGAGATTTTTTTTTTGTCAAATTTAAAGGCTTTACAATCTCGTAGTCATAATTAATTAAAAGTTTCATGGGTCTTTTCTGACCCCAGGCCACTAAGGGTTAACAATTTTTTAAACAAATGTAAAGATAATTATAGTCTTACCAAATTTAAGTGATATTTTTCCGAAAACTATGTAATTTTTGATGAAAACATAAAAATTTTGTTAAATTTTTGACAAAATTACCAATTTTTGTAAAATGTCCTGGAAAGCAGTTGCTCCAAGCACAAACTCGAATTATTATTTCCCAAATTTATTTTTTTCCTTTAATACCAACTATTATGTGGTACAAATAGCAATCGACATCTTCAAATTAAGCATTTTAAAAAATCTTTAAAATTAATTAAAAAAAACACGTTTTTGAATTTTTATCAAATTCTTGGGTCATTTTGGATTCGAGGCTAAAGTGGGTTAATGATATCTGTTTAAATTGCGGGTTAGAGGGGGACAGGCTTTGGGGTTCAACAAACCTTTGCGGGGATTCCAAATAAAAAGAGTATATAAGTATATATTTTCTTTTCTAACGTTACAAATTATCTATTTATTAAGCCTTTATATAATTGGGTACAAAGGTTTCTTTCAATTCAAAGTATTAAATTAATTCAAAGTATTAAATTAATTAAAATTCAAAGTATTAAATTACTGTTAACATTTATGGTTTATATATAATAAAAAATATTGATATTTTGAGAATTTATCTTTTCTAACACTCTCCACTTTAACACACGATTTGATACGATTTTGATAATTTGGCTTGTTCTTTGTATCGATGACAAAACAGAAGTGAGTTGGTTGCAATTGTAGGCAACCAACTTCAGATGACGTTTTGAGAGAGGGGGCATTAATGAACATCAGTGATGACCTGATGGTACACTTTGTTCGCGGTGCGAACATTCTCCCCGCCTTTGCATATCTGTAAATGAAAAAAAAAGAAAAAAAAGGACTTTAGGAAGGCCTCAAACTTAGGGGTTAGTAAAGGATGTATCAAGTAAATTGAAAATACTTGGTAAAAGAGTGGGTTACTTTAACCGGAATACGATCCCATGATCAACCATCCGAGAGTGGAATCTTGAGCAATAAGAGATCCACCATCAACATGAATTGTGTTGGACTTCAAAGTGGTGGTGTAAATATCCCCACCAATTTCCATGAGAATGGGCGTATCAGTGTAAAAATTGGGATCCGCCAGGGCAATATGTTCAAATTTATCCTTAATCGAGGAATTAAATGAACGGGTATATGGCTTCTTTGGTAAATCGTGGTTCACTAGCATGCATCGGTCGTATTTGAGTAATGACGTCATATTTGGTGTGAAGCTGACCTTTGCGTAGACCTTGCCATCTAGTTTGAAGGTCTCCAGTTGATGACTTCGCACAAAAGACGCTGCAATGAGTGAAGTTGGCAAACTTGGATTAAGAATAGCGCGCACTGGCAAACATCCATCTTCAGACGTAACGAAAACTTCAGCCGTTGGAACCAATGTCGTTGGAATAGCCGACGGAAAACCAATTACCGCTGAAGAAGAGGATGCGGGTGATCCTTGATGTGTGGAGGGTTTCTCTTTGGGTAGACGATGTTTTGGTTGGCTGGTATTTTCAGTCCGAATGTTTTGAAGAACCTTTTTATGACCGTGAAGAATCGAGTGATGCTTTTGACCACACGTGTTGCAACGAGCTTAATTGGTACAATCCTTTAATATATGGTTTCTGGCTAAACAGTTGGTACAATAATGAAGCTGAAGCACCGTTTTGTACTTTTGGGTCAAATTTAGGTTTAAAAACTTCTTGCACGTCATGATCCGGTGATCGGCCTTACATATGCCACAACCAAAGTACTGGGGCATGTTGTTCCTTGTGCTTTGTTGCTGACGAGGATTTTTCGATACACGTTTATTCGTCTGCCGTTGGTTGTTCTTCGGTTTGGGTTTGTACGCACGACGGTTATTTCCGTTTCTATTACCAGGAGCCATTTTTCTCTGTATGAAATGAAATGTGACTTTGATAATATAATGTGATGAATAAATGATATTAGTGTGTTAGGGTTAAGGGTTAACTATGGGTAAGTGTAATGAGTGTATTGGGTAAGTTATACGTGGTAGAGGGTTAGGGTTAGTTTTCGACAAAAAGTGTTAGATCAACTAGTGGGTAGAACTACAACTTTTGTTATCGGTCGAGTCAGCGTTCCCGTTGATGTTCGTAATTCCACGACTCTGACACGACCATCGGAGCCCGGGAAAACTTTTACAACACGGCCAAGGAACCATTCGTTAGGAGGCAAATTGTCCTGTTTGATGACCACTAAATCGTCAATTTCAATTTGTCCTTGAGGGGTTTTCCACTTATATCGTTTGTGTAATTCTTTGAGATATTCTTCCTTCCATCTTCTGCACAAATAATGGTGTTGAGTTCTCAATTTCTGCCATCTGTTCGCCAGAGTAATATTCCCATTACTTAAATCGGGTTCAGCAGGGGTAAGTAAAGGCGAACCTATAAGAAAGTGACCCGGGGTCAATGGGTTTAAGTCCTGCGGGTTTTCACTTGAGGGGCTAAGAGGTCTCGAATTCAGGCATGCTTCAATTCTCGCGAGTAGAGTAGATAACTCTTCAAAAGTATATCTAGTGGTTGCCGTTCTCTTGAGATGAAATTTGAAGCTTTTAACTCCAGCTTCCCATAAACCTCCCATGTGTGGAGCGCCGGGTGGGATGAAATGCCACTGTAAGTTCTGAAAATTACTCGTAGATATCACAGAATCCTTCAGACCTCTAATGAATTCCTGCCGCTCTTTCTTCAAAAGCTGACTTGCTCCGATGAAGTTCGTTCCGTTATCCGAGTAGATAGCGGCAGGGCATCCCCGCCTCGAAAAAAATCGGGCGAATGCTGCCATAAAAGCCTGGGTTGATAAGTCCGAAGTGGGTTCTAAGTGTATTGCTTTCGTTGCAAAGCACACGAAAACACATACATAGCCCTTTGTGATTCTGCACGTCCGGCCAGAATACGCTTTAACCTCGAAAGGTCCCGCAAAATCGACTCCAGTATTCGTAAAGGGTCTTGATAATTCAGTCCGTTCCGGGGGTAAGGCTGCCATTAACTGGGTTGCCTGACGTTGTCTATATCTCGTACAGGGTAAACATTGATAAATTACGGATCGAATTAAATTTTTAAGTTTCGGTATCCAAAATCCAGCACGAATGATTCTCAACATGGCTTGATTGCCTCCATGTAGGGTAATTAAATGGACGTGTGCCGTCAGTAATTTAGCAAAACAACTATTGTAGGGTAATATAATAGGGTGTCTTTCATCATACGAAAGGCAATTGGAGCTTGCCAAACGACCATTCGCGCGTATTATTTTCTTAGAATCTAAGAAAGGAGTAAGTGTGAGTAGGGTACTTTTACTGGGTATGGGTTTGTTCGATTTTAAACAATCATACTCTTCCTTAAAATAAAGGGTTTGACTTAGGACTGCCAGTTTATCTTTTGTCGATTTGACCTCTGCTGCATCCAACTGAATACTCTGGTGGCTCAATAGACGGGTAAGTCTATCTTTGGCTGACGGTATTCTCGTTCCATCAAGTTGCAGCCTCTGATGATGACCCCGGTTTACACGGGTACGTGAAATACGGTCACAAAATCGATAAACATAAGATAAAACTCTAACAGCTCTAGACCATTTTGAAAAATCTTTTAGAATGTCTGTTCGAATAGTTACTGTGTTCGCGTAACATTGAATTTTTGCTTCAGCTTGAGTTTCAAACGATCGTGTTGTAGTTGGCCATTTGGAAGCAGATTCTTTTAACCATGAAGGTCCATTCCACCATAGGTTATTCTCCATCAATTCGCCCGCAGTACATCCACGGCTGGCAATATCGGCTGGGTTATCGTGAGATACAACGTGATTCCAGTTGTTTACTCCTACCGTCTCCGATATAGTAGCCACACGATTCGCTACAAAAGTCTTCCACGAATTAGGGGTCTTCCTGAGCCAGGCCAAAACAATGGATGAGTCTGTCCAAAAATATGTCTGATGTTGGGGTAATCCAAGCTGAGACAGCAAATTTCCGACCATATTTGCCAACAACACGGCACCACAAAGTTCTAGCCTGGGTATCGACAAAACTTTGATAGGTGCAACTCTCGTCTTAGCGAAGAGTAGGGTTACGGAACTGGGTCCGTCTAAGGGTGTGACTCGTGCATACAAAACTGCAGAGTAGGCTTTTTCAGAAGCATCAGAAAAGCCGTGAAACTCAATTTTAGCTGAGGGTGAAAATTGTATCCATCTTGGAATACGAATTTTATTAATATCGTCATAAAATCGCAAAAATGTTTGCCACTTTATAAGGGTGAGTGGCTTCAGACATTCATCCCAGTCAGTGTTATCTTGCCATATTTGTTGCATAATAATCTTCGCGGCAATAACTATTGGCGCTAGCCATCCAGCTGGGTCAAAAAGACGCGCAATATCCGATAACACTGCACGCTTTGAATAGGAAGATCTTCTCTCGATTAAGGGTACGTTGAAGAAGAATAAATCTTGTTTTGCGTTCCATCGAATACCGAGGGTTTTGGTATTATTCGATTCTGGAAGGGTAAGCAAATCAACATCGAGTAAATGGTCTTTGGGTAAATGATTCAGCAGATCGGAAGTATTAGAGATCCATTTTCGTAATGGAAAGCCTGCATCATCCATCACTGTGATCAATTCTTGTTGAGCGATTTTAGCTTCATCAACGGTATGAGCACCAGCTAACACATCGTCAACATACATGCTATCTCTCAAAACTTGAGAAGCGATTGGGTGGGTATTTTGCACATCACCAGCCAGTTCGTTAAGGGTTCTAATTGCTAAATAGGGTGCGCAATTAACTCCGAACGTGACTGTTTGTAGTTCGTAATCTTTAATGGGTTCATTGACGCTTTTACGAAATAAAATACGTTGAAAGGGTGTGTGGGTGGGGTTTAATAAGATCTGCCTGTACATTTTCGTAATGTCGGCATTAAAAACGATCTTATAAAAGCGCCATTTTACGATCACTACTACTAAATCTTGTTGTAGGGTAGGGCCAGTATATAGCGCATCATTCAAGCTATTGCCGTTCGAGGTCTTGCCTGATGCATTGAAAACAACTCTAACTTTCGTCGTTACACGATCGGGTTTAACAACAGCATGATGAGGTAAATAGTAGTAAGTGTTCGAGGGAGCACTTGGGTTAAACGGAATGGGTTTCATGTGACCTAAGTCAACATATTCCTGAAGCGCGTTGTCGTATTCTGTTTTGAGTTCAGAATTCTTCATCAAATTCTTCTCATTTCTCAAATATTGAGCCATCGCAATATCACGGGAATTTCCTAGCTCAACTTGAGGGGTACGAAATGGAAGATTAACTTGATAACGACCATTGGGTAAGCGCTGGGTAGTCCCTTTATAGTTTTCCTCACAAAAGGAATCTTCGGAGGACTTAATGGGTTTCCTTGGGATTTCCTCAATTTCCCAAAATTTGGTTAAACACTTATCAAGTGTAACCGTGTTAAAATATGATACCACGGCATGGGGTTGGTGCGTTTCCTCTACTGGTCCTGTCAAGATCCAGCCAAATTGGGTCTCCTGAGCTATTAACGTGTCTAGGAAACCATTCCTGACACCAGTTAGGAATATCTGAGGGTAATAATCACTGCCGATTAACAAATCGACTGGCCGACTGTCATAGAAGTTAGGGTCTGCCAATTCAATGTCTTTCAAGCCTTTGGCGATGCTCGGGTTTATGGGGTGGGTGGGTAAGTTGTCCGAGACTCCTTTAACAACAATTGCCTGCATCGTTAAGGTAAATTCCCTCCGGGTGTTAGATCTCAACGTCACGTAGCACAATTTATTTGATCGAGCTGAACCAAGCTCTTCTAGTCCCGAAAATTCTGCAGCTATGCGTGTACTAGGCAATCTTAATTTGCGTCTGAGTTGATCAGTAACGAAACTGTAATCCGACGCGGGGTCAATAAGTGCCCTTATGGGGAACAACGCACCATGAATCTCCACGTTCAAAACGGCTGTTCCCAATAATTTTTTCCTATCATATAGGGATTTCGTATGCGTTGTCGTTGCAAAAGTCTGTGCTGCATTTCTCGAAGTCGACTGTTCTTTTAAATCGTCTCGGGTATTTGAGTTGGGTGTGGGTTTATGAATTAGGGAATTGTGGCGACCTCCGCAATGTTTACACGTAAATGTACTACGGCAATCCTTAATCGTGTGAGCGATTGCCAAACAATTGTAGCAAACTCCACTCTTTTTCACAAACTCAATCCTCTCATTTACGCCCATTGAGGTAAATGTTGAACAATTGCCCAAAGTGTGTCTATTTTTGCAAAGTTTGCAAGTTGAGCCATCGGGCCTGTCGGATCTCGGGTGAATTTGTGTAGAAATTGCAACATTTTGTTCGTTTTGAGGCTTCCTTCTGAAATGAGTTTCTTTTTTGGGTGCTTGGGTAACATTGAGAAAAGTTTTACCTCTTTTCTCAAACTGATTTCGATTATCAGTAAATTGTCTGGGTTTGGTATTCGGGTTCTGTGTTGGGTTTTGCGTGGGGTTTGCAAAAAGAGTTTTTGCATCGGTAGCGGACTCAAGGCCCCTATATTCTGACGTCAAAAATTCATCCAAGTGTGACCATGTCGGAACGACCGTATTGTCCGACAGTGTTCTCTCGAATATAACCAGAGTCTCCTTGGGTAATCTCGAAGTACAAATGAATACAATCATTGCATCTCCCCAAAGATCTTTATCATAACCCAATGTTTGCAATGTCAAAATACAGCTATTAACTGTCCTCTGAAGGCTCCTAATAGCCACTCCGCACTGGACATTAATAACGGGTAAATTGAGAAGTTTCCGAAACTGCGCATTAACCTGCATGCGAACATTTTCGTACTCCTTATTCAATCCTCTCCAGGCGATATCAAAACCTTCATTTGTTGAGGGTGCGTCATCAACTATTCTCTTGGCCTCTTTCCGAACCTTTTCCCTAAGATAGCATAATTTCTCAATGCCACTTTTGCGTCTGTTCTTGACAATAATAGCCTCGAACAAATCTCTAAACGAAGCCCAATTTCTATATTCCCCGTCAAAAACGGGTATGTCACAAGGCGACACATGAACCGAAGTCGTATCCTCTTGAGTCTGGGTGGGTGGGGTGGACATAGATTGCTTCGATTCGATCTGTTGGGCAGCTTCTTCAAGGGCCTCCTCTAACGATACCCTCCTATTCAGATAATAGGCCTTAGACTTCATGAACCTCTCGGTTAAGTCCTCCAAATTTATAGCTGCGGCTTCTTTTGGGTCTTCTAGGAATTCCGATTCGTTTATCCTATCGAAAAGGGAGTCCATTTTGCCCCATATGCTTTCCAGATCACTAAGTTGAACCTTAATCATCGGAACAGTTCTTGGACTCTCTCTAACTCTCTTATATTCTGCGTCGAACGCCGGTAAATCCGTTTGGATATAACGCAAAAGACCGTTGGCCAAGGCTTTTAATTGAGGCATATTGTGTTGTAAAAAAGTGTGGGTAATTGAAAACGAAATCCAAAACTTGTGGGTAGGAAATTAAATTTCGGACCGAGAATAGCTGATAAAGGCGGTAGAACGCACTTACTTTCAAGGGTAATGGGTAAAAATTCAACAAACGGAATTATTTGCGCGGGTTCAAGAGTAAAAGCAAATAATTGCACAGGTTTACGGATTGAAAATGGGTAAAAATGGGTTAACAAACGGGGTTGCGGTGGTATGAGGGTTAAATGTGACACCGCGGTATAAAAAGGGTTAAATTTAATATTGCGGTACAATAAGGGTTGAGTGTGGGTTAAATTTGGTTTTCGGCAAAAAAAAGGGTTAATGTGGGTTAAATGCGGGTTTGCGGTAAAAAAGGGGTCAAAACAATATCCCAAGTGCCTACTAAGCCTTACAGTTGAAAAACAAGTTGTCCCAAACAATATCGGCAAAGCAACGAAAAAACAAATTTCCAGGTGACAAAATGTCCAACTGGGGCGTTTTACACTTACTAATATGCGCTACACAAAGTAAGCGGCACTATTAGTTTGTCAGACAAAATATTGAAATACCTGACTAATAACTGCGAAAAGGGTGAGTGGGTGGGTGGTAACAGGTTTTCAATCAAATTTGTACTGACCGCTGTGCAAAATGTGTAAAATTGTATAAATCTATAGCCCTGGAAATTTTAAGTAAGTTGTAAACAATTCAACTTACCGACTCTGGCAGGGTGTAGGGTACTTATCCTTTTATTTAGTATGTACGTGTGTATGTATGGTTTTACTTGTCTATTCTCCTTTGTGTTGTTCTTCCCGCTTAATGTTTAGCCACACCAAATTTGTTGTTATTGTTTTTAATATGGTTAGTGACGTATTAGTAAAAACCTGATCTTGGGTATATTAGCAAAAAATATTCCAAATATTTTGCTTTTGTTAGCTTTTTATGTTTCAAGTTGATTTTTGTTTTTTATTTTTCACACGGTAAGTAATATGTGGGTTATAATTTCTTTTCTTTAACTACAAATTGGTTTTTGGGTTAAAATTTCACAAGAAAAATTATATATTATTTATGTATATTTAAAATTTTATTTCTGGCTAGACGAAAAACAATATTTTTCTTCTCTAATAAATTTAAGCACTTTATTGGGGTGAGAAAACTAAAAATTTTGTGCACTTGTTTTTAAACTTGTTTTTAAATGTTATGTTGTTTTTTCGGTTTAGTGAAGTATTTGTTTCGTATTGTGCCTTGTATAAAATAATTTTAGATTTTTATTGTTTTTGTTTTATTAAAACAATATTTAAAATTTTTAAGGGTGGGTTTTTCGTTTTATTTTTAAATATTTTATTTTCAAAGATTTTATTTTAGGCAAAATTTTGCACAATAATATTTTTTTTTAAATGGGTAATAAAAACAAATTTTCAAATTTTTTATTTTATCTTTTAAACAAATCACTTTGTGTTAGAATAATTTTTCATATTTCGTATGATCCCAATTTGCATTGCCTTTTAAAGTGTAAGAAAGTTTTTTAGTTTCACTGTAACTTATTTTGTTTGTACATATGTAACTTTTTGTGTATTGTTTGTTTGTTTTAGAATTTGTTGCAAATTATAGTTTTATTTATTTAGAAAAAATTTTGGGTTTTTATTTATCTTTCTTATTACACCTTTTGAACACAATTTTAGTTTGTTTGTAACGTTTTAATTTTTTCAAACTTTAATGAGAAATATTTTAGGGGTGGGTTTTCAAATTTCAATGTTTTGTGTTCTCTTTAGTTATAGGTATAAACACTGTGATAACTACTGTGATATTTTAGTTTTAGTTTACTTTTATATTTAAGCTTTTTTTAACTGTGTGTTTTGTTTTTAAAATTTTTCCTTATATTGTGGACTGTATTTTCTATTTAATTTTTTTTTTAAAAATGTCCGCTTTAAATATATATACCTTTAGTTTTTTACATATGTAAAACTTTTAGCGCGTTATTTTCTTTATTTAAACAAGTTTTTTTTTACAAAATTTTTCAAACTAGCACTGTTTCACTCTCACTCACGAAGGACCATGTTTAAATTGCGGGTTAGAGGGGGACAGGCTTTGGGGTTCAACAAACCTTTGCGGGGATTCCAAATAAAAAGAGTATATAAGTATATATTTTCTTTTCTAACGTTACAAATTATCTATTTATTAAGCCTTTATATAATTGGGTACAAAGGTTTCTTTCAATTCAAAGTATTAAATTAATTCAAAGTATTAAATTAATTAAAATTCAAAGTATTAAATTACTGTTAACATTTATGGTTTATATATAATAAAAAATATTGATATTTTGAGAATTTATCTTTTCTAACACTCTCCACTTTAACACACGATTTGATACGATTTTGATAATTTGGCTTGTTCTTTGTATCGATGACAAAACAGAAGTGAGTTGGTTGCAATTGTAGGCAACCAACTTCAGATGACGTTTTGAGAGAGGGGGCATTAATGAACATCAGTGATGACCTGATGGTACACTTTGTTCGCGGTGCGAACAATATCCGATGAAGTTCCACATCTGAATCATTCTGACTATATTAAATGAACAAATGAAATAAAAAATAATTTTTTTCTAAATTTCGAATTTTTGGGAATTTTTAATAATTATAAACTTTTTTGCCAAAATGGGCCATTTTCGTCCAACTTTCGGCACGGGTTAACTTTTTCCAAAAAAAAATTGATTTCTTCTATTTGGGACTATTTCCAATAAAACTGGGGTTGTAATGACGAATCTATTGTTAAGGGACACCCTAATGTATATATATGCATGCATGTTTATAAGCATGCACTAACATACATTAAAAATGTGTGGATCAGTGGTGTTCAGCCCATAGGACAATTGTCCCTGCTCAATTCACATGTATTCTTACGCTCTTGCTTTTAGTCGTCACTGAAACAGCGACGAAGGACCATGAGTACGGATATACACTGATTTTTTTTTAATGTACTGAAAAAAAAAAATTAATAACAATATAGGACAAATATTTTATGATTATAAATGCAGATTAAAGATATTTTATAAATATGTAAATACATTGAAACCATTGATATTGATTTAAAAAAATTGAAAGCCTTTTGTTTTATATAGAATAAAAGAAGCCACCCTTATGTATGTATGTATTTTTTTTCTTTCAAAAATTGTATTGTGTTTATTTTTATTTCTTTAAAACAGTGTAGTATTTATTTATATTTTCCGAAAGTACCTACTTCGTTTTTTACACAAAACATATTCATATTTTTAATAAAAAATAAATGCATACAGATTCTATTAACACATTCAACATTTCTTACAGTGCAATTCTCATTTTCTCACCAACACAACTACATTTTTAATTTTGAACACCACTGGAGTGGATCCATATATGTTTTTTTTTTACCTGTGTTGTTTTTTTTATATTTTACCACAATTTTGTAGCATGTATTTTAAAATGCATTTAGATCTTTTGTGGTCATTTTTTGATAACTCTTTGGATACTTTACCAAATTAATATATATTACAAATATGTACTACACTTTTTGATTTTTCAAGAAATTCATAATTTTGAAAAATAATAATTTGGACATTAACTTGTTTTTATTATCCCAGCAAACAAAGATGACTCAGAAATGAGCTCCAAAAACATAAACATTTTTTAACTTTTTCGTATGAAAGTGGTCCGTCCAAAAGAGCCCCCCGTGTACTCAAAAATGACTCAGAGAAAAGAACATATAAAATCGAAATTTTCCTCATAAATTTAAATTATTTTGGAATCTTCTTTGAGTCCGAAAAATGAACCCTCATTTTGAGGCAGCTTTTTAGATTGTAAAGACAACTTCTTGGATTCTTTTCTGAGGGTTCATATTTTCCACCAAAAAAAGAGTGTTTTAAAAAAAACAATAATAATTTCTATGATCTATTTAAGAATCTTATTTATGAGCTCTCCGAAATTGCTGGCTGGGTATTATAAAATTTTAAAGTATAATAAATTTATTACCATTATAAGTTAACATATCGTCGACCGGTCTTAAAAATGATGTCACATGTGTTTTTTAATAGATTTTGAGGAGAACGAAAAAACTGTTACAAAATCTACTTTTAAGATATTTTATTGGCATCATATGCCTTAATGATGATTTGACTAAATGAGGTCGTGAATTTTGCAGGCCGGTCGACGATATGTTTCTTTAATTTTTAAATTAAAAAAATTAAAATTAAACAAACATATGTTGAACCAAACTTGGTATTTTTTCATTGGCATTGAAATTTTGTTTGCATTAGTTGACTAATGCTAATGCCAAAAAAATTTCATTACAATTTAATGCTACTGAAATTTTCTGGCATTAGAATTTGAATCAATTGGGATCTCTCCTGGACCTGACCTATTTGGTTATCTGAAAAAATTAATTAAAAATCTTAATCAGTGATTTACATTCTGCAAATAACTATAATGATGGAAAAAGTTTCCTTTTGGCAAAGAAATATTTTTTTCTCTTGCATACTAAATACTAAACTTTAGTATATGCAAAGAGTATACATAATAAAGAGATTGGGAGACTCTCTATCACTGAGAAAGCATTTGTTCTATTATGTGCCTTGGAACAGGAACATACTCAAACCAATATCACCCAGCAAACATGGCAATACGAAGAAGATTCTCCGAACATATCGCCGGGAAGAAAACATTTATTGCCGGCAATATCAATTTCGGATTCTGGAAGTTTCCTCCGTCGGAAACAACTGTTACACCAAAACAATACTTCCAGGCAATATGAAAGCAATAACTCATATGGAATGTAAAAGGGATATCGCTAAATAAACTCCCGGTACAATAAAAAAACGATTTAATATTTTCATTATTAAATTTAAGCCTCAAAAACAATATCTGATAGAATATCTTCTTGGAAGGTATCTTTTATATGTTTGCAGGGTCATTATGTGCGCTCTTTGTATGACTCAAAACATCGATTGTAACCAGGGATGGAAAATAATAATTTAGTTATAAAAATCAAGAATGGAACTATACTATTCCAACAGTATTGTAGCCCTAGATTATGAATTTTAAAAAACCATACGTAAAGAATTGAAAAATAATATCGGAATGCGAAAAAAGGCTTTGGGGTTCAAAAAAATAATTAAAAGATTTACATTCTGCAAACGATGCCAAAATTTTCTTTTTTTGCAACTAACCACGAAACTTTGTTTTATGAAATGGGCATTATACTCCGCAGATTATAAATTTAAAAAACCGCACTTAAAAAATTTCAAAATAATAGAGGAACGCGAAAAAAGACTTTGTTGTTGAAAAAAATAATTAAAAAACTCAATCAGCGATTAACAATCTGCAAATGAATACAATGACTCAAAAATTTTCCTTTTTGCAAATATTTTTTTCGCGATTTATTTATTTATTTTTTTTTTTGCAAACTAAGCACCAAACTTTTGTGTATAGAATTGGTACTATAGACGCCAGATTATAAATTTAAAAAAACCACACTTAAAAAATTGCAAAATAATCGCGGAAAGCGAAAAAAGGCTTTATGGTATAAAAATTAATTAAAAAACTTAATCAGCGATTTAGATTCTGCAAACAAATATATTGATGCAAAAATTTTCCTTTTTGCAAATTTTATTTTTCGCAATTTTTTTTGCAACTAGCCACCTAAATTTGTTGTCTGAAATGTGTATTATAGCCCCTAGATTATAAATTAAAAAAAAAAAGAACGCACGTAAAGAATTGCAAAATAATAGCTGAATTTGAAAAAAGACTTTATGGTACAAAAATTTAATCCCTAGGTTATATATTTAAAAAAAACCCGCACTTAAAAATTGCAAAATAACGGCGGATTTCGAAAAAGGCTTTATGGTACAGAAAATGAATTAAAAGAGGTAATAAGCGATCAACATTCTGCAAGCGAATATATTGTTGCAAAAATTTCGCTTTTTGCAAATGTTTTTTTTTTTGCAATTTGTGCTAATATTTGCTAATATCTAAATATTTAATTTTTATGTTTTTTAACGAGCCAAAGAGGAAGCTATTTTTTAGTTACTTACATTTTTAAATGTGTAAGAGCGATCTAACATTTTTTGGTATAAGAGCCCGATTAAGTGAGTCTTTTCCATCCCTGATTAACCAGTCGGAGTTCATTCCTGTTCCAAGCCGCCTAATATTTTTTCAAATAAAAAATATTGAGAGAGTTGCAAGGCCATTGGTATATGTAATTGGTATTATAGTCCCTAGATTACGATTTAGAAAAAGCACATTTAAAATATTGTAAAATAATGTTGGAAAGCGAAAAATGGGTTTATGATACAAAAAATTGATTAGAAAAATTAATAAGCGATTTACATTCCTACAAACAATTTTCCTTTTTGGAAAAAAAATTTTTTTTCCGAATTTTTTTTCTGCAACTAACCTCTTAACTTTGTTGTATGAATTGGGTATTATAGTCCTGAGATTTTTTTTTCTTGCAACTAGCCACTAAACTTTGTTGTGTGAAAGTTGTAATATAGTCTCTAGATTATATATTAAAAAAAAAAAACCGCACCTAAAGAATTGAAAAATATTGCCGGAATGCGAAAAGACTTTATGGTATAAAAATTGTATTAAAAAACTTTACCAGTGATTTTCATTCTGCAAACAAATATACTAATGTAAAAATTTTCCTTTTTGGAAATTTTTTTTCCGCGACATTTTTTTTTTGTAACTTGCCACCGAACTTTGTTTCTATGAATTGGGTATCATCAAAATGTATGAATTTACTAGAGACTGCCATTCTAACCGATCTTTGTTGTTGTATGGCGAACTTGGGAAAGACTAAGAAAACATGTTGAATAGGTTGTTAAGAGAAAAATTGTATTTGAAGAGCATTTTGAGAAACATTTTTTCGTATTTTTATTTCGAAAAAAACTTCTTCGATCAGTGTTGTCAAGTTTGGTTTTCATTTATGGGTTTTTTAATGAGTGAAGAAAGTTTTTTTCAACTTCTGTTTTTAATAATTTTTGTTAATATTATTTGAAAATTTTATAAATACTTAATTTTATTATACAAATAATATATAATTCAATTTTCATGGTTGTTCTTAATTTTAATTTATATTGTTTTTGTTATTTTCAAAAATAAAACTATACTAACTATCAATATTAGTTTAAAAAACCGAAAATTGATACCATTGACAAATGTTTGTGGCATGGGAATTTATTGCATGCTGAGGCAACATGGGAATCCAATTCTCTTAAAAATCTAACAAAAACCACTCAGTTTCTACCTTTTTGCATAGGAAAATGTGGAGAAGAAACACTCAATCTCTCACTTTTTTACAATGTTTAGCAACATGTTTTAATTTTCTTTGCCCGACTTCAAAAATGGTACAAAAATTTAATTAAAAAAACATAATCAGCGATATTCATTCTGCAAACTGCTGCAGGAATTTTCCTTTTTGCAATTTTTTTATCGGCGATATTTTTCCACGATTTTTTTTCTAATTAGTCACCGAATTTTCTTCTATGAATTGGGTATTTTATTCCCTATACTCAAAATAATAAGCCTGTTGGCTGAACGGAAAAATTTGTTACTTTAACAAAATTTATTCCTGTTTTTTTGGCTTAAAATAAAATTTGTTGATTTTATTACTTTTTCTGTTAAATTTAGCAAATCTAAATTTAAATAAAAAAATTGTAAAATTACAGTTTTATCTGTAATTAAACTGAATCGTAGAATTTACTCAAATTTAGGGTATCGGAACCCTCCCCGGGCCTAGCCCATACCATGTGAGGGCATATAAGGGCACTCCAAAAAACATTTTGTCCGTTTTTTAATCTTTCTCGCTTAGTTTTCAAGATATGGGCCATTTTTTATTAAAAATTTCCGAGGGTCCAAGGCCCCGCTAAGGTCCATTTTTGGATAGAGATAACCCCTTTCTCGAAATTACACGGTTGGGGGTAGACGAAATTTTCATCAATTTTGCTCCATCTCTCTTAGTTTTCGAGATATGGGCCTTTTTAAAAAATCGGGAGGGAAAGAAATAGCGCCATTTATCGGTTAGTAACAGTAACATGAAAATATTTTATTTTAACAACAAATTTTTTAAAATTTAATGAATGGGTTCTTAAAAATTAGTTATAAAAAATGATTTTGAAAATTAACACTCAAAATTAGTTAAAGTACTGAGGATTTTTAGAATTGTGTTAAATGAAGATAACTGCAATCATTGCTTAAATCAGTGTTTCAACTAAAAATTTATTAAAAGTTAGTCAAATCGATTTGAAACCGGGTTGACAGATTTTTCTACAAATATTGATTGGTTGAGGAATGTAAAAATGTAAATCCCCGCAGAAATACAAGCTGCGATTTACAAGTATTTTGATTTGTATTTAGGGCGGTTGAAGTCATAAAGCATATGTTATATACAAATCTGAATCAGGCTGGCACCTTAAATTATTTGCAGAAAATTAAAAAAAATTCATTTTAACCCATATGTTTTGCATGTATTGAAAAGCCATAAATGAAAAATATTGTAAAACTTATATGTATGTAAAAATATATATTTTTTTGTTTGTTATGCAAATTACACTACCTTTCACTCTTTAACTTTTGTGTACTCTTTTTTTACAAAGAACTTACTAATTTAAAAGTTATGCCATAAATCAAAGGAAAAAATAAGGAAAAAGTACTGTTTTAGTTTGCTATTTTTTATATTACTTTGACAAGGTACCAGTTATAAAAGAAAATTAAAAAAAAAACATACAAACTTTTTAAAAAGGCCATTTGATGGAAAGAGAAAGAAAGATATAAGAAAAATTAAGCCCAAATTAGTTTGGAAGTATCGTAAAAAAAGTAACGTATCATTCTCATAATGAATAAAAAGAGTATAAAAAATAAAAATATTGCATTTTTTATCTTTTTCTTGTGCATAGAATTAAATGTCAAGTAATAAAATAGAAAACTTCTATTTTCAACAGAACTTTTTTACGATTTTACTTGACAACAGTTTCAATGCATAGAATAAAGATAAAAATATATTTCTATATTATTTTAACACATTGAATTGATTACAGATACGTTTTTTTACTTTACGATTAAACTAATGAAGCCTTTATTTTTCCAATTTTGTAATTTATTTTATAATGTTTTTACCTAATTTTTTGTTGGTTTTTTTTTTTTTGTTTCTTGTAATAAGTATAAAATCCATTTCTGATATTTTACGCTAGAATTATTCCTTTTTTATTTATATATTTTTACTGATACCTTTAATACTTTTGGCCTTAAGGTGGTGTTATGTTTAAGTCTTAAAAAGCAGAAGTATGATGACGACAATGATGGTTATTAATATGGGAGGCCAAACCCTTTTCTTTTATTAATATTATTAAAATGACTTTTGTGATAAACCTAACGGAACAAAAAGGAATGAAAATGTGATTCGTTTCTTCAAGCCTTTAGTTATTTTTAAGGAGTAATTTTTTTGGCATAATAAAGGTTTCGATTTTATGGTCCATAAGCAATGTAAAATATAATAACAACAACGAAATACCGTTTCCACCAAAAACAGTTACAGCAACAATAAAAACAAGCATATTAAGGCGGGATTTATATATTTTTTCAAAGAGAGGAATTATATCACTTAAAAAAAAAGTTCGTGTCGAGAAAACTTTAAATTTTAATGTACTTAGTCTAGAGATATTTCACAGGTACTTACTAAAGAATTTACATGAAAAGAGTCTGATATGAGATATACATCCCTTCGAAAAACACGTTACATTTTTTAGAGATTTAGGAAAAACTATTTTAAATAAAAATAATTACCTGATTTTGTGTTAGTTTTCCTACAAAACACCATCAGATTCTAAAATTACTACCTTAAATAAAAATTTTATGATAAATATTTCTAAATTACCTGAATAAATTTTCAGATTTATTGATTTAGATAAATTTGAAATGATTGATTTTGCTCTTCGTCATTTTGAAGAGGAAAATCGCGAAATCGTCATTTGGCTATTTTCGATCATAAAAATCGTTAAAATGACGATAAGTCGTCAAAACTGGCAACATTGCCCATATGCGATGTTCTGAATATGTTTATATACATACAGACCATAAATTGGTTGTACTTCTATCGGAACTAACCAAAATTTTTCGTGGTTCACTAAATTGAATTGCAATTACATAAAATTTGTCATCAGAAAACTTAAATTTGTATGTGAACAAAAATAATTATTAATCAAAACAATCATAACACTGCCGCATTATCCAAAATATTTGCTTTTCTAATCAATATTGAAAAAATACTAACTTCTATATTACCTTCAATACCAACAAACACCAATTTATCTAAAAATTAGTCATTTGAATAAAATATCAGTAGAAAAATTTGATATCAGTTCTGTTTCAATAAAATCTATCACCCTATCCCAAGTATTAGTCAATTATTAATTTCAATTATTTTGGTAATTATAAAAATATATTTATAAGGAACAGAAATTTAATTTGTCATAATAAAATTTTGGAATATATCATAAATTCAAAGTTAGACGAGAACTGAATATAGGTGTGTGTGGAAATCTAAGTTAAAACTTCAGAAAAAATATTATAGTTTTTTTTTTACAAATGATTCTTTTATTGAATCAAATTAAAAGACATAAGGTTTTTGTTGTTGATATAATTTTCTTCAGAACATTTTAAATTTTTAAATAAATTTGTGGAACATCTAGTTCTATTTATAGAATTTATAATACATAAATAAAAAGCAATAAACTGACATAACAAAATTCAAAAATTGTAAATAAATTTCGGTAATTACAAGGATATTAAAAATAAATGTAATTTTACCCGGAACTACAAAAATTCGCTTGGTTAAAAATTCGTTTGGAAATATGAATCTATTTTCTGTGTATACGCATTTGGTACTGAGATTTTAAACACAAACTAAGAATAAACTTCTTCCTAATTTTTTTTCATATGCATTAATATTAGGGTTATGACTTTTTAATTTTTTTTTGGCAAGTATCAAATTTTACATGCCCTAGCCAAAAAGGCCATAAAAGTCACTGCTGTCAAAAAAGTTAAAATTTGGTCTATATTTTTTTAGTTTAATTAGAATATTTCTCTGAAGTTTTGAACAAATGAGACTCAAACGATGCGTATTTAAAGCAATTACGAAGCCTTTCTGGAGGGACTTTTGGATACCTACATTTTTGTCACTTACAATAATTCTTGTAATAATTTGTTATGTAAATTAACAAAATCCCCGAGCAAAAAGTTATTTTTAGAAATTGCATTTGGTGCAGAAAGTTCTTTTGCAAAAATGACCCGCAAACACGATTTTTATTATTAATTTAGTATTGCCTATCGCGTGGTGATAGGTACAATTTTTGTTCAAAATGAGTCATAACCCTAATGAATATAGCAACAAATGTATGTAATACCTTTTGATTATGTGGCTAATGCGTGTTTGAAATTAATATTTTCTACAGTTTGCATGATTGGATATATTGTTAAATATTAGTTTCTTAAGAAAAGGCAATTTATACTGTATTAATCTGCACCCAAATACTCAATGGGGTATAAAAGAAACTCTAAATGGTGTACAATAGTGTGATATCATATTATATATATGGGTGATATCAAAAAATGTGATAAAAACCGTGTAACCACCTAATTTCTAATGCATGGATTACACTTGAGTTACATATTTCGATATATATCAGCGCATTGTCACCTGTCTTACAAAATTTATAACAATCTGACCAATTTTTGGTTAATACATAAAATTTGTGACCAATTTTATAGGCCAAATGTAAACTCCGTAACAAGTAACTCATAAGGTTTTTTAACTTTAATAGCATATATTTTAATAACCAATAAAGCTAAACACTAACTGTAAGAATTTTTATGAAGAGGAAAAGTGCCGTTTTTAATAAAAATGAATACATTTTACAAACTTTTTCGAATATCTTAGCTACCACGACTTCAACTCTATAAAAATAAAAATGCATATACCAGAATTTTGGAGTTATCTATTATTTATATTGCGAAAAGTATAATCTTATTTATACTCAAATGATCGTTGGACTGTAAGTAATCATCCAGTATAACAGACTTGAAGCTTTTCCGCAGCATGTAACATTGTCGAGATGAAAAAGATGTCTTTAATAATATTTGAAAAAATGTTGTAAACTCCGTTCCTAATTTTTACACCAAACTATTTAACGAGTAAAAAAAAACGATGGCATATTTGGATTCATCTTGTAGGCATCATGCGATTTCGTTTCGGAAAAAAAATTCTGACAAAGCGTTTCTGAAAGAAAACGAAAAAAGTAACCAAATGTAAACTCCGTAACTGTAAACTCCGTAACCATAATTGTTTGCAAAAGATTTCATTCAAATAAATGTAGATAAATGTTTAAAATATTTTAAAATAACCATAAACAGAGGTGATTCAGCTAATATTTATGCGTCAAAAGACGATTCAACTAATAATTTTGCGTCAAATCAAAAAAAGTTATCAGTTTTTTACCCTAAGCTGCTGGAGCGAAAAACGATTGATTTTGCATTTCATTAGTTTTAAATCGATATTTCGAGTCATTACTGACATTAGTTTGACAAATTAAATTTTTTTCACACAATTTAAGAATTTTTTGATCGCGAAATGTTATGTTTTTAATATATTATTTTGTAACTGCGCAACCGCTGTTTGGATTTTAAAAAATGTTATATTTTTGAAAAGCATTTAAAAAGACCAAAAATACAAAATAAAAAAAAATACAAAAATTTTTTTCGCGGAATGAATTGTATTTTTATTTGCGAAACCGCCAATTTGATAAACACAAATTATATATCATTGGAAAGCAAGTTGAAAACCCAAATACGAAAAACTAATAAATTGAAGAAAATTCGTACGCAATTTTTTTTGTTAAATCTTTTGCTTGCAGAAATGTAAACTCCGTTACAACAAAAAAAATTAAAATTGTGCAAAAAAAGTTATTGCGACAACTCGTAAAAAAAATTTTTTGCAATTAGGTTTATAATGACTAAACTTACTGATTCCATTAAGAAAAAACCGAAATATGAACACTTTTTGCTTCTCACAAATTTGGCCCAAAAATTTATCACATTTTTTGATTTCACCCATATATATTTATTTATTAAGAAGCTTGCATGTAGCTTAATCAAACAAGAATTTCACTGTAGCCGTGTGTTTTTTTTTTGTTTGTTTCAAAATGGAAATTTAAACATGCAAACAAGATAATCTGCTAAGTGTCGATATGTATAGTGTCGATATATCGATATATATATTATTAACCCTCTAACCGGCAAGCCCGCCTCCAGGCGGGGTATATTAAATTGACCATAAATTCGCCAAAGGGGTATTTTATAATTAGAAATTATGCTTTTTCAACAGAAAACAAAATTTATAAAACTTTTTGTGAAGAATTTTTTTGTATAAAATGCACGGTTTGGAAGCGAGAAAGTGTCAAAGATAAAATTTCAAAAATTATATAATTTAAAACAACCAAAAGTTTCAAAAATCTTAAAAACATATTTAAATTGACTAAAACAATTGATAGTGACCATAAAGTAAGATTGGAGCTTAAGCTATTCAAAAAGTTCCTTACTTTGGTCCAAGGACGCACAGGATTCCATAAGGATACCTTTAAAGGACATCGCCTTAACTTCAAAACGAATGGACAGATTTTTTTGAAATTTGGTTTAAAGAATATATTTGGTATTCGTAGCAAAGCTTATAAGTTTGAATAATATATATCGAAGTTTTGGTGCGTTTTCGCTCAATTTCGCATTTTTCGAAAAACGAAAATCGCTACATCCTCAAAAAATGTAATTTTTTTATTGCAATTATTTCTTGGTAAGAGAAATAATTTGTGCCTAAACCTAGTAATTTTTCTGCGCTAGTTTTCAAGATTCACCCTTAAACTATTTTGGCCCATATCGCCTAAAGTAGGCAACGAAAAAAAATTTTGTAGAAGAACTTATTGTTTATTTTTTGTGAGTAGTACAAGGTATAAATTTCATTGCAAAAAAGCGTAGGCCGGTTAGAGGGTTAAGCTCTTAAAAAAAATACCATATTATATATAATTTAACATTTATTTTTACCCAATTTTAGTTTTTCCCAATATTGAGATATTTGGTCCAAATTCGTTGAAACTTGCAGTCCATATGCATCTAAGCTTGCGCACGTAAAAGTAGTGCACGAATTAATCGCAATAACATTTCCATTTCCGAGAAAAACTTTTAAAGTTGATGTGTGCTCTTTATCTGTTGCTTAGGTAATGTCCATATCTCTCCACTGGCCTGAGTTGTGGATAATTTATGGGATTTGCCTTTTTAGGATTTTCGGATTTTTATTTAAAAATTCGTATTATTTTTCGAAGCACTTTTTATTGACTATTCCTATAACCTTGTTTAGAACTTTTTGTCATTTGAGCATTATTTGTGTTGTTTAGAAAAAAGTGAAAACTGTATGTCAACAAAAAAAAAGAAAACAACGAGTAAAATTTTCGGCAATGATTTATTACGATTTTCGATATGGATTATCTTATCAAATTAAACCTGATAATGGGCGATAATAGAAAACCTGATAATGCAGGATAGTCATGTGATATACTCTAAGACTGGCGTTACTATAGGCATAAGTTGCACGCGCATAAAAAAAAATATTGCTTCAGAATTTAGCAGCAAAAAGATTTTTTCTCTTCATAACTTAACAGAAGCTCAGAAAGATAGTCCGCCCGATTGGTGCAAACTAATGCTCAAGAAATACTATAACGGAACTTCAGAAGACATGTATAAGATCGTTACAGGTGACTAATCATATATTTAGTTATGCATATGAGGATGAAACGTCAATCGACTATATGGGTGTCTCATTATGAACAAAATCCAAAAGAAGTTGTTCGCTCTCGAAGCACTTTGCAGCAAATGATCAAATATTTTTTTGGGAAAAACTGATCGTGTGGCAACAGTGCCATTAGGATAACGTAGAAAAAGTTAATTCTGAATGATGCAGCACCATTTGTTTGCCAGAATTGTTCAGATAAATAAGAAAAATAAACCCCCAAAACCGCATAATTATTCACCATGGCAAGGCGAACTCTCACACATTGGCTCAAATATGTGACTTTTTTTAGCTCTCAAAAGATCAAATTAATCCTCAGGACAGTATGTTTTTGTTCCAGCACATCAAAGAGAAGCTAGGTGGATAATGTTTTTCTTCAGCAGAAACCGTAGATGCATTAAAAATCCTTGTTCTGTATAAACAAAGGAATAAAAATTAATTTCAATCATGAAAACCGCCTACTGAATAAATTTTATCGTTGAAATTTCTCCAATCACGAAAATTGTTCATTCAATTAAAAATTTGTAGCTCTTTAATTGAATATATTTTCAATAAAATAGTGATACATTTGATTTGTATTTTTATTGGTTTTGTATACATACAAGTTTTATTAAAAATTAATCCATTGGATTAAAAATTTAAAAATTATATTGTACACCTCCTAAATAACAAATTATAAGCATTTGATTAAAAATAAATTCATTAGATTACAAATTGATCAATACTGTATAATTTCTAAATAATCCAGCAAAACCTTGGTAATGGGTTTGACCTTTTTCACGCATTGCCTGGCAATGGGTACCCCTTTACCCTTGGTTTTACTTAGAAACCTAAGTTAATACGTTACTAATATTGTAATACATCAAAACTTATGTGGGAGGTATGAAATAATGAGTTACCGATATGGAGATATATCATTAATTATTTGAAGACTTTAAAATAATATGTTACCGATATTGTGTTTTATTAATAAGGGTAAAAATAATAAGTTATTGATATTGGATAATACAACTTAACTTTAGCCCCCTATGCTCCAGTGGGAATTAGAGGAATATATATATATAATACAACTACTAATTATGCGAAAGTACGATTTAATAAAAATTTAGAATCTAATTACATTGCTCGGATCGGTGTACTTTTGCACAAACTTATTACTGGTAACGTCTTATTTTATTCCCTATATGTAACCAATGAAACATGTACTAATGTGTAATGACTTACTTCACTCTATAAAAGTATGTACTTATTTTAGCTAACTAGTGAATTTAATATTACAAGTTACAACTTATTTCAGTACTTCCTTCGTAATCACTTATTTTAGCCTATACCGTTACGATTTAGGCAACCATTTACCCCCAATGACACGCCCATGTTAAAATAATGTGTTATGCGACCAAAGTGTAAGTAGTTACAATTTTTGGTTTCTTATTACATTTCCCTTTACCTGGTAATAGAAGATTTTGCTGGGAAGACTCTTATCAGCTGAATAAAGTGGTAGTTGCCATGTCAACTGTAAAAAAATTATATTTCTTTATTTTTAGCTTAAATGTTTTTAAAATAAAACCTGCATACAATTTTCATTCAGTCGATAGACTTATTTATACTTACATGAAAAATTTTCTCGCATTTTTCTGAAGCATGAGGACTCTGTCAAAATTTTTTTTGAAAACTAAATAAAATATATTTTATTTAAAATAATTTATAATTTATTTTTTGCGATTTTTGTTTAAAAAAATTTTTAATTAAATGAATGTTCTTTTTAGTTTGACTCTAGATCATAAATTAATATCACTTTCTGTTTAAATTATTTTCAAATCAAAGAAAGATGATACAATTTTTACAAGTAAATTCCAAAGAATAAAAATATATTTGAAAGAATTCCATAAGACCAACAATACAGAATACGTATGTTTTAAACAAAATTTCAAAAATTACTTTACTATTTTAGAAAAATGTTCTAGAATAAATGAATATTTCGATTAAATATGGCAAAATTAAAATATTTAACTAATTAAAACAAAAAACTTAACGAGAATTTATAAAATTTTATAAAAAATAATTTAAAATATCAGTTACTAATACATAAAAATATATAAAAACAGCTACATAAATAAAACAAATGAAAAACAACAACAATATGCTGATGTTTTTATCTTGTTTTATGAAATGCTTTTGGGCGATAGAATAAAAAAATGTCAATTGTAGTTTTGAGCAATTATTTAATCTATTGGATTAATTTTTAATTGACACCTTTTGAAAAAATTTAACAAATCGTTTTAATTGAAAAAAGTTGAAAAATATTTTTCTGTGTGTATAATGGAAAAAAATTCCAGTGTAGAAAATCATTACCAGATATGTGGTTATGTAACTACATACCTGCTAATGGTAACTAGTTACTTCTATTATTACATTTCTTATTACCTTTGTATGGCGATGTCGCGAAAAATAATGAGTTACACAAAGGCATACAAAAAATAAAAAAATATGTCGTTACCTATATGCTTACCAGTATTGACTAAAATAATGATTCTAAAAATAGATTTTCGAAAAAATAAGTTTTATAAAAAAAAATATTTTTTTTAGTGTAAACATTTTTTTTAATAAAATTTTCTCGTGCGGCAATCTAACCTGGGACTCCAGACTGCCATTTTATAGCTGTACCCTCTGAGCTATGTCGATATATAATATTTGATAGATAACAACATAATTGACTTGCTGCGCACAAGTCAGCTTACTCGCCAGCATACAAAAAATATGTGGTTACATATATCATTACCAGTGTTGAAAAAATATTGAGTCTAAAAATAGATTTCAAAAAAATTACAAAAAATCTAGAGCATTACTTTATTTTCGAAATAATGATAAAAATAAGTCATTATTGGTAATGCATTATTTTTTATTTTGAAATAATGAAAAAAGTAAGTATTTATTAGTAACTCTATAATATATCTTTTAAAATAATTTAGAGAGTAAGTCGGTGTCATTACTTGTAGTACAAAAAATAATGATATGTCATTACCGTTTCTACACTGGGAATGCTATGACAAGTGGTTCAAACGCATGCAAAAGTAAATTAATCAAAAAGGAGAAAATTGTGAAAAACAATAAAGACATTTTTAATAATAAATTTCTGTTTTTTCATTGTTAGGCTCAATGTATAAATAGTTAACTCCACATGAACTAACCTTTCATTATATGAATGCTTCACTTGCCAAATCGAATTACTCCACTTTTTGCATTTTTTAAATTTTAATGTCAAAGCACTCTATTACTTCCCAACTGTATAATATTCAGAACAAATTTCTCTGATAATAAGTATTAACACTACTAAATGACAAATTTTTTTTAGCCATTGAATAATATATAATTTATTTCAGAAGCCAATCTGATTAACTACATACTCTAATATAAATCATAATAAAAATTTAGTTAAATCACTTTATACAACGCAATTAACTGCTTCTAATATATACATATACTTCGTTTTGTAATGTAATGACGTAATATGAGATAACGGTAAATTGTTTATTGTTGGTGTCTCATCCCAAAGAAAGAAAAATTATTAATTAGTTGAATTCTAATTGCCACAGAAGCAAGTGTTGATAAATTTAAATTTCAGTGTATAAGTTGTGTCTTGTTTTTAATAAACCGTTATATTAAGATGGAAGAGATTAATAACACTGTACAATAATATCAAATTTTTCCTGAAACAACAAGGTTCTGACAACTTATTCTGGCAGAGTCGATAAAAAAAAAATATACGTGTATCGGCGTTTTGTTTTTGGGGGGCTAAAGTTCCACCCACCCCCCTTCCCCCCCTTTTTGCAAATGATTACTGTGAATCGGCATAGGGAACCATGTGAATCTTCCATTTTAGGTATAGGATGTGTTTAGCGAACTTATTTAAAATACTACGAGAAACATTTTTGTGGAACATTTTAACCCTCTAGCTCTTCGATGCAACGGACTTTTTTGGCCCCTTTTTGAAAAGAAACAAAATAGGCCCGTAGTTTGAAGAGTTAGAGGATTAAAAAGTTTCATAAACATATTCCGCGTAGTGTTTGTATAAGTTCGCTGAACACATCCCATAACTAAAATAGAAGATTCACATAGTTTCCTCCTAAAATCCATGTCTGCTGTGGGACATTTGAGCGCCAATTCTTAATAAGTACGAAATTATCCCTTAAACACATTTTAAGTTTTGACTTATTTCTGGCATTGATGTTAAATTTTTAACTTTGATATCTTCAGAGACTTATAGTAAAATTTCATAACAAATATTTTTGCGGAACATTTTAACCCCCTAGATCTTCAACTTACGGGTCCATTTTGTCCCTTTTTAAAATGGAGCCAAAAAAGTCCCTTTAATTAAAGAGGTAAAGGGTTGAAATGTTCCACAAAAACGTTCCCCATAGTGTTTTACGTAAGTTCGCTGAACATATTCTATACCAAAATTGTTGGTCCCCTATGCCAGAATCAGTTGTCAGAATCAGTTGTCAGTTTGTTGTATAGTGTAAGTATAACGATATATTCCATCTTATACTTTCAATATGTCGTTAGATAGAAGATAGATCCGCAGTAATAAAGTCTACATCATTTATTTGAATTTATTATGTAACAGAAATTTTATAAAACAAAATAAACTATTTTCCCATTTTTCTCAACTTTCTGTTTTATGGAGTTAATTGATTTGGCAACTGAAGCATCCGTATATATATATTGTATAATGTCCTGTGGTTCCTATTGGGAACAAAGGGCCACATATTGTTAATAATATAAATATAAGACAAAGCGACTGATTGGGCCACCTTGACCGATCCTAGTGTTGGGGCTGCCAATAACCTCTAGGCAGTTTAGCCGAAATATGGCAAAAGAAACATTTGAGTTCCAATATCAGGCACCTAATTACCTTGGACGCAGACATGTCGGTCTGCCGTTCAGGTTACTCAGCTGTATGCCTTCTCAATATAACTGCCGCCAGACAGGAGTCTGGGTGACATTTCCGGGGGATACTTGGTGTGAATTCGGAAGTAGTGAGCTGCTTGGGAATTTCAAATCTCATTATTGTACAATAATGTCGGGAAATGTTAAAAGCTGTTTTGCAGATCACGTAAGGATTTTTAAAAAGATTTCTTGATAGGGCTTTATTTATTACACAAATTTAGGATCAAAATTTAATCTGCTTTTATATGTATATGTTTTACCACCACTAGACTAGGACATAAAAATTACAAAAAATGTTTACTACGAAACTGATCTCTCCTTCTACCAAGTTTTATTAAAACATACCCATGGAATTCACGCTTGGTATGAAATGGGTTAAAATACTGTTGCACTTAAATGGAAAGTAATTCTATATGGAACTCAAATTGTCATAACGATCTCCAAAGGACCCTTGCTTGAGTGCCCCTACTTTTTATAAAATATACACAGAAATATTAAAATGTTTTAAAATCCCTTTCCTGCGCAATATTTGGTTCAGCATATGCTTAGAAAATATAAATTTGCTGTTCAACAAAGGCACGTCTAGTTAATTGCGGACAATTAAAGTAAGAAATATTAGCAATTACTTCTAGAATTCTTAACCAACAAAAAAAAAAAACATAAGAAAAATTTGCAAAAAAAAATTACTTTTTCCAGAGCTAGATTTATTTAGCTTTTTGGTTTTTTACAATTTTAATTGAAAAAAGGAAGAAAAGAATAACAAGCTAATTAAAATTATTTTACTGATTATAAATACGAGGTCAGTTTGATAATTGTAAAGAAAACTTTGCTTTAAGTAACCATATTTGCCCTTTAATCGACTTTCAATGCAAATAACATCATAAGAGAATAATCACAATTGGGTCGACAACGACAGCGTGCTTTTTCATATATTTTTTTATTGGAAGCAAAATGCTGCTATTTCGTGGGGCGATTTGTCGTCGTAATAGATTCTATTCTATTTTCACCATCACATATTAACACACACTCAAAATGTTGCCATATTTTTAACTGAATAAGGATTGCCTGTCAGACAGAGTTGTAAAAATTCATATCAAAGTTGCAAAAATTCGTCTTTGTTTGCAAATAATATATTTTATTTTAGCTGAAGAAAAATAATTGAAAATAAAAATACAGAATATTCCGCAAAAAAAACAACGAAAATTAATGGAAAACTGACTTGCAGAAAAATTTTTTCAAAACAAATACAACAAAATTATTGTTTAGCTTTCTTTTTTTCTAAATGTCAAAAAATGCCGATGGTCGATTGTGGCTTAATTTAAATTCATCTGGACAACTTTTATTGTCGTCGGTCGACCCAGTTGCGATTAAGCTCTAAAATGTTTTTGAACGTCAGCTAAGCACATAAAATATAGAGTTAACGTGGAATCGAAAGGTGTGTCCATTAGATTTCTTTAATTATTTCGCAAAAGTGTCACTTTTTAACTTCTCAATAAAAACGTGTCACAAGTAAAGTCAAAAACTCAATTTTTTGATAAACAGATGAAAGATAAAAAGTGTTGGTAAAAATAAATAAATATTCTTTTAGGAATTGTAGTAAAAATTTGGTCTTAATCGGAAGAAAAAAAATTTGCCCAAAAATATAAAGGAATTTTTATAAAAAGGAAAAAGATCTCAAAGTTGGAGTAATTTATCAATATAAAAATGGACCAAATTTAATTTTTTTTTTTCATAAACCAACACGAAGAAAGGACCCAAATTTATTTCAGAACATTTTTATTTATTATTTTATAACATTATTTTGTGTTTATGAGGTTTAGATATCAACGGGTACTGGATCTAAACATGGACCGATTCCACATAGAATCAACAGAATTTGTCCATAGGTTCCTATTCCAAATTTCATTAAAATATCTTCGCATTTGCGACATATAGCGTTCGAAAAATTATATTTTGGCGGGACCTTTATGTGGGTACTAGGTCCAAACACTGACCAATTTACAAAAAATTAACAGTCTTCGTTGCTACAAATCGGTTTGCCAAATTTCATGAAAATTAATGTAGCGGACGCATAAGAATACATGGGCAGACAGATATACGGACGGACGGACATCGTTAAATCGAAATAAAAAGTGACTCTGAGTTAACCAGTACACTACAAGGTCGGTCTATTGTACACTGTCCATTAGACCGTACCACATTACAGGCAAAAAAGTGCTCGGTACAGCTTCGAATATCAAGTATTATTCCAAGGCAACTTCAAAAAAAAAAAAATATTTTTGCCGAACGTAAGAAATTAATTTAATATAATTTTTCGTTATAACTTCGTCATTTGCAATCGGATTTTAAAGTACGATATATCATTTTTTTTGCCTCGAGGGGATCAGTGTTTTTTATAAAGGAAAAATCCCATAAAAAAAAAATTTTAAAATTGAAATCTACAAACTCTTTTTTATACAAAAAAATAAAAAAAATTTCCTGCTGCAGTTATCGAAAAACTTCTATAGCAAAAGTTTTATGATTTTTTGCGAGCTTTAATTTTCTGACATAATGGTCGTACATTAGATTGGTAGGAACTGAGATCTGGTGGGTAAATACTAGAAGGGGATACTTGAGGTCAATAGCCTTTATGACAAAACATTGGTCCCCTCGAGACAAAAACTTCGATGTATTACACTTTAAGGTCCGACTGTAAATGCCAAAGATATAACGAAAAATTTCAAAAGGCTACCCCTACTTCGAGAAAAAAATTTTTTTTTTTCGAAACCTCCTTGAAAAAATAATTTAGATTCGTCGGTGTACGGCGAACTTTTTTTTGCTGTATGGTCCACTGTCTATGTAGTATTGAACTATTTATCAGTAAATGATTATTTTGCTATTCATTATCAGTGAGATATTATTTTGTATTCTAAAGTAATTATATAGGTAACAACATATAACTAATATAATATAATGACCTATAATTACCGCGATTTTTCTGGGTATTTTTTAACCCAAAACCTGGTACGACATTAAAATTTACGGTGTAGTAACTGTTTTTGTTCTTGTTACAAATAAACTATTCAGTTGTGGAATTTAACTTAAAAATTACCTAATAAATATTTATCACTAAGGCCTCGTACTTCATAAGTAGGCAGTTATCCCAAGGGAGTACGATTTTAATGAAAATGTAAATTTGTTCAACTAAAATCCTTTACGTATATAACAAGCATAGGATTAGGAAAAAAATATATATCTATATTGTTAAAATGTTCTCTAAAGAGAAGGCTCTCCCAAATTATAATTCTGACTTCGCTGAAATTCAGTTAGAGGAGATAAAATTAATGAACATGTATTTTATATTATTTTTTCTTTTCTATCACATATCCAAATTTTAGCGAAATCTGAATTTGCCCTGGGTAGATTTCCCTGGCAAGATTTGTTTGTTCTTTTGTATAGAAAAAAACTACACTGAAAATAGTTAGTAGTTTAAATTAACTGAAAATGTAATTTAAAATAAATGAAAAATCACTTGAAAACCGGTTTACTAACTTTTCATTTAAATCAAAAGAAATTTTCTTTTATTTTCAAATGTTAATAAATTAACTACAAAATTCTTAAAAAAAAATGATTTTTCATTTATTTCGTTTTTATAACTTTCAAAAAATTAACTACAAAATCCGTAAGAATAAATGATATTTAGTTTATTTCATTTTTTTAACTGGCCTGGAAATCTAAAAGAGTTCCTTTTTTTAAGAAAAAATTTTAAATGAAAATATTAACTGTAACAGAAAATCCGTATTTCTATGTAATTTGTTTTTTAAATAAAAGACAAAAACAATTGTAAAATATATTTCTTTTCAATTTAACTGAATAATCATTTAAAAATAAATGTACGGATAACTTTTTAAATAAACTACAGTCAGATACTGTAATAATATTTTCAGTGTATTTATATTAATTGCAACAATTAATAAATTTCTTTCATTTCTACATGGAAGTATCATACGCATACTACATTTTCTTTTTTATTCCGCTTTTGTTGTTTGGATTCATTATTTCTCTACTATTACAAAACATTTTTTACAGTTACAACAATTTATAAAGTGGACATCATTATGTTTGTGATTGTAGAGTATATATTGTAGTTGTTTCAATTTATTTTATTCCTTTTTATATTATAATCCTTTGGATCTGGATAAAAGCATTATGTATAAAAAAAAATTCAATTACACTTTTACGCGTATTTTAGTTAAAGGTATTAATTCTTGGTTATTAATTTGTATACTTATTTTCGTTTTATACATTATGTTTATCATTGTTGCCTACTATACTCTACAGTTCGGGTTTTCCACAGAGAGCTCTTGTGGAATTTTTTTTGTATTGTATTTTTCATTTTGAGTAAATTTAATCCTTTTTGTGTTAATTACAAGTATATATTACGGCTATTAATGTGATTAAGATAATTACAGGGTGTTGTTGTTCAGATTTATATACACTATAAATAATGAAAAGTAGTTGGAGGTAAAAGAAAATAATTACAGGATTTATTGGAATCAATTGGAAATAAATTTCTAATGAAATTAAAATGTATATTGCTACAAAAAATATGTGGCTTTTAGTTGTGACTGTATACGGCTTGTTGCGGGACAGTCGCAAGAAATTATATTTATTATTATTATTATATTTGCAAAATACATTGACATCAAGATATGCCATTGACATCAATCATAACATTTGCAAATAGAATTTGATTTTTTTTAAATTTTGTATTTGGTATGGAAAGTTAAGAAAGACATTTAGTCTTAAAAATAGTCCTATGATACAAATATATTGCAAAAAAATTTTGTTTTCCAAAAACCAAATAATGATTTTAGCTATTTATTTATAGCCATAATATAAACCACCGATTAAGTTTTCTAAAAATCTTTTGCATAAAAAAGCGTTTTTTCGCGTTCCGCGATTATTTTGCATTTTTTTAAGCGTTGTTGTTAAATAATTATAATCTAGGGGCTGTGCACTTTTCTGTGGGGCCCATACCTTCTACCAAAATTTAGTGGTTTAGTTTATGGCAGCAGTCATATAGTTTGGTCCTTACTGGCGCTAACAAACAATTAAATGTGCTCAAATTTTAACGAAAACAAATAATTGGTTAGTTAGCGTCTTTGTATACATTTGTAACTAGAGCCATTTTTCGACCAACAAGGGGGGGGGGTGGAAAAAATGAATATGAACGAAAATGGTACTGAAATGAAAGGAAATTTTTTCACGATTTTTTATTAATCCGTTGGGTGCATATCGAATTAGAAGCATTTCGTTAGATTTTAGACCTTCGAAAAATTAAAAAAGTCTAAAATCACGTTATTTTAGTTTTAGAAAATCCTATAAATAGTCATTTCTTGTTGTTTATTTTGAAAATTTGGAAATCACAAAAGGAATCTACTTTTAATTGACGAAAAATGCAATTTCAGAACTGATATAGTTTAATTGCGCAGCAGGCAAACATTTTTCTTTTTAATTGTAGCTATATCCAAACTTTTGTCGATGATACAAAAATGAAACATTTTGATGCAAAATTACAATCTGAGAAGTGATGTAATTTTATTGCGCCGCTGGCAAACATTTTTTTTAATGTCTAAATTTTTAATGCGTTTATAGATAATTGAAAAAGAAAAAGCCAAATAATTTTTGAAGTCGTGGGAACATTTTCTATCATTTGAGTACCATTTTACAGTACCAGAAAATTTCACCATTTTCGGTCCCCCCTCTTAAGGGACTAAAATAGGAATAAAAAAGAATAACATTTTTGGAATCGTGTGATAATTTCCATTAATTTGATGCAAAATTAATTTCGATTTTTTTTTCCTTTTGAATTGTAGAGGGGATTAAATTTTTATTTATTATTGCAATTTAGCCATATTTTTCACCAATTATAAAAAACAAAGCCCATTCCTAATATTAAGTATTATAAAATGTCTAAAAGATTTTTTCTGCGAGGTGCACGGACAACCACTATCGATAAAAATACAAATTTCAACCGCGGTTTTCTCAAAAAATATTTTGAAAACCGATTCATAATCAGTGGGTTGAAATCTACACCAAATTGCAAACCATAGTCGGAAATATCTGTTTACACAGATATTTTATTTTCTTGATTTTAAGAAATGTAAATAAAGTCAGCTCATATAACATTTATAAAAAATTGCTTGGTAGGTATGTGCATAGAAAATTAACCCAAAATCAGAAAAATGTGGTTCTAGAATTATTTTCTCACTCCAAAATTAATATCGTAGATGAGAGCTATACAACTGAAGCGTTTGCCATCAAAAACTACTTTTCTGCAAAATGTCAGATTACGTAATTGCATATAAGCCCTCTATATGTAAAATAAATTTTAATTTTATTTTTACCCTTACTATGGGCAACACTAGTAATACCAGATAAACTATTAAAGCAATACGAGTTCCAAAAAAAAATTATCGTTATTTCCTACATTTTTAAACCCAGTCTTAAAGCTTATTTAAGCCTATATGACACTTGCTAATTTCAGTATTAATAATCCAAAATAGAAGAGAGCACGAATTTCCTTATGTGAGGAATAATGTGTATGAAGAGAACAGCTATATTGAAAAACTATCAAACTGTCAAATTGATGTTGGTAATGCAGTACCCTTCATATGATTTGCATTGATGGTGCAAAAAACTAGAATTTAGGAACTAGCAAGTGTCATATAGGCTTTAATACTTGCTAGTTTTAGTATTAAAAATCCAAAATAGAAGAGAGCACAAAAATTTTCTTATGTTCGAAATAATGTGTGTGAAGAGAACAACTATATCGAAAAATTAACAAACTGTCAAATTGATGTTGATAATGCAGTACCATTCACATGATTTGCATTGATGATGCAAAAAACTAGAAACTAGCAAGTGTTATATATTCTTCACCTTTATGCTTTCGTCAAAGTGCGAAATTATGGAAAATTTTAGTCTGTTTTAATTGTCTTCAAAATTTTAAATTAAAAAAAATGGCTCTAATTTAAAAAAATTTATATTTGTTTGATTGCTGGTTAGCAAACCATAAAAGTGTAAGGAAATCATAAAGGCGTAAATCATAAAAGTGCAAGGAAAGCACATTTATCACATACAAGAAATCTTCTAGGGATAGTACTAACAAAGATTTATTAACCCGTTTATTGTTAACATCAAAACCTTATTGTCATCGAATGTCGAAATAAAAGTAAAACAGCTGACGAAGAAATAGAGAAATAGAGAAATACATTATAAGGAAAACTTTAACGCTGAAACAAATGACGAAACTAGTTCTTCTTTAATTGATGATTATACTTTGTTAGCAGTTTCAAAAATTCTTTTGCATATGTTATGGCAATGGGATGATTATATTTATATAGCTTTTAAAAAAGAGTATACATGACAGCTAAGTGAGTCCTTTTTTTATAAGAGCAATACACCATTTTTACGACATTGGAAAAAGAACTGTATGATTTATTCAGAATTTATAATTTAGAATGAATGGGAGGTGTGCGAATCCTTGTGCCGATTTTCTCCAAGAGAAATTTTTGTTCTAATTTTGGCAAAAGAAAACTGCATTCCAATTTTAATTTTTCTACGATAATTTCTTCCATTTTTTTCACTCCTTCTATGGGGAAAAGTACTCTGCGGAGGAAAACACCTTAAATTACTCACCAAAACAATTTCTTTTTGTGCAGCCTTTTACTAAACTTTTTTTAAAGTATTTTGATCATCCAAACCCGAATAGCCTTCAATACACATCCATAAAAATCGTTTTATAGTTTTTATGGATATAAATTCCAAATAAAACAAATTTTCATTGGAATGTGATAATTTAGGGAAATGTGTTCAACATGCCGAAATTGTGTGAAAAATGTGCATCGTAAGAGGGGATTCTTAAAAATGTAAATTTTTGTCTAATAGCTTTATTTTGACTGTATGCAACACAGTATTGTGTGTTATCACTTCATCTATCATTAATCCATCTATCGGGACTCTTAAATTTTATTTATTAATCTATTGATGATATTTGCATAAAGTCTCAATTTTTTATATTTCTGGGAATACTTAACTTTATAAAAATTAAATGATTTTGGGGCTTTGGAACAAAAAACGAAAGAGGAATATTGGTAGCCATAAAGACTTTTCTTTAAATAGAGGCCAGTTGGTAAAAAGACGATTTTATTGATTTAATAAAAGAACTGATGGTTTAAAAAAAATATATAAATAACATATTTCCAGTAGTGGTGAAAAATGTCTCCACTTTACTATTTTTTTGTCATAGTTATTCTAATATATACATTTAGTTAATTTTATAAGGGGTTGAAAAATTGCTTCATTATCGCCGTAACTAAAAATCCCGTTGAGTTTTATATTTTCCTTCCCAGTGAACAAATATATAGATCATTCTTGGAATCTTGTACGGGGGTTGAAAGTTTGTTTGAAGACGTGCTAGTGAAAATAATATGTCAGTAAAAATCTGCAAAACGGATTTCAAATCGATTGGAATAATTTTTAGTGTCTAACCGAAGATTTCGGTTAAAAAAATTTATTTGGTAGCTATTAGGTAATTTGAAGCATTATTGACAACTTTCGCTTTTGGAAAAATGAGTGTTTGGGCTAGTTGGAGTCCCCTTTGAATGTCAAGTTGAAAGATACCATTTATTTTTTGGTTTCCTTTAGAGAATTTTTAATGTTTTCCACAATTTTCATGAAGTCATGTTTCAGAGACAGAATGGTTCTGGGATCCAAAAGTTTAAGTTTTGTTGATGTCCACTAATCTGGAACATTTATGGTGGCTTTTAGTGAAATCGAAAATGGTGTTTCGGAAAATTTAATTTTTATGTAAAGATTTGCCTGCGATTTAAGCTGCTATGAAAAGTTATTTTATAAGAATACCCTCAAATAAGATTTTAAGTTTTACAAAAATTAACAACTGCATAAATTGGAATCCGAATAAATTGAGACCTGTACTGTAATTCCCTAACTTTTTAGCGACAAAATTCGGTAGTTAGTTTGTCAGCTTACTATGAAAACTTGTCAATTTAACGACCGAATTTTGTACTTAAAAGTTACAGAATTTCCCCTCTGAATGAACTTTCGCAAATTAATATCCGTAGTAAAATTAGTGAAAAAAAATTGTTTTATTTAAACCAAAAGCGTTAACAAAAATTTTTTGATTGATTTCTATAAGTCAGTAAAAACTGGCACATAAATTGTGCTTCAGAACCAAAGAATTACTACCATATATTATATTTTTGCTAGGTATTTATTCATATTCAACCTTCTTTGTCCTTTATTGCGCAAATGAAGCAATAATTCACAACTTTAACATTTCTATCATAGTAAGTTTTTTAAACCAAATATATTGTTGTAATATTTTCGCTATCCAAAGAAAGGGCATTAGGGGGTTAAATAATATCAAAAAAATATTATGAGAAAATAATAAATTTTAATGAGTATTTTCTAAAACCCAGTATTTAGGATCTTCCACGGTTGTCCACGCACACTCTTAAAAAAAATTAAAGAAAAACTCACAGTCTTGATTATTTCATAAATAGTATTAAACACAAAAAGCTTATATTATTTCATAAGTATTTTTTTACTATGTTGGCAGTTTTGTTTTGTTATTTGAAATGTTTATTGGGTTCTTATATCCATCTATAAAAACACTATTCATACATGATTAAATATTTAATCAGCTATTTATGAATTCAAATTTATAAACGTTTTAACTTTGATAATGATATGCTTAATAAATGCAAATGATTAGACTTTGCGCTAAACTAATCAAACTAATTATGTATTTTAATCTGATTTACACATTTCTCATAAACTATTAATAGTTATTTTACTTTGATGTTAAACTGGCATATGACTACTTTCCACTACAGATATTTAAACGTAGACTATTATGATAATTTGCTGTGATTATATTAAAAAATTTCTAGGTTAAAAAATAGAGAAAATTGTATATAAAATATTTTCATTTAGTATTTTCATTAAAGTAAAATTAGTAAAAGAAAAAAATTTAAAGTCAAAATATGCAAAATTACTCTAAAAAAAAAAATTTTTAAAATAGTTAACAAGCAAACAAAAATTTTTATTAAATCTGAAAAAAATGCCCGTAGAGTGCAAACTTGAAAAAAATTTTAAGTAAGAACAATATAATAAAATTCCCCTTCATTTTTTATTTTTAATTATATTTTTCAAGTATGAGCAATTCAAAGAAAACTGATTATTCAAAAATAAATTATTTGTTTAGGAAAATGTATTTTAAATTGTTGCCCAGGCTAAAGTCATTCTGATATAGCAAGCTTAAGTTATAGATGTTTTGATTTATGTTGGTTTTTAATTTTTATTTAAAAAAAAAAAAATCTTTCGATCTCTTTTTTTATTTAGAAATTTATTAATCTATTTCGAGGCCAATTTTCTTTTTATGAATTAACATACATAATAAGTACTTTTTTTCCAAAAACTGCTATTTTTCTTCATCAGGATACTCTCCTGACAAATACTTCACAAAGTTTTTGCTTTCAAAAACCTCTACATTTTCCAGGTCCCCTTCATCCATGCGCGGTTCCAACAATTAGCATAAGGGGAAAAATCATACGCCTCAGTGGCCAACTCAATGTATTTGTCTACTGTGGCGTATGATTTTTCCCCTTATATTAATTGCTGCAACTGCGCATGCCTTCATCAGTTTTCTTTAGAAATTAGCCGTTTTTTCTAATCACTTGGATTTAATAAATCCAAAAAGTATTTCTAAAAGTGCTCAACAGATGGCGTTAGATTCTTCCTATTTTAAAAAAATTTTCTGTCCGACACTTCTTTCACCCTAATTTTTATTACCGAATTTGATGATGAAGGATTCTATTTTAACTTTTAATTTATAATTATATTTTACATAAAACAGCGATAAACAGTCTGCCTTTTCAGTTTTATCACTTCAATTTATATTTTTACACAATTGAAAAATTCCATTGCAATATTTAATATTCACTAATTGGATTTAATTAAATTACTTACTGTAGAATGAAAAATTGCCATTTCTATTTGAGCTATTTCTGCATGTCCAAGATGGAAAATATGTATTTGGTGAGGTGTAGTTTTTTTTTTCTAAACATATTTCATAAAAAAAATTTAAGAAAAACCTTTTATTTGTTAGTTTTTCAATTTTTTTGTTTCTCTTTTAATTTTAATTCGTATTTTTTTCTGACTTTAAATTAATAAGCTGTTTCATATATTTGTGCTTTTATTGTGGATTTATTAAATCCAGCTTTTTTTTTGGATTTAATAAATCCATTTTTTGTATGAAAAATTCTAAATCCAGGTGATTAAAAAACACGCTAATTGATGATGATCAAAATCTCATATTAAATGTAGTCTGCTACATCAACAAAATGCGAATGAAGCAAACAATAAAAATGTTTTCGAAGTCTTTCACAGGCATAACCAAAAATAGAAATATTCTGAAAGTTTTTTGTTTTTGTATTTAATTGATTTATCTTAGAAATTCTACAAAACATAAACTATTTTCTCAAACTCACAATAATGAAATTTTAGGCTTTATCGATATCGATAGGGTGAACAAATTACTTCAGTAATTTAGTATCGTATTAAATACGGTACTAAAATGCGCAAAGTTTAAATACGTCTATTAAAATTTAGCTTAAATATTATAGGAAATTTTTTTAACAATGTCGAAAGCTGCAGTTAATATATGGGTGAAATCATAAAATGTGATAAGTTTTTAGGCCAAATTTGTTTTTTCCTAATGGAGTCAGTAAGTTTTGTCATTGTTAACCTAACTCCAAAAACTCTCTTCTACAAGTTTTCGAAAAAAATTTTGTACAATTTTAATTGTTTTTTGTGGTAACGGAGTTTACATTTACACAAGGAAAATACATAACAAAACAATTTGCACAAAAATTTTTTTCAATTTATTAATTTTTTTATTTGCTTTTTGAACTAGCTTTTTAATAACATACAATTTATATCTATCGAGTTAGCGGTTTCGCGAATAAAATAACAATTCATTCCGCGAAAAAAAAGAACCTTTTCTTTTTAATTTTGAATTTTTCGTCCTTTAAAATGCTTTTCAAAAATATAAAATTTTTAAAGATCCAATCACCGGTTGCGCCGCTGTAACAAAATAAAATGTTAAAAACATGACATTTCGCGAACTAAAAATTCTTAAATTGTGGGGAAAAATGTAATGTGCCTTGTTATATGCATTAGTCAAACTAAAGCCAGTAAGGACTCGAAATATCAATTCCAAACCAAGGAAATGCAAAATTAAACTTTTTCGTTCCAACAGTTTAGAGTTCATTTATTAATTGAATTGTGAGCCTAAAAATAATCGTCGCTAAATTTTAATATATTCGAATAATCTTCAATTAAACCCTACTGAATATTAGAAATTTTTTGGTGCATAGTTTTAGGCCTGAAATTTTATTAATAAATTCATGAAACAATTCTGGTTACTAAGTTGACAGTTACGGAGTTTACATTTGGTTACTTTTTCGTTTTCTTTCAGAAAACCTTTGTCAGAATGTTCTTTCCGAAACAAAATCGTATGATGCATACAGGGTGAATCCAAATATGTCATTGTATTTCTTACTCGTTTTCAAATCTTATTAAAGACATACTCTTTCATCTCGAAAATGTTACATGCTCCAAAAAACCTTCAAGTCTGTTATACTGGATGATTCTTTACAATCTAACGACCCTTTAAGTATAAATAACATTATACTTTTCGCAATATAGTTAATAGATAACTGCAAAATTCTGGTGTATGCATTCTTATCAAAAATAAAAAATCGCTACACAGCTTTTTTTATCAATTATAATTGAGCATTCTGGCATTGAACAATGCCAATTGAAAAAAAATTTCATTGGCATTGATCAATAGTAATGCCAAAAAATTTCATTGGCATTGGTCAATTGTAATGCCAATGAAATCATCAATTAGTTGGTCCGTTCAATGAACTAGTCTCAAGTGTGGTTAGGATAGATCTAATAAAATGTACTAATTTTTGTTAAAAGCGTTACTTTTCCTCTTAATATAAATGCTGATAGCACTGCATGACACTCAAAAAATTAATGGAGATCTAACCATCAGTTCTATATATTGTGGATATGCTAATTACAATGGCGTGCTTTATTTTTAGATCACTGGTACATATTTTTCTACCTCAATAAATGTAATGCCTTAGTAAGGTAGCAATTAAAAGGAAAATATTTCAATAAAAAAATGTATTCATCTATAGCGGCCTATACGTTAAAATCGCGACTTTTCAAAAATTTTATATGGCAGCATCTAAAAACTGTTCTTACAAAATAAATACATTTGTTACTAAGGTTAGTATCGTATTAAAGACATTTTAAGATATTAACCCTGCTGTTAGGTTAAAAACTACTTACGAATTTTAGGTTGATGGACCATTTTGGTCCATACGCCTTGAAAGCGTGTCGTATTGGATTTAACTAAAAGTTTGAATGGTCAAAATATTTTATCACGGCCGATCATTTCTTTTTATCTTTCGATTTGGTAAAAAAAACTTTTAGAAAGAAAATTTACATATGTGGGAGTAGTTTACTTCCAATGAAATCCCTACATTCGTTTTTTACATTGGCCATAGACATAAAGGAACTGTTTTGATAAGGTACCAGAAATCGATGTCAGTGCACTGAAAAAGAAGCCTGAGATAGTATCTTTCTACAATTCGACAAAAAGTTTGCAATTGTTTTGCCATTATTTATTAGTCGATTAACCCTTTCGACCCCAACTTTAAATGGCTGGGAATTTTCCGACAAAACTTCTAGTAAGTGTAGATCTATGCCAAAGAAATATTTTTTTTATTACTTTAATGGCTTTGCAGCATCCCCTAGCGGAGATATTTGGAATTAAAGTTCAAAAATTAATATGCTGCCGGTCCCGAACGGGTTAAGATTTTTTAAAAATTTTATTTCATATTTTTTCTATTACTAAACTCTACATAAAAATTTTTGATTTTTTGAATTTTATTCGTCACACAATATTTGAGACTAATTTAAACAAAAATTTTATTTTTCCTAAAATTTTGCTGTGAAAAAAAAATGTGTGTTGACACTATGAAAAATAGCTCGCAAATGAACACTATTAAAGATTGCTATATCAAATTATACACAGGTATTCTAGATCTTCAATGCTACTAGCAAAAAAATTTGTTAGAAAAAAAAAATAAATATAACGGGAGTTATAGGCACAAAAACACGAAGTTGCTTGTAGTCAACTTTGGGGTCGAAAGGGTTAATTGTCTTCTCTCTTAGAAGGCGTAGATAACGCCGACCAAATGATTGGTTACTATATTCCTAAATGGAAGAAAAATCGATGGCCGAATGTTGTATTTGAAAAAATCATCGTTATATCCGCATTGAATGCTGGCACCAAGTGATCCAAATCGTAGGAGACCCGAATTTTTACGACAATTGGCGCTTTCTTTGGCCAAAGAACACATCAAATATACCAAAAGAAAAATTTTCATCGAAGCTATTGGCTGAGGTAAGAGCATCTTCCTCAGGTTCCGTAACTTCTGGAAGTGATACAAGAAACCTACTCTCTAGAAAACGTGGAACGTTGCTGCAAATCCAAATGTGAAAGTAAATGTGTTGTCTGCAGCAAATTTATTTGTAAACTAAACCGCAAAATAATTTGCTCATCCTGTAATGCGAATATGTGAATGAAAGTAAAAAAATGGACCAAAATGGTCCCTAACATAAGATTTGTAACTGTTTATATTTCTCCCTTCTATTTTATGTTAGACACTTATTTATTTTGATAAAAACATTAATTCAGAAAAAAATCACATGAGCTAAAATTTTAAGTTAATATATTGTACCGTTGCAAATTTAAAGAGAGAAGAAAAACAAAATGGACCAAAATGGTCCTAACCTAACAGCAGGGTTAAAAACATATAAAATTTTTTTTGTTGAAATATTTCCTTTTAATTGCTTATTTACTAAGTAATATCATTTATTAAGGCCGATTTAGCTTTCAGCGATTCAATTGGCTAAAACCTTAAAAAACCGTAAAAATCCATCTAAAACGCGAACAGTGGTTTTAATATCAAGTTTTATTCATCAAATTTTAAGCCTAAATATGAATACAGGCATTTAAAAATTTTTGTAATATAAAAAACTAAATGGAAAACCGCTAAATTTTAAAGGCATTTATCGAAAAATCTGTACTATTTATCGAAAAATAAAGTACGCCATTGTAATCAGTATGTCCGAGGTATATAGAATTGCTAGTCAGAGCTCTGTTAATTTTTAAAAGTCAAGATTTTGTCATACAGTGTAGTTAATGTTTATTTAAATATAAAAAAACCTTACGAGTTACTGGTTACGGAGTTTACATTTGACCTATAAAATTAGTAAAAATTGTATGGTGAAAATTAGGTTGGATTGTTATAAATTTTGTAAAACAGGTGACAGTGCGTTGATATATATCGAAATATACAAGTCAAATATAATCAATGCATTAGAAATTAGCTGGTTACATGGTTTTTATCACATTTTTTTATATCACCCATATGATAATCAGGAACTCTTTCTCAAGAGAGCCAACAGGTTAATATTTTGTATGGTGGTGGCATGCCAAGTGTTGTCATATAGCGCACTTACTAGCATGAATTTCGGAATGAAAACCGAAATAATATCTTGCAAGCTTTAAGGTGCTTTCACAATGGTAGAGTGACTCTCCTCTGCAGCACAGATTAAAATGTTCACAATGCAGAGTAGAGACACTTAAATACTTACATTTTATTTCGCGAATCTCCAGGCTTTGTCCCAGCTGAATAAATTTTGAAATAATTTTTTATTTTATTACAAAATTTCCAATACAAATATTTTGTATTGGTTTCATGATTTTTAATATATTTTTTTCAAATTTATTGACAATTAGAGATGTCAACAAATTAGTGATGTGTTTTTTAAGGTATATTTGTCATGTTAAACAGTTAACAGATCAATGTTAACTCTAGAGTGCAGCAAATCCGTACTCCAGAGTCGAACAAGTTAGACTCTGGAGTGGAATAAAAAAAGATAGCTAAATACAAAAATGTATTAGTATGAAAGAGAAAAGAACTGAATTTGCTACAGATTGGAGTACTCCATCATTGTAAACACATCTTTAAGAAATAAATATTACGAACAACTGTTGATAAGCAAAATGCAAACAAACAGAATTTATAAAAAATTGGAAAATTGGAGGTCAAGCGTACTTATCTGAAGTCAGTAGTCGAGATGGTATAATGTGGATTTTTAAGATAAGGTGTGGTCTAATAAAATTAAATGCCACCAAATACCAGAATAATATATCGATTTTATGCTCAATTTGCAATATGGAAGATAATTTAGTACATTTTTTGGGCCGTTGTGCAGCTTTTAAGGAATTTAGAATGTTTTATTTCGGAAAATTTTTACTTGAAGAAGAAGAAGTTTTAAAAACACTTGATGGTAAAACAATAGAATGGAAGGCGTTAGATAATTTTATTAAACATTTTATGAATTATAATAATATGATTGTGCATGAATTTAATTATTAAAAATTTAGAATGCACAATTTTCTTGAGCTTAAGGTTTTGTTTTTTATATATAAAAAGTTTTTTATTTGAAAGTTTGAAAAAATTTGAAAACATTTGTCAAATATACATTTATACCAGCAAACAAAGTTTTTTGGTATAAAAGTAATATATATTAATATTGCTGAATTATGAAAATAAATAATACTACTACTACTACTACTAGCAGTATTTTGGTATTTGAATATCTCGGCAACGACTCAATAGAAAATTATAAATTTTTTGGGTTTATAAATATAATTCCATTTGCAGCTTCAAAATACAGATACTTATAAACTTCCCTAACCTTTCCTATTTAAATAAAATGAATATTTTCCAGGATTGCAAATATCCTTTTTGTTTCAATATCTGGAAAATAGAATTCCTTTCATTTTTGTTAATTTTAGGTGTTAAAAAATACTAGTGTAAACTTTATTTTGCTACAATTCGGAATTTTTCTTATAAAAATTTAAATGAATTAGGGGAATGTTTAGTTGATCTCTTATTTTGGTGAATGAATGTTCTTTTTGGTTTGACTCTAGATCATAAATTAATATTACTTTCTGTTTAAATTATTTTCAAATTAAAGAAAGATGATACAATTTTTTACAAGTAAATTACAAAGAATAAAAATTTTTGAAAGAATTCGATAAGACCAGCAAGACAGAATACGTTTTTCCGGCTTTCGCTACAAAACCATCATCAGTGTCATTCGCCTTTGAATGGGTTAATAATTAATAATTGTCTACTTATGTGATAGTTGAAAGCAAATCGAATTTGTTATCAACAACTCAACTTAGACTAAGTAATATCAACGAAATCTAACAATGCTATTTTTATCCTTTGTTATTATTACTCTTTTTGTTTGAACCTTAATTCTTAAGATATCTCAGCTGATTCTATTCAACTCTGTGTATGATAACCACAGATTTTTTGCAGAATATAAAAAAAAATTTTAATTTTTTGGTATATTGTGTTCATATTTTTTTTTATTTTTCTGCCGAAAATTTTAATATTGTAGAATATTTTGATTAATACAAACTTAAAAGAAAATCCCGGCGCTTTTTATATTTGATAAAAGTGAGTGTGCCTAAACTTTATTTAAAATTTATGGAAATCGAAGTAAATGCTGCCTTTCGATTTTATTAAATTTTCTTGAAAGATAAATCGATAGACAACTAAATTAACTAAAATTGTAGACGGAAAATTTTTTACAATCGGTTGCCAACCACACATATTTTACAACTGGTTCCACTGCAACATATTCTATGGAACTGGTTCCGGAACCAGTTTCTGGGATCCTATATGGAAGGTATGACTGACGTAGAATCAGTTCTAGAACTAGTTCCAGAACAGGTTCTAAGGCGACCGGTTCAACTTTGGAGCTACAGAAGTTGTTGCTTTTGGGACAATTTCAAACAAAAATAATCGGTGTTAGAGTCGAGTAGAAGGGGTTGTAAATAAAACGTAGCTATTCTGCAAACGATTCTTTGGAACAGAAAATTTTCCTGGGATGTAGAGTCAACAGTTTAGAAGCGAAAAATTGTAAAAACCAAAATTTTACAAAAACTACGACAAAATATTAAACTTAACTGAAAACGTTGATCGAAGTTGGGGTCTTAAATTTTGAAATAACTCTTAAAACGAGCGGCTTATTATTATTTGGTCCTTATGCCCATAGAATGAGACCTTACCGTAAATTTAACGTTTTTTAAGCAACGAAAATCGCAATACAATATTTTACATTCATATTAGAGGTATACAAACATTGAGAATTTGGGTAATGAGTGCCCACAATTTTTTATAGTATTCAATTCCTAAATGTACTTGCTCAATATTTTCATAGTTGTATTTTTCTCTATACAATGGAAATTTTACCATGAAAATAAATACAAAAATATAACTGTTTTGGTATGAAAATACAACAGTGTTTTTATATGAATATAAAAAGTGTTGAGTAGCATTGGGTCAATACTTGAGAATTGATAGTAATACACATAAGTATTGACATTTTACAAGATTAGTTCATAAAAACACAACACTTCGAATTTTTAAAACAAATTTAACTAAAAATGTTTTTTTTTATTCTGCGATTTTTATCGCGGCGCTTACATATTTACCAAAAATACCAAAAAATGTACGTGCAATAACAAATTAAAAATTTTGCCTGTGGGGTAGCAAATATGTCATCACACTTAACAGTTCCAGTAACAACTAAAATCAAATTATTTCATGTAATTTTTGGGCCAAAATGAAGTTAGTAATGACATTGGCAACTATAATCCATTTATTTCATGCAATTTTTGGACCAAAATAAAGTTTAACCCAACCCGAAGGGTCCAAAATGTACTAAGATAGATCCAGTTAGGATCGCATTTTATCGATCACAAATAGCCAATAATTTTTAAAATCGTGAGAAACTTTACTTTAATTTGAATACCATTTTTTAAGTACCGCCTAAATGGTTTTATTGAAGCAAACAAAGTATTTGGTTGTCGCAATCAATTTCATATCTAATACAACCCAAATATATAGCTCCATCCGAAATTCTATTGACTTTATCGAATTTCTGTTGGCCCAAACAAATATATCGGTTGGCAAAAAATTCGGTTGTCACTGGGCGCTGTGGTGTAATGGTTAGCGCGTTGGACTGTTACACGTGAGGTTGTGGGTTCGAGCCCCAACCAAGGCAACATCAATTTATGAAAAATAGTAATATGTATGAGTTTTTTCTATCCCTCATACACATCGCAGCGTCCTCCTTCGGTGTTCCCATAGCACTTAACCCCTCCGAAGTAAAATAATATAACAGGGCTATGAACTAAAAAGCTTCAACAAAGTTCGCCAACTCACTAACAGATGGCGCGCAACAACTGTTCTAAAATTCAACATCTCGCGCAATTACGGTGTTGCCATATTTGAAGCCCTTCATCTTTCACCACCTTTCACTTCTTCTCTATCCCCCTTCCAAAGCAAGCAACACGTTAATTAATAAGAAGAATTTCCTGAGTGTTGCTTCTCTTTAAAAAAAAAAAAAAAAAAAAAATTAATCTTATTTCTCTATATACCATTCCATTAAACGATTTGTAAAGTATTATTTGTAAAGTATAAGCTTCATTCCTAAAGCTTTAATAACAAATTGAATGAATTCCCTATTTGATTCACTAAAATCCTATGGTTACTTAACATTTTACTAATTGCGTAAATAAATTTTAGTATTTATCATTCATTTAGTGGAATGTATTTTGAAGTTAACTAACTAATAATCAAAACCAAAATACACAAGCTAAAACAAAGCACTCAAAAACATATATTTATTTTACATGAATTTCAAACGCTTTTATTTTGTGTTGTATCAATATTTCAAGAAAACTTAAATTTTTAATTGGACTGAGTGCATGGAAAAATTAGTTATTATTCACATTTTTACTATTTAAATGAACTGAAGAAAATTTTAATTCATTCAATTAGTATTCATTTAAAATATGGTTAACTTACGATTTATTGATTTTGGTAATTAGAATATGGAATTAACTAATGAAATTTAATTTAAATGAAATTCATTTTTCAAAAGTTAAAATTTTGTAACTTTTTTGTAATTAAGAAATCAAGTGAGAAGTTCGTAGATGGTCTATTGTATTTTGTATTCATAAAAAATGTATAGTAGATAGGCTAATAATTAAAACGAAAAAAGTGGTGCCACAGAAATGTTTTCTTTCCATTCAAAATTGAATGGTAACTTTATGTCAGGTTAAAGCTGCGACGAATTCTAAAGACAAATATACGCCTAAGAACGCAAAATAAAATTGTTTGGCTCGGCAATAAAAAACTTAATTTGCACTATACAATTGCATATTTAAAATATAATGTACATCATATTCGATAGTAATTGCAGAAATTTTTTAATTTTTTATTTGATTTTTGCATTAACATATACATACACGCAAAACCAAAATTGAATTATATGGATCAAAGGTATTACAAACGGTATGATCACCATAAAATATATTTTTTAAATGACAAAGGGTTTATAAAAAATACATACCCAATATGAATAGCAATTGACAATTATTGTTATTGTTATGACCACACACTATATTCATATAACGCTTCCCTTTTGTTTCATATGTATATACCACATACAGTGGGTGACAAAATTTTGGAAACTTTAAGAGAATTTTAATTTTTCTGACTTTGCAGTTTGATAACTGTGAATGAAGTTCGAAAATTAATTAAATTTATCGGAAAGTTAATTTTTAGAAAGTTTTCTGTACAAATAACTATAACAAAATGTTTTTTAATACACAATAAAGTATAAATATAAACTAGAAAATGATCGTTAGTTTTGTAGTATCCCAGAAAAATATTGGTAATGACACCTCATTACTATCTGCATTACCCAAAATGATGAATCATTACCTTTTGCATTATTTTATAATTTAAAATAATGACTTCCTAATAAGGGCCTATTGTATTCATTGTTTCTAAATATAAAATAATGACTTACTCGTAATTGTTTAAATAAGTACTTTTTACACAGTTAAATTTTATAAAAATTTTATTTATTATATGTAAATATGTTTTATGTTTAAATTTGTATGACGTGTCCTAGAACTAAAACTTAAATTTTTCTGAATTTATTTCCTTAAGCTAACAGTATTTGCCTAACTCCTTATTTTTAAGAATCAAGTAAGCAATCTCATAACCACTTATAATTCAACTTTTTGTAAGCATGTGTGTAACCACTTATTATTCAAAACCTCATAACTACTTATTTCTCATTTTTTCGTAACCGAGCGGGTAAGCGTGACTACTTATAAAAACGACCACGCCAAACAAAAATAATGAGTTTAGACGCCAAAAAATAAGTTGTGCGGAGCTATGAATTTCTATTATATAACCACTTATTTGGTATTGAAAGATTTTGCTGGGATGACAAAACAATGAAATCTTTAAGGACTTGTGCCACAACTGATTTTAGCTACAAATATGTAAGCTAGGATAAGAGAATATATGTGCAATGCTAATACTTATTTACCCAGGAAAATTTTATGTTCCAAAGAATCGGTTGTACAATAGCTACTTTTCATTCACAACCCCTTCTACTGTCGATTCTAACACCGATTCTTTTTGTTTGAAATTGTCCCAAAAGCAACCACTTCTATAGCTCCAAAGTGGAACCGGTTGCCCTAGAATCAGTTCTGGAACTAGTTCTGTAACTGATTCTACGTCACCCACACCTTCCATATAGGATCCCAGGAACTGGTTCCGGAACCAGTTCCATGGAATCGGTTGCTGTGGAACCAGTTGTATAATGGGTGTGGTTGGCCACCAATTGTAAAAAATTTTCCTGGTTTACTAATTACTAATCCTTATGATTATCCGAAAACTTACTCTTTGAAAAATAAATTTATAATTTTTTGTCGTTTATTTAACCTTCTTTTTCAATTTTTAATTTCACAATTTTCTTGAAAAAACAAACCTTACGCTCAAGAAAATTGTGAAATTAAAAATAAATTTATAATTTTATTTGAAAAAAATCGCTATTTTATAGCAATTTAAAACCCAACAAAATATTAAATTCTTGGTTTAATATTGGGTGTGTTCCTTAAACATGCTGACCCACAACAGATGGCGTATCTTTTACCAATTAAATGGCATGGGTAAACATCTGTCATTTATTCTCATTTAATGATTAAACGAAATAGTGTAATAACCAGATTCTGGCTCCCTTGGCCTAACCAAATTTTCGACTATATGATGTATGTTTTATTAACTGAGGAGAAATTATTAGATTATTAAGGCGCACATCTGTTAATTGGGTATAGGCAGGAGTAGTTATGTTTGGTACATGAAAAATATATTTGGAAGAGCGCGTTACAAATATAACATCCAAGTGTAGAAAATCATTACAAAAAAATCATTATGTAACTACATACCTGGAAATGGTAACTAGTTACTTTTATTATTACAGTTCTTATTACTTTTGTATGGCGATGTCGAGAAAAACAATGTATTATGATTACACACCAGCATACGAAAAATCAAAAAAATATGTCGTTACCCATGTGCTAACCAGTATTCACAAAAATATTCATCCTAAAAATAGATTTCCAAAAAAAATAATTTTTATAAAAAAATATTTTTTAATGTAAATTTTTTTTTTATAAAATTTGGCCATGCCGGGAATTGAACCTGTGACTTTAGATTACCAGTCGATAGCTCTACTATCGGAGCTACGTCGACATGCTATATTTGGTAGATAAAAACTTACAAGTACGCTTAAGCACTAACAAAAAAAAATTTAAAAATATATTGGTACATATACCCTTACCACTGTTGAAAACATATTGAGTCTAAAAATAGATTTCAAAAAAATTAACAACAAAATGGATAACATTATTTTATATTTAAAATAATGATAAAAACACTTCGAAATAATGGAAAACGTAACTAGTTATTAGTAACTCATTATAATATGTTTTAAAATAACGCAGGAAATAAATGGGTGTCATTACTTTCAGTCCAAAAAATAATGATATCTCATTCCCGTTTCTATACTGGGATGATGAGAGAGCTCAAATGGTAAAACTACATACTGGTAATCTGGAATCGTAGCTTCAATTCCCCGACTAGCAAATTTTATTTAAAAAAGGTTTAAAATAAAAAAATATTTTTTTATCAGACTTTTTTTGTAAATCAATTTTTAGAATCATTATTTTTGTCATTACTGATAAGCACATAGGTAATGAGATATTTTTTTGATTTTTCGTATGCTGGTGTGTAACCATAACTCATTATTTTTCCCGACATCGCCATACAAAAGTAATAAAAACTGTACACCCAGAAAACAGATTCGGTGCTGACAACCCCATTTGTTGCCAATCGAATGGTTCAGTTGCATCAAATGAATTTTTCGGTTGCGGCTACCGAATTATTCTTGATACAACTGAAATTCCGTTGCCACAGTCAAATTAGTCCTGTCTCAATTGGTTTTCTGTTGCCACAACTGAAAAATTCGGCTACCATAACCGAACCAAGCGATTGGCTACAAATGTGGTTATCAGAACTGAATCTGTTTTCTGGGTGTAATAATAAAAGAAACTAGTTACCATTACCAGTTATCTAGTTATATAACCACATATCTGGTAATGATTTTATATACTGGGAACTTTTGTTTTGGGGAAAAAATAGAAGTCAAAAAAATATCTTCTATTTCTACTAAAAAATAAATATGAATAATGAATAAATGTCATAACAGTTACGGTGCCTGCTTTATGCTTTCCCAGTTAACTGCCCCGCTATAGGAAAAGTTATGTCGTATCAATGGCAAACGTACAGAAATTATTGTCCAATATGATTTGAAATTAAATTGGAGCAACTTTTTCTATTTTTCCAAAAAGTGAGCGTAGTAGGCATGCATAAATATTGAAAAATTTTATGTTTTATTTATATAAATTACCTATTTATTATAATTAAAATGGAATTGGGAAAATGTTTTTAAAATTTACTATATCAATCGAGTTTGAACGGGCAATTAAAATAACATCGCTATTATTCTGTGTTAATGGAACCGTTTTTTGTAAAATATATTAGGACCAGAACTGTATAGTTACTTAGAAGCATTTACTTAAATTATCATTTTAATGTATTTTTCTTGAAAGTTCAAGTATAAGTATTTTATTAATTACTTGAATTGGTTTTTATGTAAGTAAAAAATATTTATACTTGAGTTTTGAAATATTAATATATTTTTTATTTACTTCAAATAATATGAAGTAAGTAAAATAATATTAATATTTCAAAGCTGAGAGAAAAATATTTTGTAAGATCCCAGCTAAAACTCGACATATATGGATCCATGCAGGTTAACTGTATGTGCGAGTTATGTAAATTTGAAATAAAACACAATATTTTAAAATGTATTTTAAAATTGAGACCAAAATCATGTTTAGTCTTCAGAATGAAGATTATGACTAAATTACACGAAAATATAATTAAACATAAATTAGTAATCTCTTAAATTCTAAAAGCTTTAGTTATAGTTATTTGAAATTGCTATAAAGAATAATCAGATAAATAAAGAAGGAAACTAAAGAGTACAATAAAAGATAATAGAAATAAAAGGGTTAAATTATATTAAGGTTATGATGCTTAAGTAATATCGTAACTTGCGTGCATGCTCATAAACCTGCATTCATGACCATACATGTATACATAAATATCCATACATGAATCATATATTACAATATGTGTGAATTTTTTATATTTTTTAACAGTTTTTTCGGTCTCCTGAAAATCTATTAAAAAACACATATCACTACTTACAGGATAGCCGACGATTTGAAACTTTTGAAGGTTTGAAATTTTTGAAAACAATACTGCTTCTTCAAATCTACAAATGTAATTAAGCAGTTATTTCAAAAAAATAGTATTTTAAATAAAGTTTTATACATATCTGATTGGACATCTATACGTATGAGTGATATACCCAAAGGCAGAGTCGCTCATACGTTTAGGTGTTTTTAGAAACCGTTTTATTTACACAGAGTATTTGCGATATACATATGTACAATAGAGTGGTCCAAAAAAACATGAAAGTTGGAATTCGCGATCTCCACAATGTTGCCAATATTCCTTAATGTCTAAAAACTATCTGTGCCAAGTTTCAGCTAAATCCGCTTTTTTTTTGAGGTAGCCCAAAAAGCTGTCTTTTAAGAATTAGTAATTTATCTCTAGAGTAATTTATACAAAAATTAGGGTTGATTCTAAATTTAATTATTTCTTAACCTGTACGCTATAATTTAAAATTTTTTTAAAATCTGTTCTTAACTAATGTGAACAAAAGGAATTTGAAATCAAAACTTAAAAAAATTGAGTAACTTTTAAGTAATTCGCGGTTTTTTTTTTAAATTTATACAAAAAATACATATTTTAGTCAAATTTTCCAAATTTTCCGAAAAGATGTAATTAAAAATTCAACTTGTTTTTACCTTGTATGCGCAAATTTCTCAAATCTGATCTTTATTTTAACGAAGATTATGAATCAGCAATTGAAATTTAAAAAAAAAATTTGTAGTTTATGAATTATTCGCGCTTTTTGAAAATTCAAAAAAACTCAAGTGTTTTGAGATATTTTCCTAATTACCTGTAAATGGTGTTATCGAAAAATCCAATTTGTTATACTTTTGCAATATACTTACCAAGGCCCTTCATTAATATATAACACTGATTTTAATTTTAAAAAGAATAACAGATATTCTTGCAAATTAACTTAAAATTTGACTTTTTTAATATTTCGCTATTATTTAGCTTGCTATAATTTTATTGCTACCAAAAATCCTATCTCACATAATAGGACATTCCACAAATATATATTAATTCAAAAACGAAATTTTCATATTGGTAAATATAAGAAAACATCCTGATCAAATTTGAACATTTTTTGTATTAAATTTTCAAATTTCGCGAAATCCGCGACTCCGATTTCAATTTTGATTTGTCGCGATCGTAATAATTACAATTTAATTTTTCTCATTTTTTCCATTATTTTTAATTAATTAAAAATAATAGAACAAATACAACCTCGAAACTTCAATTGCGATGTGCTACCTCTAAATAAGACTTTTTTGGTGATTTTTTTGATCAGACCACATTTTTTTTTCAAAGTGGCACATAGAGCGTGAAAATTCCAACTTTTTTTTTTTTTTTTTGGACCAGTCTAATATACAATATTCGAGGAATTTTGCTCCAAAACTAAGCCGAATATAAAAAAAGTAGTTTGGCCTGAGTTGTAGATAAATTGAATTTTATATTATACTAATTTTTTTTTAACTGTCCATTAAAACCCATGCAGAAATGGTAAAATTTCAAGAATTTTCCAAATACAGTTAAATTATAATAAATAATTTATTAAAACTAAACATAAAATTTGTCAACATTTAACAACGCCTACTGCGCCCACTTTTTATAAAAATTTAAAAATTTTTCTCTAATATTTGCGATATAGAATATTCAAGGAATACGTTATCTAAAACCAAATCGAATAATACTATAAATTTTTTTGTGCACACAGAAAAAATATTTGTTGGTATTCGATTACCACTAAGGAATAACAATATGGTAATAAGAATTTTTATTTCATATCTTAATTTTTTTGAATTGCAATAGACTTTCTACACCAACGACTATAACAGCAAAACTATAATAAATTATTAGTATATGTAACAGAAAAATTAGTTCCTTTTACCAATCTTAGTATTTTTAATAACTAATGAACTAATTCTATTTACACAACTAAATTTAATACAGTATAGTATGCTTATGCCCTAAATTTTTGTGATTACAACAAAACTATTTTTTATAACAACATATTTCAAGCCCAAAATGTGTTTTCAGTTATTACGATCTATCATTGGTTGTTGATATAAATCAATGAGGTGTATTGTAATATATTTTTCGGCTGTAATAACTGAAGAACACATTTTTAATTTGGGTTGGGTTCCATAAGCGAAATGCAGTTACGTAAAACAATACTTGTTGGAAATACTCAAAAATTTATAAACATTTGTAACCAAACCGAAATTGTCAATTAAAAAATTGTGCTTAGAAAAATTAATATAAAATCATTTAAATTTCTAATAAAACAATTAACAAAAAACCAACAAAGGAATTTCGAAGAAGAAGAAAGTGATTTCAAGTTTGTTGAATCCCATCTGATCAACGAAGTGGCGAAATTACTCCCAATCTTAGTCCAACTTTCAGAAAAATGTTGTAATGGTCTCGGTGATCTATATTCATTGTTTCGGGTTGATTGTATGTTACTATTTCTTGATGTATTATGAGCAATGAACCATTACAAGCTCTGAAAATGTTGTTGCACTGAAGAAATGTTAAAAGTTAGTTAAGTATCGGTTTTTTCTAATCGCCAATTTTTGCAGATATAAAAACACCAGAAATAAAAACAAAAATTAAAAATATTAAAGCAAAACTATGTCATATTTCAAGTCAATGTAATTATGAATGTGAAACAATTTGCGGTTGCTTTTCGTATAATTCCGTTTTTCTCATGTTTTTATGGCGTTAATCTTTAAAAATTGTGTTTAATATAAATTAAACGGTGTCCTACTAAGAGTAACATAAAAACCTGTAATTATTTGTACATTAAATTTAATGACTTTAATTAAATCGATTTTAAAATATTGCCTCATAATAAATATAACAAACAATTTACAAAATTTTTCCTTTTTAAATAATTTTATTGTTAGAATAACCAATAGGTTGTTATGCCTTTTATTTCAATTCTTATAACTGAAATTGTTTTTAACTTTCCATTGGTTCAATTAATATTTTCAGCTATAGCAACCGAAACAAGTACTAAAAATCAGTTGTATTTATAAAATATAGTTGTAAGAAAAGAAATTTCTCCAGTATTTTATGATAGTACACTGGACCGCATAAATTCGATTGGCAACAAATTCGGTTGCTACAACGAATCTATTTCCTGGGTGTGAAAAGAAAAACATCTTAGCTCCGTTTTAAAATAGGAAGGAATTTGTCCAATTTTAAGATAAATTTAGTTTTAAATTACAATAATAATAAGAATTCAGAACTAGTTCAGATTTTTGAAAACAAATTTTATATTTTTAATTGCCCATTAAAAACACTATTAATATAGCAAAATATATAATATATTTAAAATAAATCCAAAATGTGTCAATATTAAATCACGCCTACTCCACCCACCTTTTTAAAAATTTAAAATTTGCTGTAACTTTTATTCGTATTATATAGTACAAGGCATAACTTTGAAATTGATAAAACATACTTTCTTTAACTGTATTTACGGGTTGGAAATCATTATAAATTTATATCTCGAAAAATACGCAAACTTAAAAAAAGTGATCCACCCTGTTTCGCAACCTAAGGTACTAAGAACTACTAAAAAAACACTTGTTAGTTGATATTATTAGTGGTTGGATTTTCGTCCCATTTGAGATAATAATATCACAACTCTTTTAAACTATTTTTCAAGCGAAAGAAAAATTATAAATTTATGAATAAAATATATAGATCAAAATTGGACAAATTCGAGTTTGCATAAAATACCCATCTTCAGTAGCCATAATTGGCTATTTATTGATGATTATATATTTATATTGATTGTAAAACGAAAATATTTATTCTTTCCTGCTGGCTTTTATCAAACCTTTTCGTTTCTATTCTCCACAATTTACTTATAAATTTTACCTTCTTTTATTCCATTTGAAGAAACAAAAATGTGATAACACACAGAGAAAATAAATTTTTCACGATGTGTTATTCAATTTATAGAATTTATAATCCACAAACACTAAAGCAATCAATTAATATATCAAAAACTACAGAAATTCGGTTTGCGAAAAAGTTGTTTTTCGAATCTGTTTTATGTGGGTATGATCTCAAATAAAACGAAAGTTATTAACCCTCTAATGCCCAAGGCCGCCAAAAGGCGGACTTCGGATTTTAAATAGTTTTTGGCTAAATAACAATATTTTGTTAAACAAGTTATATTATAGAGAACTTAACTGCCAACTTTTTCTGCTTTCACACTTTTTATGTATTAGGAACGGTTTTCAAGCGAGAACCATGAAAATGAAAATTTATAAAATTTTAATAAAATTTACTTTTTAAAACAGAAAAAAATATTTGACGAATTGCCAAAAATACATTTACGATCTGGCGTACATTACCGATAATAACAAAGCTAGTTTAGAGTCTCTAATTGTAATAACAGTTAATAACTTTTATCTAGGACTTACAAGATAACGCCAGGATATATTCTACTTACAAATATCTCTCTCACTAAGAAACTAGCCAACAGATTTTCTTGAAATTAAACACAGAATATATACTCACTAGTTTCGCCGAAATTTATTGATGTGCCAAATTCGCCAAATTTCGTAATTTTCAAAAAGCGAAAATCGCCATAAATTTTGAAATAACAACAATTGGTCAACAATTTTTGGTACGCAATTTTATTTTATTGATAGTGTTATTTACAAGAAAAACCGTCTTCAACCTTTGCTGTGCTATATCGCCTAAATAAACCGATAAATTAAAATTTTAATATTTGTTCCATAGTAGATTTTCAACCCCTAATATATGGTTTAAATATTATTCTAATCAGAAGAAAGAGCTTTAGGGGGTTAATTTATAAATAAACATGTTCTAAAGTTTCCATTGTATTGTCACACACTGTATATTTATACTCCTAAAAAACAATAGTACTTGTGTTTTATTGTTGTTGTTTTTATTTTACTTCTATGGACAATAAGTTGAAAGTGAAAGAAAACGTGTTGTGAAAGTGTTCCTTTATATACATATCTATATATATAAAATTCATTTTCTGTTTGTTGGTATATTCACCATACAAATTTCATTTTTTAAATTTTCTATACTTAATCCTCATATGCCGGCCGAGGTCTCTGTATAGTTTTAATTCAGAACCACCCATTTCGCGCTCACTTTTTTTAATGTGAATTTGTTCGCTAGGGAAATTTTTATATTCCAACGGATTTCGCAAAAATGTAATACATATAGATTATATATAGCAACCAAGAACTTTTCCACTTTTTTATTTTCAAATTCATTACTTCATGGGTATTCTCCAACATTTTTTATTTTTTAACTGATTGCCTGTAATTTTGGCGCACATGATTTATTGTATATATAGCAGGCGAGGTTGCCATGCATATTTCATTGTCAATTACCCCTTTTTGAGCCCACGTTTTTAAAACTTTGAAAAACATTTTAATTTTAACGAATTTTGCTCAAATTTTGAATACATGACCGTTATAATATTGGCAAGGTCTGCATGTAATTTGTAATAACCCAACCAATTTAACACCCACTTTTCTTTCATCTATATGAAATAAGTATTCAAACGGTTATTGGGCAAGGTCACTATTAAAGGTATTATATATTGCGCCTACTTTTACGCCTTTATTAATAAATATGCTTTTTTTCGCCTTGTAAATCGTATTTCAAACTTCAGATCCCATGCGGCACGTGTTCCCGTTATCCGATCACCTCAATTTTTTGCATGGTGTATTTTTTTATCCAAAGGCACATTTCCAGGGTGGGACGGGTCACAGCTCGCCATTTTTTCGTCCATATTATTGGATATTACTTCAAATTTCATAAATGCACATATATGGAACATGTATGGAGATTTATGGTCATAAGTGCATATTTATGAGCATGCACGAACATGCATGCAACCGGCTGTTTATTTGCCTATTCTGATACCCTTAATCTTAAAAGACTTAAAAATAACTCCCTCCTAGTGATAAAATTTTCATAATTTTATAAATTCAATAATTCCGGTAACTTATCCTATGAGGATCTCTATGTTTTTTATAAAACACACTGAAAAATGCATCCATTTTCTGAAGAAAACCTCGTGCAGGTGAGCTAAAGCTCAGAATAATATAAAATGTGGATATTTGATGGAGAAACCTGTCTCATATTTTCTTCCACCTCTGACGAACCCATTCTAACCCCACATTTTGACCACTTAAATTATCGAGGTGATCAGAAACTGAGATGTTCGTCATAGGATTTTTGTTTCTGAAACATTTTGAAATTTCCTCAAAATATTGTAGTAGTGTTCAGTTTAAAGATACTTCCATGTGATACATTAACTAATTATTCCTTTAAAAAACTATTAAATCTAAGATATTTTTTTTAGAGAAATCCTACACTAATAGAAAAAAGTCTGTAAAAAATTTAGTTAAAACTACTAAAAATTAGTTAAAAATGATGCTGCAGAAAAAACTGCTAAATTATCAGATTATTCTTGCTATATATTAGTAAGATAGGAACAGCAAATTTAAAACTTTTAAATATACAGAATTAATTAGAATAGTTGAATTAAATTTCTGCTAATAGAAATTAACAAATTAACCTGCAAAAAATTTACTAAACAATTAGTAGCCTAAAAAATCATAATAACTAATTTTTAGTTGCTTTTTCTGCTATTTTACAGACTTATTTCTATGAGTGTAATATTAAATAATTATTCCTTTAAAAAGCTATTAAATCCAAGAAATTTTTTTCTTATAGCCAGAACTAAGATTGATTTGTTTCTTAAATATTTCTTAAGTAAGAATTTTTAAAAACATTTCTTATTTAAGAAATATTCAAGACAAAATCTATCTTAGTTCTGGCTGTAAAACTGACCGCTAGACTCAAACAAATTATCTTCCTGAACTAGTAGATATTTTCGCAATCAAAAACACAGGATTAACTGATATTAAAAAAAAAATAATCATAGAACAAGAATTATAAACAGATTTTTTTAAATTCTGGGGTGGGCAAAAAGCAGTCTAGGGTGGGCTTTACCCACCCCAGACCGGTCTAAGTCCACCAATGGATGCATACGCTATTGTATGCGGTGGTGGCGGGTTTTGCGTGCGGTGGCTCCCGAGCGTAAATAACTTTAACCATCAGAGTGACATATGAATATTCTTTTTTAACCTTAAAAACTCAACAAGAGTTTTTCAACTATATAATTCTTTTTTTTTTTTTTTTTGTTTCCAAGACTTTTGAGCCCGTTCCAAACCGGGTGCACACAACTAGTATAAAATAATAATAAAAATAAACAGCATTGACACTCAAATATGGCCACAAAACTGGTGCTTGTATTGTGTTCCCAGTTGGCCAATCATCATCGATAAAATTGTCGTCAATGATTTCTTTAAGACATTTTCAAATTTTTCGCTAACAATATTTGTCGCTCAAATTGTCCTGAAAGACGATCTAAAGAAATCATCTTTAACGTTTAGCTGCATGAGCAATGTCTTAGATGAGCGTGTATTAAATTCTGTGGGAGACAAGTGTAGCGAAAATATCATACATTTGTCGTATAAACCGCTATGATAAAAAAATTGTGCGTGACGCCTTACGACTCCATTGACGATAAGGTGAGCGACATTGTCTTTAGATGCCTTATTTTTAGAAATTTTTGATTTAGCTTTATCTCTTAAATATAAAACTTTCGGTATAAACTTGTAGTATTAATATTATTTAATGCAAACGATTTATTGTTAAATTAATAAAGCAATAAGAAAGTGTTTTTTTTAAACGTCCGATTAATGAATGTCCTCTATCTGTCTGTTAGCAAGAAATTATTTTATCATTGTTCATTTACATCAAAACTAACATATAATAATAAAAAACTTTTTGCTTAAATTTAGCTGTTCAAATTTCGAAGTTTAAAGATTTAACTGAAAAAAAATTAAAACAATCAGTGTGTTTATTTACTCGAATTTCTTACTACTTTTACTACAATTTGTAAGTTTTTTACTCTTTGTATGTACTTTAGTAAAACTAGTAGTAACTTGTAGCTAGTAAACGAAAAAGCTTAATAATTTCCGTTTTGTCCAAAAAGAAAATTTAAACTATATTTTTTTTTAATACCTACACTCACAATAACTTTACCGTAAAAGTTCAACAGTTGTTTAAAAAGTAAATCAGTAAAGTCGTTTTAATTGAATAAGTAGTTAAATTGCAAAGAAATATATTTTTTAACTTTTTCTATCAGTCGTTCAATAAATAAAATACACAAAATACGGACTTTCGGTAGAAGTTAAAATATCCAATCAAAATTTTCTGTTAAAAACAATCAATTGTTAGAATACAATTAATTTTAAAATAAACGATAAATCTATTATTTTTACCGACTTTGTCAGTTAATTAAATAACAATTAAAAATAAACGACAAAATACAATTGTTTTAAACGAAAAATGGGTAGTCCTTTTTTTAACTTATTTTCTATTGTTTTAATGCATATATTCGGTTGATTTTAAGGAAAAAATATTGTGAGTGTATGCACAGCGCATTCTCCGAGGACATCTTTTCGATCCACAGTTTACTGTGGAGACATTTGGTTAGTTTGGGGACTGTGATAGGCGTACCTAGACCATTTTTCTACACTCTCAAAACAATTCCGTTGTGACAACCGAATTTTTTCCAACCGAATTCGTTCGGTTGCTGCAACCTCGTAATTCGGTTGCCTCAACCGAATTCAGTTGTGACAGCTGATAATTCGGTTGCGGCAACCGAATTGAAATCGAATTCGGTTGCCGCAACTGAATTCGGTTGGGGCGACCGAATTACGGGGTTGCAGCAACCAAATCAATTCGGTTGGCAAAAAATTCGGTTTCTACAACGGATTTGTTCTGAGAGTGTACACCCTCCGAAAAATTCGGTTGGAAAGAGGTTGTCTCAACCGAAACGAGGTTGTCTCAACAGAAAAGAGGTTGTTGCAACCGAAATGAGGTTGTTGTAACAGAAAAGAGGTTGTGGTAACCGAATTCGGTTGCAACAACCAAATTTAGTTGTAGCAACCGAATTAGCGGGGTTGCAGCAACCGAATTAAAAGAAAAAAGGTTACTACAACCGAATTCGGTTGTCATGACCGAATATTTTGTTTACAAGGTTGATGCAACCGAATTTCTTTAACATAGGGTTGTAGCAACCGAATCAAGTTTTAATTCGGCTACCCCAACCGAATTGCGAGTTTAAAAAACTTTTATTTTGAAATATTGTCAATCGATAAGACTTCAAAATAAAAAACAAAATAAAAGAATTTTATAACTAACAAATGGGAAAAAGAACATTTTGCGAGTATTTGAAGGTTTGTATAGATATATTTTAAAGTTTCCACATCTTAATTAAATAATTTTATATTATAGCAAAGAGAAACGCAGTCTAGAAATACACCAGAAGTGATGAATGTAAAGTCGTCCAAAAAATCTTTACATAAAACCCTTCTAACAAATGTCTCCTCCAGCAAGGTTAGTACTATATTCAGTTCCATTAAAATTTTTTTAATGATTTGATGTTATTGCAGATAATCTAAAATATGTGTACGGAAAACGCTTGATAAAAATGAATTATAGTCCATCTCTACCTCATATGGACTACATATAGTCTTTCTTCGAAGAAGTTTTTCATGGTATATGCTTCCGATTTATATCTTGAAGAATAAGAGAAAAATGTTGCATTTTTTAAATTCTTTAAAGGAAAGTTTATGTAAAGATGCACATTTCGAAAGTATTATATCATTATAGTATCATTTTGCAAGAAAACGCTTTCCAAATGTGCGATGGAAAAGACTGGCTTCAGCTCAAAAATTCATATTTTTTAGCCAATACATAATAATTCCGCTTTCGTCTGCAAGTAGTGTTTTAACAGGTTTTCAGACATTTTATTGGCATCATATGCCTTAATAATGATTTTAGTTAAGGAGGTCGTGAATCATTAAGGCATATAATGTAAATTAAATATCTTAAAAGGATATTACAAATCAGTTTTTCGCTCTCCTGAAAACATGTTAAAAAAACACATAGCATTACTTGCAGGCAAGCCGACCATATAGTATATATATTTCGCAAATATTGGGAAACATTTTTCTTACAAAATGAGTCTATTAGTATTCTTTTGAAGGAAATATTATTTAGGATTTAAAAAATACCTTTCATTTAAATGGTATTAAATTTTTTTAAAGGAATTTTTAAAGAGAACCCTCCTTTTTAAAGAATACTTATGTCTAAGTGGTAGAAAAGTATTCATTTTTTAAAGATTATATGAAGTTTCGCGTTTTTAATGGATTGTTTTCTCTTTAAAAAAATCTACTACAAAAGACAATTCGGTAAATTTTTAGTTTTTGCCCTTAGCATTTTTCTTAGAAGAATCATTTATTACATTTTCTTAAAAAAAACACTAATGGAAGACCAGGTTTTTAAAATCTCTTAAGTTTATTTTTTAAAGCAAAAGTACTGAAAGCAGTGCTTTTTCTTTCAAAGGAAGATTCCGAAAAGAAGTAGTCTTGGTTTTAAAAAAAGAGTACAATTTTCTTTAGCAAAAAGAGTGCTTTTGAAAAAGTAAAAAAATAACGCTAAAAGAGTATCCCTCCTTTGAAAGAAGTGATATTAATTTTGTAGATTTTATTGCAACAACGCGTACTTCTTTTAGCAATTCTTTTGTATATTTTTTTTAAGAAAAGGTACACCCAGAAAAGAGATTCGGTGCTGATGTTTATTCAATAGAATCGTTCAGTTGCGTCAAATGAATTTTTCGATTGCGACTACCGAATTATTTTTGATACAAATTCCGCTGTAACGGTCAAATTAGTCCCGTCTCAATTGGTTTTCTGTTGATACAACTGAAAAACCGAACGTTTCGATTGGCTACAAATGTGTTAATTATCGTCATGTTTAGTACTCTTTATTTAACCTTAAAAAATAAATAACGTGAAGTGATTTTTAATAGTGATACTAAAAGAACTATTATGGTTTTAAAGGGGCAGCTTTTAAGCTTACTTTAAAAGAAGAGCTATCGTTCCTTGAAATGAGCTCTTAAAGAGTGCACCTGTTATTAATATATTTAACTTTTATTTTTTAAAAAAATGGAAACTTAGTTAATTTGTCGTCCTTAAAGAAAAAGGTATCTCTTTTAAGTACTCTTTCTTTGAAAGAAAGCGTATTTCTTTTAGTACTCGTTTTTTAGTAGTACTTCTTTTCTTCTCTCTTTTAGTATTCCTTTTCTAAAAGAGGGGGTACCTATATCAGCATCCTAAAAATAGTTCATTCAAAATATAGTCCATTTATAACTATATTTTTAAAAAGGGAGTAGTTATTTATACATGCTTGTATGATGCTTGTTTCAATAAGTAATAGTAAAATAAATACCATTTCTTGAATATAAAAGTATTAACAGAAGTACCCTTTTTTTTTAGAAAATAGTGCTTAAATAAATACAAGTAAGAGAAAAACTAAGAATACTTTCTTTAAAAGAAAGAGTCCCCTTCTTTACCATAAAGAGTACTAAAAAGTTGGTTTTCTTTGAAAGAAAGAGTGCTAAAAAAGCACAATTTTCTCACGAAAGAGTTCTAATCGAAATACCCTTTCTTTGAAAAAAAAAATACCAAAGGGATAAAGAAGGAATATTAAAACAAATACTTTTGTTACTCGTATTATAGATATAAATGTTATTTGTATTTTAAGTAAGTTAATGTAGTATCTGCAATGTATTTATTTAATGTTTTTATTTATGTAAAATTCTTATTTAACTTTCAATATGTTTGTAAAATTCATTAAACTTTCTTAATAAAATATGTTTAAAAATAAATTGCAAAAAAATATTTTATTATTTCAGAAGAAATAACAGAAAATATCGGTTGATACAACCTCGTTCAATAATAGATTCTGTTGCCACAACCCCACAATTCGGTTGCCCCAACTGAATTCGGTTGTCGCAACCTCGAAATTCGGTTGTTACAGCCGAATTCGGTTACCACAACTTCAAAATTCGGTTACAGTAACCGAATTCGGTTGCCACAACCTCTAAATTCGGCTGCCATAACCGAATTCGGTTGCCACAACCTCAAAATTCGGTTGCCATAACCGAATTCAGTTGCCACAACCTCAAAATTCGGTTGCGACAACTTCAATATTGAGGTTGCTGCAACCCCGTAAATTCGGTTGGAACCTAATTCGGTTGGGACAACAAAGTTTTTATCTGGGTGTAGGATGGGCAAGGGACCCATTTACATTTGGCTGTTTATTTGCCCATTCTCGGACTCTTAGGCCGAGCTTTTGGGATGTCACACCCAGCAAAAAAATTTGTTGTCCCAACCGAATTAGGTTCCAACCGAATTTACGAGGTTGCCTCAACCCCATTGATGGGGCTGTCACAACCGAATTTTGAGGCTGTAGCAACCGAATTCGGTTGTCACATCCGAATTTAGAAGTTGTGGCAACCGAATTCGGTTGCTGCAACCGAATTTCGAGGTTGTGACAACCGAATTCGGTTATGGCAACCGAACTATGGGGTTATGACAACCGAAATCGGTTGTCCCAACCCTATTTAGAGGTTGCGACAACCGAATCTTTTAGAGAGCGAGGTTGTGTCAACTGATGTTTTGCTAAAATCCTAGAATATTATTTTGCAAAAAAAAAACAGTTTTTTTAATTTTTATATAAATATTTATTTTCTCACTTTGAATACATATTTTAAAATTACAAATAATAAAAACAATATAGTATTTACAGAAATGGTGGCTTTCTTTCTTTGAAATAAACGATACTAAAAAAATTAAAAACCCTTTCTTTGAAAGAAAATATATCAAAATAAAGTACACTTTCATTAAAAGAGATAGTACTAAATGAAGTGCTCTTTCTACCGAAGACAGACTACTCAGAGAACTACCCTTTCTTTCTTTCTTATTTAAAAAAATAGTACCAAAAGAAGTACCCTTTATATCAAAGGAGTATTTTTGTATTCCAAAGAAGAACGCCAAAATAGTTGACCTTCCTTTCACAGAAACCGTACTCCTTCTTTCAAAAAAGGAACTAGTTAGTTTTTAGTACTCTGTTGTTAAAAGAAATCGTACTTATCTAAGTGGTTTTTCTTTAAAAGAAAGGGCACTATTTTAGTTATTGCCTTCTCTTTGAACGAATGAATACTTGTTTTAGTACTCTATCTTTGAATAAAAGGTTCATTTTTTTAATACCCTTTCTTTAAAAAAACGTATTATGTTTATAGAACATAATATTTCTTTTGAAGAAAAATGTACTTCTATTAGTACAGTTTATTTACTATCCTGTCGTTAAAAGAAAGAGTACTAAAAGAAGTACACTTTTCTTAAATATCCTTTCGTTTTGACAGAGTACTATATTCCTAATACCATTTCTTTTATAGAAAGACTAGTCCTTAGTCTTTCACAATTTTAAAGAATGGGTACTCTGCTGCTTGCAAAACTTTGGATTTCCTTAAATACTACTTTTTCTCCGAAAGTGTTGAAAGAAGCCCCTTTCCAAAATTGTACATTTAGAAGAAATCTCTTTTCGAAAGTGTGGTTTTACATAAATAAGAAGTATTCTAACTAAGAATATCATAAATAAAAAGTATATAAAAATACCCTTTTCTCTGCATGCATGCAATTTCTCGGTTAAAAATCAAAATTTGAACCTCAGACTTCAGTCTCAAATTTCAATAAACAGCCTTTTCGCCAATATCTCTAGAAAGTATAGAAAAATAAAAAATAAATGTTTATTTTGGGATATCGAATATTTACTCCCCCTTTTTCAATTAAGTAAGACAAAGCAACATCTGTAGTGCGTTTATTACATCTTATTGCATTTGCAATTAGTTGTTTGTAAAGAGATGCTGGTAACCATCGTAAACCATTTATTTTCAGTAAAGACGTTCCAAATTTAATGTTAACGAACTTTATGGCCTACAAAGGAAAAACTTTTTTTAATTTAATGTACAAGGCTTTTTCATAATTAACACAACTCACCAACATTTTACAAAATAACGCGTAATATTTCCCTTTTTTATTTATTTATAGATGTTTATTCAAAATCATCAATAAATTTTCCATTTTGATTATTGAAATTGTTTTGTTTTTTTTTTTTTCATTTGTGAAGTTTGAATAAACTGAAACTCGATTCATTCTGTTGCCATAACCTCATGAAATTCGGTTGCAACAACCCTTTTAATTGAAATTCGGTTGCTGCAACCCTTTTACAACAAATTCGGTTGCAGCAACCAAATTCGGTTGTAGCAACCTATTTTTTTAGAATTCGGTTGCTACAACTTCGCAAATTCGGTTGTTACAACCTAATTCAGTTGTTGCAACTGAATTCGGTTGCAACAACCTCATTTCGGTTGCAACAACCTCAATTCTGTTGAGACAACCTCATTTCTGTTGCTACAACCGAATTCCAACCGAATTTTTCTGAGGGTGCACACCCAGCCAAAAAATTTGTTGTCCCAACCGAATTAGGTTCCAACCGAATTTACGAGGTTGCCGCAACCCCATTAATGGGGTTATCACAACCGAATTTTGAGGTTGCTGCAACCGAATTCGGTTGGTGCAGCCGAATTTTAGAGGTTGTGGCAACCGAATTCGGTTGTGGCGACCGAATTGTGGGGTTGTGCCAACCGAATTCGGTTGTAGCAACCCTATTCAGAAGTTGTGGCAACCGAATTTATTAAAGAACGGGGTTGTCACAACCGATATTTTCTATTAATTTATATAGAATCCTATTATATTTTTTCAAGTAAAGTACGCATATTCCGAATTTTTATACATTTATTCTTATAAAATTAAATATTGTTGAGAAATACATTATAATTGAAAGTCTTATAAATAATTCACATAAATATGGTACTACACAGAGATGAGATCAATTAATTACTTTGTAAAGACCACTGCGCATTTTTATTGAGTCTGTAAAATGGAAATTAAAAAGAAAATCAATTATCATTACAAAATGTAATTGCAATGAAAAAAGTTTTCATTACTTTTATTTTCAAACGTTTTTATATTTTTCATTACATTTAAGCAAGAGTAGTAAAAACAAAAATCTATTCCATTTTTGTACACTAGGTGGAGAAATTAAATTTCATTACCATTGCTTTTACACAATGATGTAAAAAACGTTTTTTGTTTTTGTTCTTCATTTAAAAATTTTCCTTTAGGAAATTTTTTGATTACAAATTAAAAAAAAACCGCAGTTAACAATCTGCAAAGTTATGGCGGAACGCGAAAAGACTCTATGGTAGAAAAAGTCAGTCCTGACTACGAAACTGGCCAAGACAATGTTCTTTTTAGTACAATTTTAAATAAAAAGTAAAGTGCGTACCTACGTTAATACTCGACTTCTAAATTTAAAATATTGAAATGCACATCACACACAGATAGTTAGTTGACTCCGATTCTTTCCAACAATTGACTTAAATTGGAGCTAAATACAATATATGAAAACGTTTAATGAGTTAGTATTATTAATGTTTTCATTTAACTTTAATATAGTGTATTTTTCGCTAGTTCTTACCTGGTTTAAACGTTTTTCTTTAGGACCAAAGTCTTTTGTGGCATTAGAATTAAAATGTTTGCATACAAACTTCGGTTTTATTATTTCTGCTGCGTTGCTGAAAAATATTGGGAACAATGATTTTAGCTAATTTTAAATAACATTATACTAACCAATAAAGACATTTTCGCTCCACTTCGACCTCTTTTCCTTTTAACACAAAATAAGTAAAACATATTTTTATATTTAATTTTTTGAAGTTTCCAAAATTCAAATTCAATTCAATTCGGTGATCCCAACCGAATTCGGTTGCAGCAACCCTATTGGTATAAAATTCGGTTACAACAACTGAATTCGGTTGCAACAACTGAATATTTGGTAAATTCGGTTGCCACAACCCCGTTTACTCGGTTATAACAACCGAATTCAGTTGCTACAGCCGAATTCGGTTGCGGCAACCGAAATGAGGTTGAAACAACAGAATTGAGGTTGAAACAACCGAATTGAGGTTGCTACAACCGAATTGAAGTTGCAACAACCGAATCCCAACCGAATATTTCTGAGGGTGCAGTTAAACTTGGTTTAGTTGAACCGAAAACGAATTATGTAAGCCATTTCCAAGTTTGTTAACAAAAATTTAACGGAACAACTTTTCTTCATTAGAATTTTGGTCTTTATTGAAATAAAACCAAATATACCGAATTTTAGTAGTGGTATTCCTGTTACAAACTTCGTTAAACAAAGTTTAAAGATAATCAAAATACTAAAAACAAGGCCTTTTTCTTAAGAAACACTTTCGACAATATCCATAACATTTTTTCATACAAAAAAACTTAAAAATTATAAAATTTTCATAATCATCTCCATGTTTTTATTGAAAACTTTGAAAAAAGCATCTAATTTAAAAAAAACCCCCCTTTTACAACGAATGTATTCCACACTCTCAGAACAATTCGGTTGTGGCAACGGAATTTTTTGCCAACCGAATTGATTCGGTTGCTGCAACCTCGTTATTCGGTTGCAGCAACCGAATTCAGTTGTGGCAACCGAATTAGATTTCAATTCGGTTGCGACAACCGAATTCGATTTCACTTCGGTTGCAACAACCGAATTATCGGTTGCCACAACTGAATTCGGTTGAGGCAACCGAATTACGAGGTTGCAGCAACCGAGCCAATTCGGTTGGAAAAAATTCGGTTGTCACAACGGAATTATTCTGAGAGTGCATGCTGTACTCTCAGATTAGCATGAAATTTATATATTTGTTAGGTAAAAGAAATTTAATATAAACCTGTCTCATTTTTACGTACACCTCTGGCAAACCCATTCCAACCCCATATTTTAAACACTAAAATAAACAACGTGGTCAGAAACATTGAGATGTTCGTCTTCGATGTTTTGCTTCTACAAAATATTGAAATTTTATCAAAATAGTAGTGTTTCATTTGAAGTAACTTCCTTGTTAGATAATAATTATTCCTTTAAAAAACTATTAAATCTAAGATATTTATCTCAACAAAAAAGATTCTGATATATCTTCCTATTCAAAATTATTTTCCATTTTTTTTTATCAAATGTCTTCAGATGTTTATTGAATAACTCTATGATTCTAATAAATTTTCTTAAAGAAAAACTCTAAGGCCAGTTTTACAATCAGAACTTAGATCGATTTGTTTCTTAAATATTTCTTAAGTAAGAATTTTTCCGATGAAATTTTTAGATTTAACTTCTGATTATAAAACTGACCCTTAGATTCCAACAAATAAACTTTCCAGGACACCAGTAGATATTTTCCCAACCAAAAATACGAAAATAGCTGATGTTAAAAGACAAAATATTGTAATACTTTTTGCCATCAAAATCATAGGTAAAAGAATTAAAGGTAGATTTTTTTGCTTTGCCCATCCCAGGCCGGCCTAAGTCCGCCAATGGGAACTATCCTAAAACTCTTGCTAGGTCTGGTGAATATTTTGAAGACATTTTTGACTAATATACCGCATAGTTTGGGGACTTTTTTTGGCGAAGTCCCCGAACTATGCATAGTCCTCAAACTATGCGGATTTTTTCCAGAATATCTCCATTAGCCTAAATCTTTGTCTTTCCCCGTATCTGAATACTACGATTATGATTCTATAACTAAAACAAGTCGAAATAGTGGATTTAGAATATCAAATGAACGGCTACGTGTTGTGGTCTCACTGATGATACAAAATGGCATTTGGTAGACTTTGAAGAACATATCTTAATTCGTACAAGGATACATATGATGTCGTCGATGAATAGGCCCACAACAAAAATTAAGAAACGATCTAAGAAAAATTATGGTTAAGCAATTTTTTAATATATGTGATTAGTAAGTTGAAAAATTTTTATGAAATATATAGGAAGAACCTGCTATACAGGAATTTTCGTGGCTTTTTTATTTAAACATTAAGATAAATAAAATTATTGTATAATAAATGTTAATATAAAATATAAAAAATTAAAGCTGTGCGCATTTTGTTTCACATTTAAGCAAATAAAAATATTAACTCAATAAGAAATTTTTAGTAAGAATTCGTTTGAAAAAATAATAAGATTTCGTATTTTTAGGAATGTGAAAAAAATGTTAACTTCAATAAGTTAAATATATCTGGTTTAAAGAAATTAAAATGTTTATACCAAATATTAGTAAATTTGTTATCGAATTTTGGTTTTCATACAATTTTAAATGTATTGATTGTTAGTTTACCCAAATTCTTAAAAATTCATTTTCCAACAGTTTTAGCAAATGTTAAGCTAATTCAAGAAAATAAATTTAAGGAAAACGCTTTGTTATTTTTTAGTTAATAAGAATGCTGAGTAAAACTAATATCAAATAAAATTTGCAATATTTTTAAGAAATTTTAATTACTTTGTAATTTTGTTTAGTTTTAGTAAAAGTTCATACATTGTTTTAATAAGGCTGAAACTTAATTTTGGTTCATTAATTTTTTTGAGTGCATGCTCAAATAAAACTCAATGACAATTTCAGCAAAAGTGTCACACAGTTAGTTTTGCACGATTTTGCATACATTTGCACTAAAATGTAGTCAACGATTTCTATGGACTGTCATTAACAAGTCTTCAATGACTTTCTATGGTCGTGCAACCAGCGTCGAGGATGCCTTAAAGATAGTGCCAACTGGGTTTTTCAATAACACATACATATGTATACATACGTATATACTAACACATATATATAAATACAAAATTTGCTGACTAAAGCAGTTTTTGTTTAAAACAAACATTTTCACTACACAAGTACTGACACACACAAAAGTAGGAGATTGATAAAAAAAGCCAACATATTAAAACTCTCACTGGGAGGTTTACAATAAAATTAAATTGCCAACATTAAAATCATTTAAAATTCGTATACATAACGATTTTTTTCAAAATATATTTTTGTCTTACTTTACACTTCAACAGCCGAGTAAGCCATTTTGAAAACAATGTAGTATTTATTATTGTGTTTATTTATTATTTTATTTTCAATTTCAAAATATATTTACAAATACATTTAATACCGTGACGTATACTCAACGTATCATATTAATATTACGGAACGTACTACACGTGGCAAAATACATATCTACAAAACAACATGAGCGGAAAAAAATGGGAAAAATTAACAAATGGTTATTATCACCGTATTTGTATTTTAAGGAAATTTTGGAATATACTTCACAGCAAAAAAGTTGATTGATCTTTAAGTTGCGATAATAAATTTTAATTTCTAACCACCCAGGAACATTTTTCGAACCCGTTCTAAAATTACTAGTTCTAGAACTACTTCTCAGGGTGTTACTACACATTCCCGAATAGCATCCTTGGAACTAGTGATGGTGCAACTAGTTCTAGAACCCATGCAAAGGAGTCATATTTACCATTTTAACTACATCCTTGGAATGTTTTGGGAACTAGTGATTTAGAACTACTTACACATTTCTTCTACATCGGTTCCCAGGATCTAATACTAGTTCCAAAACAGCTAAGTAAAGCTATTTGAAAAACTTAGAAAATTTAAAAAATTTTTTCTTTCTTAAATTAACAAAAAATTCTCTGAAACTGTTTCCTATCAAAATGGTAAACAGCCCAAGAATTTGGAAAGAAAATAACCGTTAAAGAAAAGAATTTATGTTTTCAAAATGCTGACAGTGGAAACGCTTTCTGTCTTATATTAAACGGGCAAGCTAAATATAAATAAAATGTGTAACGTCTCCAAATCAGTTTCGTTCCATTTTTCGGGATTAACATATGAATGTACCTATACGAATCTGTATAAAAAATTTATTAAAATAATGGTTTGAATAAATCCTTTTTTTTCGTTTAAAATAAATTTTTGTTCTTGAAACTGTGTCAGTATGATTAAAAATATTAGTTTTAAAACCTATCTACCAAAGGGATAAATGCTCCATGATGGCTTCATGGAACTAGTTCTAAGCGCGACAATTCCATATAAAAATCACGGATACAAGAATAGGTTCTAGAACCGTTCCTTAGAACTAGTACCTGTTCCTCAGAGCATTCCCTAGAACTAGTTCTAAGGGTGACATTTTCAAATAAAAATCATGGGTAATAATGCCAAAGTAGAACTAGTACTGACTCTAAAGAACTAGTTGTAGAACTAGTTCTGGAACTGATATAAGTTTTGCTGGGCATATATTTGAAAGTTATTGTACGTTTTGTGTATACTATTTTTGCGTTTTCAATAACAAATGAAGTGGTTAACAGTCAATAATAAAATTCTAACAACACTGTTTTAATACAGTGCTGTTTAAAATCATATTGAGGGCAATTAATGTTGTAATTACTACCCAGCAAAATTGTCGGATGCAAAGAACCGGTTGCAGAACAACTTGAACTTGCATGCAATCTGTTCTAATTTGTGTTCTATCATCGGTGATTTCTGTTTGAGTTTGTCCCAAAACCAACAGGTTCTGTTCCTCCAAACTAGAACAGGTCGCTTTGGAACCGGTTCTAGAACCAGTAATATAACTGGTTCTGCAACAGTGAACCCTTCCATTTTGACTTCCAGGAATCGGTTCTAGAACCTGTTTCACGGAACCGGTGGTAAAAACACCTATTCTAGAAGAGATTCAAATGCATTCAACCTGTTATACTTTATATTCTATCATCGGTGATTTTTATTTGAGTTTGTCCCAAAAGCAACAGGTTCTTTTCTGCCAAACAGGAATAGGTTGCTTTGGAACCGGTTCTAGAACCAGTTATAAAACTGGTTCTGCGAAAGTTGTACGTTACATTTTGACTCCTAGAAAACAGTTCTAGGACCTATTCCATGGAACCGGTGGCAAAAAGACATATTATCAAAAAGTTTCACAGGTAACCAGTTCGAAAAAATTTTTGCTGTGTTTTTAAACTTCTTTTAAATTTTACAAAAAATGAAAAAAATAAAGGATTTTTGCATTTGCATTATGCCAAAATATAGAATTTGGGCGAGATCTTGTGAAATGGCCGATAATTTTTTTGAAGTTATAAAATTAGTTTTAAACTTATTGAATATACATATATTTGCTAGTCTTTTATAATTTTGTTCAAATACTTATACATACATATTTGTGTATATTTTTCTTGTCCTAACACAAAAAAAACTTTAAAAAGTTTACACATGGTTTCACACTTTCACAAAACCCCAATAATTCTGTACTCACACTTACAAATTTCACAAAAGCTAGTGCGGGGCATTGAAGAGAAACTGAAGATTATCCATGTATGCTCAAATTTCAAAGAAAACTATTTTCTTAATATTAATTTCTAAAACGTAAAACTAAAATTCTGTCTTTTATATAGTAATAGAGTCAATATATTGTGTGGCAAACAAATTTTTTAATATGTATAAAATGTATATCAGAAAATAATCTACGTTTTTATGGAAATATGTACACAACCACGCCTCTGATTAAAAGTATACATAACATAAAAATTTAAGAAATAAAATTGCTTTCTCTCTCTCGCCTTTTGTGGAAACTTATTGACATCTAAGGAAATAGACTTTTGCAATGATTTATAACTTTTTGTTAAAAAGTATTGCCAATAGAATATAAACATAAAAAGTTGTTAAAACTAAACTGCAGCTGAGTGGGAAAGAAATAAAACATAAAACTAATAGTGTGGTTGAAATGTTTCAAAGTAAATAATGTTGAGAATACCAACATATGCATCAAACACACACACCGAATGCAACACAAAAATTTATGTAGAGTTATTAACTACATGCATATGAAGCTTTCCATATCAACTGTGATAATTATTCTAAAACTGGATTGGAGTAGGCGTCGTTAAATATTTCGTCAACTCATTAGTTTGACTAATTCCGAAACCCGTTTCTCATCATCTCGCCGTATACCGAACGCAGGGGTCGCTATTTTAAATTTTTCGTTATATCTTTGGCATTTATAGCCGGATCTTAAAGTATGATACATCGATGTTTTTCTCTCGAGGGAACCAATATCTTTCTCTAAGGACCATTGACCTCAAGTATCCCGTTCAAGTATTTACCCACCAGCTCTCAGTTGCTACCACCCTGATGTGCGACCCTAATGTCAGAAAATTAAAGCTGGCAAAAAATCATTAAACTTTTGCTAAGGAAGTTTTTCGATAAATCCAGCAGAAATTAATTTATTTTTTTTATACATTTTTTTATTACATTTTTCCTTTATAGCAAAACACTGGTCTCTTCGAGGCAAAAAAATCGATATATCACACTTTAAAATCCTACTTTAAATCCCGAAGATATAACAAAAAATTAAAAAAAGGCGACCCCCTACGTTGGGTAAAAAAAAAAAAAAAAATTGGAATTGCTTTGCAAAAATACTTTTTATTTGGAGGTGTACCACGCACTTGTTTTTGCCTGTAAGGTGGTACGGTCTTATATCCATCATACCTGCCAATTTGCATACAAAAATTAAAAAATAAAAACTTTTTCGTATATCTCTACACCCAGATAAAAACTTTGTTGTCCCAACCGAATTAGGTTCCAACCGAATTTACGGGGTTGCAGCAACCTCAATATTGAAGTTGTCGCAACCGAATTTTGAGGTTGTGGCAACCGAATTCGGTTATGGCAACCGAATTTTGAGGTTGTGGCAACCGAATTCGGTTATGGCAGCCGAATTTAGAGGTTGTGGCAACCGAATTCGGTTACTGTAACCGAATTTTGAAGTTGTGGTAACCAAATTCGGCTGTAACAACCGAATTTCGAGGTTGCGACAACCGAATTCAGTTGGGGCAACCGAATTGTGGGGTTGTGGCAACAGAATCTATTATTGAACGAGGTTGTATCAACCGATATTTTCTGTTATTTCTTCTGAAATAATAAAATATTTTTTTGCAATTTATTTTTAAACATATTTTATTACGAAAGTTTAATGAATTTTACAAACATATTGAAAGTTAAATAAGAATTTTACATAAATAAAAACATTAAATAAATACATTGCAGATACTACATTAACTTACTTAAAATACAAATAACATTTATTTCTATAATACGAGTAACAAAAGTATTTGTTTTAATATTCCTTCTTTATCCCTTTGGTATTTTTTTTTTTCAAAGAAAGGGTATTTCGATTAGAACTCTTTCGTGAGAAAATTGTGCTTTTTTAGCACTCTTTCTTTCAAAGAAAACCAACTTTTTAGTACTCTTTATGGTAAAGAAGGGGACTCTTTCTTTTAAAGAAAGTATTCTTAGTTTTTCTCTTACTTGTATTTATTTAAGCACTATTTTCTAAAAAAAAGGGTACTTCTGTTAATACTTTTATATTCAAGAAATGGTATTTATTTTACTATTACTTATTAAAACAAGCATCATACAAGCATGTATAAATAACTACTCCCTTTTTAAAAATATAGTTATAAATGGACTATATTTTCCATGAACTATTTTTAGGATGCTGATATAGGTACCCCCTCTTTTAGAAAGGGAATACTAAAAGAGAGAAGAAAAGAAGTACTACTAAAAAACGAGTACTAAAAGAAATACGCTTTCTTTCAAAGAAAGAGTACTTAAAAGAGATACCTTTTTCTTTAAGGACGACAAATTAACTAAGTTTCCATTTTTTAAAAAAATAAAAGTTAAATATATTAATAACAGGTGCACTCTTTAAGAGCTCATTTCAAGGAACGATAGCTCTTCTTTTAAAGTAAGCTTAAAAGCTGCCCCTTTAAAACCATAATAGTTCTTTTAGTATCACTATTAAGAATCACTTCACGTTATTTATTTTTTAAGGTTAAATAAAGAGTACTAAACATGACGATAATTAACACATTTGTAGCCAATCGAAGCGTTCGGTTTTTCAGTTGTATCAACAGAAAACCAATTGAGACGGGACTAATTTGACCGTTACAGCGGAATTTGTATCAAAAATAATTCGGTAGTCGCAATCGAAAAATTCATTTGACGCAACTGAACGATTCTATTGAATAAACATCAGCACCGAATCTCTTTTCTGGGTGTATCTTTTCTTAAAAAAAATATACAAAAGAATTGCTAAAAGAAGTACGCGTTGTTGCAATAAAATCTACAAAATTAATATCACTTCTTTCAAAGGAGGGATACTCTTTTAGCGTTATTTTTTTACTTTTTCAAAAGCACTCTTTTTGCTAAAGAAAATTGTACTCTTTTTTTAAAACCAAGACTACCTCTTTTCGGAATCTTCCTTTGAAAGAAAAAGCACTGCTTTCAGTACTTTTGCTTTAAAAAATAAACTTAAGAGATTTTAAAAACCTGGTCTTCCATTAGTGTTTTTTTTAAGAAAATGTAATAAATGTTTCTTCTAAGAAAAATGCTAAGGGCAAAAACTAAAAATTTACCGAATTGTCTTTTGTAGTAGATTTTTTTAAAGAGAAAACAATCCATTAAAAACGCGATACTTCATATAATCTTTAAAAAATGAATACTTTTCTACCACTTAGATATAAGTATTCTTTAAAAAGGAGGGGTCTCTTTAAAAATTCCTTTAAAAAAATTTAATACCATTTAAATGAAAGGTATTTTTTAAATCCTAAATAATATTTCCTTCAAAAGAATACTAATAGACTCATTTTGTAAGAAAAATGTTTCCCAATATTTGCGAAATATATATACTATATGGTCGGCTTGCCTGCAAGTAATGCTATGTGTTTTTTTAACATGTTTTCAGGAGAGCGAAAAACTGACTTGTAATATCCTTTTAAGATATTTAATTTACATTATATGCCTTAATGATTCACGACCTCCTTAACTAAAATCATTATTAAGGCATATGATGTCAATAAAATGTCTGAAAACCTGTTAAAACACTACTTGCAGACGAAAGCGGAATTATTATGTATTGGCTAAAAAATATGAATTTTTGAGCTGAAGCCAGTCTTTTCCATCGCACATTTGGAAAGCGTTTTCTTGCAAAATGATACTATAATAATATAATACTTTCGAAATGTGCATCTTTACATAAACTTTCCTTTAAAGAATTTAAAAAATGCAACATTTTTCTCTTATTCTTCAAGATATAAATCGGAAGCATATACCATGAAAAACTTCTTCGAAGAAAGACTATATGTAGTCCATATGAGGTAGAGATGGACTATAATTCATTTTTATCAAGCGTTTTCTGTACACATATTTTAGATTATCTGCAATAACATCAAATCATTAAAATAATTTTAATGGAACTGAATATAGTACTAACCTTGCTGGAGGAGACATTTGTTAGAAGGGTTTTATGTAAATATTTTTTGGATGACTTTACATTCATCACTTCTGGTGTATTTCTAGACTGCGTTTCTCTTTGCTATAATATAAAATTATTTAATTAAGATGTGCAAACTTTAAAATATATCTATACAAACCTTCAAATACTCGCAAAATGTTCTTTTTCCCGTTTGTTAGTTATAAAATTCTTTTATTTTCTTTTTTATTTTGAAGTCTTATCGATTGACAATATTTCAAAATAAAAGTTTTTTAAATTCGCAATTCGGTTGGGGTAGCCGAATTAAAACTTGATTCGGTTGCTACAATCCTATGTTAAAGAAATTCGGTTGCATCAACCTTGTAAACATAATATTCGGTCATGACAACCGAATTCGGTTGTAGTAACCTTTTTTCTTTTAATTCGGTTGCTGCAACCCCGCTTATTCGGTTGATACAACTAAATTTGGTTGTTGCAACCGAATTCGGTTACCACAACCTCTTTTCTGTTACAACAACCTCATTTCGGTTGCAACAACCTCTTTTCTGTTGAGACAACCTCGTTTCGGTTGAGACAACCTCTTTCCAACCGAATTTTTCGGAGGGTGTATAACGAATTTTTGAAATATGGATCAAACAAATAATAAGCTGACTATTTATTCATTATTATTAAATAACCCAATAAAACCTTTTATTACCATGTAATGAGTTTTTGGTATTGAAATCTTAAGTCTTCACTAGTTACCTTTTAATTACTAAACGACTTATTTTAACATGGTGATGTCATTGGAGGAAAGTCATTACACTGATGTTACCTGTAAGTAGTTTATCAGCTGTTCTATAAATAGATGTTGAATATAAATTTAAAAAAGTATAAAAATTTAAAAACCAATAGGAGCTGACACGAAATATACAAAAATTTTCAAATACAAAAATTTTCAAATATTCAAAAATTTTCAAATGATATCAATATAATTTTTTTGTGGTGAAATGCAGGCACAGGACCTGCATTCATATTTAGGTTTAACATTTGATGCACAAAACTTGATATTAAAACCACTGTTCGCATTTTATATGGTTTTAGCCAATTGAATCGCTGAAAGCAAAATCGACCTTAATAAATGTTATAGCTGAGTAAAAAAGAAATTGAAAGGAAAATACATATGTCAACAAAAAATATGTATTAATCTATAGCGGCCTAAATGTTAAAATCGCGATTTTTAAAAAATTTTATATGGCAGCATAGCTTTCTGAATTGTCGCCAAAGTCCAAATTTTAGTATAATATGGGATCAGCCCCAAAAACTGTTCTTGTAAAATTTCAAGCAAAACAGTTTCCATTTGCAAAAGTTATCAAAGTGGGAGTATCCATTTGCAAAAATTTTTGAAGTGGAATTACTCCTCTCCTATGATAACTGTCAAGGAGAGGAGTCAAGCCTTAAGGCTTCATTAGTCTAATCGTAAAGTAAAAAAACGTATCTGTAATCAATTCAATATGTTAAAATAATATAGAAATATATTTTTATCTTTTTTCTATGCATTGAAACTGTTGTCAAGTAAAATCGTAAAAAAGTTCTGTTGAAAATAGAAATTTTCTATTTTATTACTTGACATTTAATTCTATGCACAAGAAAAAGATAAAAAATACAATATTTTTATTTTTTATACTCTTTTTATTCATTATGAGAATGATACGTTACTGTTTTTACGACACTTCCAAACTAATTTGGGCTTTAGGCTTAGCAGTTTTTAACATTAAGAATGAAGTTTTATGTTATTAAAACTAAATAAATAAAAATTTTAAATTTTAAAATGTTAAAAACATTAGTGTTTATAGTGGGTTTCTATACTACTCTTCCTCTGTTAACCTTACTCTTTATTTTTGTTCGTGAAGTCGGGAAAGCAAATAAAAACATGTTGGTAAACATTGTAAAAAAATTAAAAAGATTGAGTATTGTTTTTTTCACATTTCCCTAAGCGTTGAGGTTGAATGGTTTTTTCAGATTTTTAGAGAATTTTCAGATTTTTAAGAGATTCCCATGTTGCCTATTAAAATGTTCCTCGTAGTGTTCTACATAAGTTCGCTGAACACATCCTATATCTAAAATGGAAGATTCCTATGGTTTTTCCCTTAACTCCAGATTTGTGGGACATTTGAGCACCAATTCTGAATAAGTGCGAAATTAATCCTTAAACACATTTTAAGTTTTTACTTTTTACTGGCACTGAAATTAAATTTTCAATGATGATGTCTTTAAAGACTTATAGTAGAATCTCATGACAAACTTTTTGCGGAATATTCTAAACCTCTAACTCTTCAACTTACTGGGCGTTTTTGTCCGTTTTAAAAAGGGGCTCCCTTTAATTGAAAAGTTAGAAAGTTAAAATGTTCCACAAAAATATTCCTCGTAGTGTTTTACATAAGTTCGCTGAACATACCCTCTACCTAAAATGGAGGGTTCGCATGGTATACTATTTTAATCCTATTTAATTTATAAAGCCGATAGCCTTTGTAGCTAGTACTTTTTTTTAGTTATAATTTTAATTATAACTAAAATGATGTAAATAAATAAATAAATAAATAAATAAATAAATAAATAAATAAAATAAATTTTTTTTATTAATGAATCGATTTTACCCAAATTTCGCACAAATATGGCTTGACCTTATATAAATTCACGTGCTAAATTCCATGGCAATTGGATACTTTTTGCAGGTTTTATAAATATTTTTAGATAAAGGATATATGTAAGGACTAAGAGTCCTTGCTTCGATTTTGATAAGACTTGAAACAAACATTTCCAGTTTTATGTGCATCTCAATGGATACTTTTTGTAAATTTACGTCCATTAATGTAACTAATAAAATATTTTTAAATTGCAGGACCTACGGGAGGTGGGGGTGCCCTTGGCCCGATATTTCCAAAAATTAAAATTTTTCTTAACTAAGGAATTCTATGTCAGAGTACCAAATTTTAAAACTCTGTCTCCAGTGGAGACAGAGTTTTGACTCTTTACTCCTTCTATTTCTGTCCAATCGTTATATGGGATCAAAGCACTGTGCGGTAGCATCTCTAGTAAATTAGTATTTTATAATTTAATTGCATATTGATTTTGCAGGCATTAGAGACTACTTTTTATTTAATTTTATTTTTTGAAAATAAATTTGAACTTTGAAAACGCACCCACAAGCCAATAACTAAAAATTAAAAATAAAAATAAAAACAAGGCTAACTTAGCCCTTAGGATTGGCTAATAAATGCGACTTTTTTTGTAAATTCAGACTTTTAATATTGGACTTTATGCCAGCTAAATCCCTAATTTGCCCCAGCGTGCATTCCTTTAAAGTGTTTAATGCATACATAAAAAAGTTTTCGCACTATTTACATGTAAAGATAAGCATTTCTTTCTTTCTAGCATTTAAAATTGTAATTTTAAGAGTTTGTGCTTATATTTGCTACTAATAACATGCAATAATTACGCATTTATGTGTAAGTAAATTACACACAATGTGTGTATCATTTTGAATTTGCCGACATAGAGGAATTTTACTGACATTATAGTTCGTAAAAAGTTTCCTACACTCAAAAAAATAAGTTAGTAGAAAAATTAGTAAAACGTCTTGTATATCAAGTGTACTAGTTTTCAGCAATTTTTTTGCTGAAATTCCGTTTTCAGCAAAAATTTTAGTTATATTTTTTTAGCACTAAACTAATTTTGAACTAATGTTTTACTAATTTATTTTGCTACAAAAATTGTGCTGATAACCGCATTCATAGCGTGGGCGACAACCAGATAGACAAGATGTAGATGTCGCAGCTTGTCTGGAAACGGAAATGACAAAAAAAGAAAAACATCTCTTCACATATTCTATATTTAAATTTTCAGCAAATAAATTAACTAAAGTAAAATTTCGCTACAAGTTTTTTGAGTTTTTTTCAGTCTACTAATATTCAGCAAAAAGTTTAGTGATTTTAGCAAAGATTTTTTTCATTTGCAGTCGACTAAGTGTTAGCAAAACTTTTGCTGAAGATTACTATTTTTTTGCTAAAAATCAGCTCGCTGATTTTCAGCAAACCTTTTGCTGAAATTACAAGCACGCTCCTGACTAAAAATTTGCTGACACAGCAACATTTTTTGCTGACTTTACTGACTTTTATTTTTGAGTGTACTATAAATAGGATAAATTTAAACAGGAATTTATTAGAGTGTAGTTTAGTAATTGTGTGCAATGGAAGCAACCATTTTTTAGAGAACATAGCAGAAAATTAGTTCTGTCTATCAAATTTATTATACGTCAGTAGAAAAACTGCCAAACCGGTTTCAAATCGATTTGACTAATTTTTTAACAAATTTTTAGTTAAAACACTGATTTAAGCGAAGATTTTAGTTATCTTGATTTAACACAATACTAAAAATCCTCAGTACTTTAATTAATTTTGAGTGTTAATTTTCAAAATTATTTGAAACTAAATTTTAAGAACCCATTCGTTAAATTCTACAAAATTTATTGTTAAAATATAATATTTTCATGTTTCTGCTATTACCCTTTAGATGGCGCCACCAATGCGCTATTTCCTTCCCTCCCGATTTTTTAAAATATCTCGAAAGCTAAGAGAGATAGAGCAAAATTGATGAACATTTTTGAAATCTTTTGTATAATTTGAATAACATGTCGATGAGTCCAAAAAAACGATTAAAAAATTTAAAATCGGTCATGCCGACTATATGATGCCGTATACCAATCTCTTTTAAAGAAAACTAATATTTTCGTTCCTAAATTCGAATGGATTGAAGTGGACTTGTAACAACATTTATCTATAATATGACGAAAAACTAGAAAAATCGGCAATAAATTTTGATTTTGCCTATAGGTGTATTTAAGAGAAACCCGGAAATATATTCCATATCGGCGGTACATCTAAATATGGTTAGATCCTATATATTTATGTATAATCAATAGGCTTTCTTCTTGCGCCCATATGACTAGCGTACCGATTTAACTAACCTCATCAAAATAATTTAATATTTGCGACCTGTAGCGTTCAACTGTATCAATTTTTGTGGGAACTTTATGTGGGCACTAGGTCTAAACATGGGCCGATTCTAAACAGAATCAACATGGGCCCATGCGATTCAGTTTACCAAATTCCATGAAAATATCTTCGTATTTGGGACTTATGAAGTTTAAACAAGCCAATTTTGGGGGAACTTTTAAATAGTCACTTGATCTAAATATAGACTGATTTTTACCAAAACCAATAGGCTTCGTTGTTAAATATAACTCAGACATAACTAATACTCTATATATTTTACAAATTACTTTTTGCTGTTCTCTTATTAATAATATTTAGCAAGAATAATCTGAAAATATAATAATACGTCAGTAGAAAAATCTGTCAAACGGGTTTAAAATCGATTTGACTAATTTTTAACAAACTTTTTGTTTTAATTCTTACTTAAATTAAGATTTGTTAAATTTAACAAAAAAAATGTTTAAGAAACAACAAATTTTATTTTAAGCCAAAAAAAAAAACAGGAATAAGTTTTGTTAAAGTAACAAATTTTTCTCTTCAGCCAACATACTTATTATTTTGAGTGTAGTTTTAACAAAAAGTTTACAGACTTTTTCTCCTAGAGTAATGTCGCAAGTAAAATCTAATAGGTGTTTTTATAAACTCGCAACACAAAAGTAAAAAGTGATAAAAAAATGGTATTGAATAAGGACATCTGGTTGTAGATTGTGATATACTTTTTTAAATATTTTCGAATTTACTCCTCAAATTGAAAATTTGAAGCAAATTTTTTTTCGTTAGGGGATGTAGGTAATGCATATTTATTAGACAGCTTACAATATTTATGAAAAATATGCCTCTCATGAGGATGTTCTGCAAAAACTAAAAATTTGTTGAATAGTGATATTTGCCAAAGACTTGTGCCGAATTTAAAATTTTTTTATTTTAGTTCTTCAATTGAATTAGTTGAAGAATTTGTATCATATTATACCTTTATAGCAGGTCACTTGGTATGGAAAGCCTAATATATAGTATATCTACATATGCAGATACCAGGGAACATAGACAGTAAACATAGGCCATATACACACTCAAGTTAAAAGCTAATACTATGCAAACAGTGTAACTATTTTTAGTTATAAATATAAATATACCAGTAGTATTTAAAAGTTTCGAAATAAATATTGAGGATTTTTTGCACATAAAACTACTACAAACTATACAACACATTGGTGTGCTGAGGAAAAAAGAAAATCTTTTAAACATTTTTTTATTTCCTGAACACACTACACCATATAGGAGGCATTCCAAATCAGATGTCTAGCTACAAAAACATGTGTCGTATCAAGGTTAAACTTTTGGTACGTATAGCCCTATATAGCCCAAAAACTAATCAGTAGGTACTAGTTTTTGTACTTTTCTTAGAAACTGTGCAAGGTAGGCGCGGTCAAATACCGAAAAAAATAAGAATGATTATATTTTTTTGAAGTACAATAAGAGTAGAAAGTTAAACTCACGGGTTATTTTCTGAAAAAAAAAATAATTTCGAATTTTGGTTTTTTGTAATTTTATGAAAAATTCAATTTTACTAAAAAGCCCATAATTTTTTAAAAATATTTTTAACCCTAGAATAATAACCTTATTTTTTATACTTTTGCACTAATTACAATGTGCGATAAATGTTAGGGGTCAATGATCGGCGGGCAAAGTTATATCGGTCAAAAAAAGTTATACGTGTCACTGCTTTTCGCTGGGTCAGGTCTAGGAATCGGGATATACCTTGAAACTCAATATTAATTATGACTACGAGATTTTAAAGCCATTAAATTTATAAAAAAAAATCTCAACTGGATAAAAATAATTATTTTATATAATATGATCCATATGGGGCTAAGTTTTATACTCTTGACTAAAAACGCCCCACTAGGAAATTTACAGAATAACACCTTTAATAATTTTCGGAAAAATATCATTTTAAATGAATAACAAAAAAAATTCCTCCACTTGATAAAAAATATTATTTTGAGTAGCTTGACCTATATAGGGTTAATATTCTCACTTTTCACAAAAAAAAAAGACCCACTAGAAAATTTACAGAATAACATTTATCAGATTTTTATTAAATTGGGATATTCGATAGAGGGTACAAAACTAACGAAAAAGCGCAATTCTCTATAGCCCCAAACTTATTTTTAAGGGTTAAAAAGGTGAGGTCAAAAGTGTCCGTATACTAATAGCAATTTTAGTTTTGTAATCGTACTAGATTCTAATTAAAAGCTTTTGTTTATTATGCATTTATTGCTTTCTATTTGGAAAGACGTTATTCTGAAAATTTCCAAGTGCGTTATTTTTGTCTAAAAGAAAAACATTTACCCTATATGGATCAATTTATATAAAATTATAATTTTTATCAAGTGGAAAAATATTTTTTTGATCCATTTGAAGTGATATTTTCCCGAAAATTATGAATGGTGTTATTCTGTAAATTTCCTAGTGGATCGGTTTTGGCAAAAGTGTAAAAATTAACCCTATATGGATCATGTTGCATAAAATAATTATTTTTATCAACTGAAATTTTTTTACCGCATATCCCAATTTAATAAAAATCTGATAAATGTTATTCTATAAATTTTCTAGTGGGTCTTTTTTTTGTGAAAAGTGAGGACATTACTCAAAATAATAATTTTTATCAAGTGGAAAAATTTTTTTTTGTTATTTATTTAAAGTGATATTTTTCCCAAAATTATTAAAGGTGTTATTCTGTAAATTTCCTAGTGGGTCGTTTTTGACCAAAAGTATAAAAATTAACCCTATATGGATCATGTTACATAAAATAATTATTTTATCCAGTTGAGATTTTTTTATCAATTTATTGGCTTTAAAATCTCGTAGTCATAATTAATATTAAGTTGCATTGGTCTTTTCTGACCCCAGGCCACTAAGGGTAAAATATTTTTTTAAACAAATACACAGATAATTATAGTCTAACCAAATTTGTATAATACTTTTCCCAAAAATATGAAAAATTTGATGAAAACATTAAAATTTTATTAAATTTTTGACAAAATAAGCAATTTTTGTAAAATGTCCTGGAAAGCAGTTGCTCCAAACACAAACTCGAATTATCATTTTTCCAATTTATTTTTTTTTTCTTTATTATAAACTATTACGTGGTACAACTAGTAATCGATATCTTCAAATTTAGCATTCTAAAAAATCTTGAAAATTAATTTAAAAAAAAACACGTTTTTGCATTTTTATCAAATTCGTGGGTCATTTTGGATTCCAGGCTAAAGTGGGTTAATGATAGCCGATGAAGTCAAAATTCCACGTCTGAATCATTTTGACTATATTAAATGAAGAAATGAAGCAAAATACTAAATTTTTTAAAATTTCGAATTTTGTGAATTTTTAATAATAATACACTCATAGAAAAAAAGTTTGTAGAAAAGTTAGTAAAACTGTTAGTACTTCAACTTAACAAACTTTTAACTAATTTTTAGTTTAAATTTAATTTTTAGTTAATTTTTTTGCTACCCTCACATTACTAACTTACAAAGTTTTTTGCTATTTTTTTTTTGCTGAATTTAGTTACTAATTTTTAACAATAAATTTGATAACTTTACAGTATTTTGCTGAATTTTAGATACTAATTTTTAACAGAAGATTTGCTAATTTTACAAATTTTTTGTAAACTAAACCACCAATTTTGGAGCTCTTATGAACAGAATGTTAAATGACTCATAAAAATTACTGCATATTTTTAACTCGCCAAAAATAATGCAAAAAGTTTTTAAATAAAGCTAAATTGAAATGGTTGAAAATTTGTCCTACTCATAAAATATCTAAATTATTAAAATTTATGAGAAAAGTTTCTGTTTATCGTAATACATTAATTTTCAAAGATCAAGGTTTATTTTGGACGAACCATTTTAATATGAAAATTGTGATTTAAAGTATCTCTGGGGAGCAAGTGGAGTTTACGGGGATACCCTAATTTTTTTCCCCCAATATTGTACTTTTTAAGCTTACTTAAAGAATACAATATTTTTAATCGGCCACACCTTCTTTCCTCTGGGTGGAGCTTTAGAGGTGAAAATGGAAACTCAAATAAATTCGGAAGTACATATCCGATCAGCAAACAATGAACATCAAAAGAAGGGTCTCTTTAATACATTTTGTTATGGTTAACATCATGATACAACCATACTAGGTAAATGCATTAGGGAGAGTTTGACAGTTCAGGGTTTTCTTATGACAGTTCAGGGATTTTTTCGTATGCTTTCGCTATGTATCAAAAGTAGCCGTTTACATTTTTTGTTGTTGTTTGTTGTTCTAATGCATCTTCCTAGTATGGTTGTATCATGGGTTAACATAGTATTGTCTATAAATATTACCACTTTTACAAAAAATCATTCTTGGAAAATTTTCATTGGCATTGAAATATAATTGGCATTACTTTATCTCAATGTCAATGCCAAAAAATTTCATCACCATTCAATGCCAATGAAATTTTTTTTCAATTTGCATTGACGAAAACAATGGTAATGAAATGTACACATAATTGAAGAAAAAGCATTGTAATATAAAAAAAATATAAGAAATACGCGAATTTTTAATTTTTTTTCTTAATTAATTCTTTTATTAAAACATGAAAACAAATACTTCTTTCATCAATTATAAATGGGCATTTAGGCATTGAACAATGCCAATTGAAAAAATTTCAATTAATTGACACATTCAATAAACTGGTCCCAAGTATGTTTTTAAATACACATTTATTTTTTATTTATTAATTTTCATTTCATTTGCTCCTTTTTTTTACCTTTTTCCAGTCCACTAGTAATCTGCAAAAGTTTTGTTAATTTCAGAAAATTTTAGCAAAAATTTTGTAGATTTAACAGTTTTTTTTGCTATTTTCATTCTACTATTATTTAGCAATTTTTTTTGCTGATTTCAGCAAGTTAAATTGGTATTTGCAATTAACAAAAATTTAGCTCAAATATTACTAAAATTCTGTAAATTTAACAGTTTTTTTTTGCTATTTTTATTAAACTACTATTCAGCAATTTTTTTTGCTAATTTTAGCAGGTTAAATTGTTATTTGCAATTAACAACAATTTAGCTCAAATATTACTAAAATTCTGTAAATTGAACAGTTTTTTTGTTGTTTTCATTTTATTAATATTTAGCAAACTGATTCTGCTAATATTAGCAGTTTTTTCTGCAGCATCATTTTTAACTAATTTTTAGTAACTTTTTCTGCTATTTTTACGGACTTATTTGTATGAGTGTACACTTTTTTTCCAAAATAGGCCATTTTTGGCCGCAAAAAGGCACGGGTTAACGTTTAAAAAAAAAAATCGATATTATTAATTTGGGACAATTTGTAAAAAAATTGGGGGGTATGTGTGTCGAAAATCGACCAAACACTTTATAAGGGACACCCTAATATATATATTGTAAAATTAAAACAATTATATAGACAAAACTTTAATTCAAAAATACGTATAGCCCGTTTCATAAGATATCGCCCAGCATACTACCAAACGTCCTAAAAATTCCTATAGAGTCATTAGAATATTAACGTTTCGATTTCTGCAACAAATTTTCCGATTTTCGCTAAGTTAAATACTAATGAGTGAAATATACTTAAATATACTTTTAAATATATATTTCTTTTTAATTTGTCCCTATTTTAACTCCTGTAACGTAAATTTGTAACGCAATTTGGAAATAAAAACAAATACAAATTATTAATTTATAAAAATTTTAAAATTAAAAAATGCCAATGCATTGAAATTAAAAAAAGTCAATTTCCTAAAGTGCATTGACTTTTTTAAAAATTTAAATAGCACATGAAAACTGCTATTTTCTACTTTCAAACTGTGTAATTAAAATAAATTGCTTCTTTCAAAAAATTAATTTATAATGTTAATGAAATTTTTAGTGCATTTCGCACTCCTTACGCCTTAGTTTAAAAGAGCCCAGCAAAACCTTGGTAATGGGTTGGACCTTTTTCACGCATTGCCTGGCAATGGCTAACTCTTTACTCTTGGTTTTACTTATGAACCTAAAGTAATACGTTACTAATATTGTCATACATCAATACTTATGGGGGAGGTATGAAATAATGAGTTATCACTACTTATTTGGAGGCTTTAAAACAATATATTACCGATATTGTGTTATATAATAACTTATTGATAAGGGTAAAAATAATAAGTTATTGGTATTGCATTATATTACTACTTATTATACGAAAGTACGATTTAATAAAAATTTATAATACAATTACATTGCTCGGATCGGGGTACTTTTAAATAAAGTCATTACTGGTAACGTGTTATTTCATTCCCTATATGTAACCAATAAAATTTGAACTAATGTGTAACGACTTATTTCACTCCATTCAAGTATGTACTTATTTTAGCTAACTAGTGAATTTAATATTACAAGTAACAACTTATTTCAATACTTCCTTCGTAATCACTTATTTTAGCCTATACCGGTACGATATAGGAAACCATTTACCTTCAATGACACCCCCATGTTAAAATCATGTATTATGCGACCAAAGTGTAAGTACCCAGTCTGGAAATATATTTTCCAAAATAAAATTAAAAAAAAGTTCATATGTATTTTTTTTTTTGATCCTGCCGTGATTTGAACCCAGGCCGTCAGATTGGCAGACGATTGCTGTACCCACTGAGCTAATGAGGGCTAAACCCATAAATGAGTGATAATAGCTGGAGAACCACTGGCTATGCTAAAATGCTAGTACTGGCAAACAGTTTTCTGGAAATAATATGCCAGCTTTGGGAGGGCAAAGAAAAAGGCGCTTGTCCACAAACAAAAAAATTTATTATATAGAACAAAAAAATTTTTTTAATTTAAAATTTTGCTTGTAACCGGATTTGAACTCGGAACCTTCTAACTAAAAACCTTTTTTAACGAAGCGTCAGTATTTATATAAAATCATTGCTCTACCAGCGAATTGGTTTTAATACCACTGGTAGCACTGACTAGATAGCACTGGATAACCACTGGTTGCAAAACTTGGCATATCATTCTTAGACCATTCTTTGCCAGTGGTTTTTTTTATAAACTACCGAAATTTTGTAAAACAAATACTGGAAAATCGCTTTTTGCAAACGCTGGCAAAGCGTCCTAAATGAGTGTTCTCCCAGTTATTTATATTCAACACCGTGGTTATCCAGTGGAATGCCAGTGCTTAATTTTTTGTACCACTGGCGATTTTTGATTGGGTGTTTTTTACTTTGATCAAATATAATATAGTGTCTTTCATACTATAAAAGAGTCTTGTGTTTCGCCGTTTTTTCCAAAATCTTTTAATTTTGGTATTTTTTAAGTTTAGTTTGTTTACAAAAAAAAAAATTGTTGTTTGTTGTTGATATATATTTCGAATTGGATTTCAAATCGAAGTCCAATGAACATTTTAACAATGTTAATTCATTATTACATACATATTTCCTTAAATTTGTAGAAAATATTTATAAAATATTTGAAAGCCACAGACATTTTGTAATTAAAAGAAATATTTGGTTAATAGTACATATGTTGATTTTAATTTCTACAATATATTTCCTTGCTTTAAAAGGAAAATTTCTTTATTTTGCAAATACTTGTTTAAAACACTTCTACTTTTTCTACCAATTAGGTTTAATAAACATGACAGTAAAGATCTCTTAATTAACGTTAATTAATATCAGCAACATGCAGAACGGAATATTTTGTTTTTATCCTTCATTACGATTAAACGTATTCATACTCTAAGTAAACGGGTTTTCTTAGATATTTATAATTTGGCACTTTAGCATTATATTTATGAAGACGAGGTTAGAAAAATATATGCTGATATTAATTCTGAAGTGAAATATAGTATGTAAAGAAAATGTTTGCATGTAAGTTACTTTGTATATTAAGGTGTCCTGTAAATAAAAATTTTCTGGTTTTCGAAACGTTATTATATGTCGATCTGCACCTAAGTTGTTCAGTGTTTGTAAAATATGAAAAAATTTTAATCTGTTTTTTATATCTTGTTATACATCAGAGTTATTCGCAAGGTATAGGACTTAGTGCTGTAAGTAATGTATTGCCTAAAAACCAGAATTGTTAAAAGTTGCAATCACTTTGACTATGTTTTCGTTTAGGGGTTTCCTTTGCTAGTACATTTGAACAATGCACATTATATATTGCTACAAATGTTGTATTGTATTATCTAGTGTTGTATATTTATTTTAAAATAAAATTTCAAAAACTTATTATTTAAAAAAAAATTTGTTATGCAGATCAACAATTGATTAAAATTTTTAAATAGGCTAAACCATTATAGCAACTTGATTGAACAGGCGGGATAATGATACCATGATAACCTGTTAAAAAAAGTATAAATGTACCTACAAGAAATTCTCTTAAATAACGTTGTTTATAACACTGTGAGACAAATGGTAGGGGTCAGTGATCGGGAAGGGTTCAAACTACCGGGGAAAGTTATATCGGTAAAATCGGTAAAAAAGAAGTTATACGTGTCCCGGCGTTTCGCTGGGTCACCCCTAGGAATCGAGATATATCGATTTGACCTTTGGTGGTCTTTTTTTGACATAACTCGAGAACCACTAGTCCGATTTTGTTTGAGCAAAAATTAAAAAAATTAAAAATTACAATTCCTTCAATCTGTTCATATCACGTTTTTCTTTATGCTCAACAGTTTTGCCGGTAAAAATAAATGTATGAAGAAAAAAATATTTTTTGCCTAAAATATTAAAAAAAAGTAATAAACAAAAGGTTATTGATTTTTATGGTAGCGGTAACAAACATTTATTTTTACCGGCAAAACTGTTGAGTATATAGAAAAACGTTATATGAACAGATTAAAGGAATTATAATTAAAAATTTTTTTAAATTGTTTGAGGAAAATCGGACTAGTGGTTCTCGAGTTATGTCAAAAAAAAAGATATATCTCGATTCCTAGGGGTGACCCAGCGAAACGCCGGGACACGTATAACTTGTTTTTGACCGATATAACATTTCCCGTTGGTTTCATCCCATCTCGATTTTGACTGTCGCATAGTGTAATTAAAGTAACTTAATGGTATTATAACCAAAACAGTAAACAACCTTGTGTCTTAAGTTAAAAAAAAATGTTTAAACGTACATGTAAGTCATAAAAAGGTGTTATTAAAAGAATTAAATTTTTATTCTCCGTAGTTTACTTGTATGATCTCAAATCTAAAAAAATATTAATTTACCAATTAAAAGATCAACTATACATACCGTCATACATCTCAATACACTAGATACAGTGAAAATATAATTTAATATGCCTAATTGTTTACTATCAACATGGATTTATGTTGTAGATTAAAAATAATTAGAATATGAATTTAAAATTAACGGTTAGTTGTCGTTCAATAAATCTGTGATTCAGAGCTGAACAGAATCAGCTACGATACTTTAAGAATTAAAGTTCAAAGTAAAAATAGTAATAGCAGAGGATAAAAATAGCATTGTTAAAATTTCGTTGATGTTAGTCTAATTGAGTTGTGTTTACGGTAGCTTATTTGTTTCGACTTCAATATAAGTAGACCATCATCAATTATTAACCCACAAAGGCACGGATACGTATACGTGTTCTATCCTGCTGGCCTTATCGAATTTTTTTAATTCTTATTCTCTGTAGTTTAAAAAAAAACACATTCTTTTACCAAATAAAAAATAAGCTATACTCAGATAAAAAGTTATTTAAAGATTTGTAAACAGGTATCAATCGCACTTTACTACTTTTGTATGGATTTTTAGTACTCTGAAAATATTATTACAGTAACTGGCTGTCATTTATTAAAAAAGCTATCCGTACATTTATTCCCAGGAAAATTTTTTACAATCGGTAGCCAACCACACCCATTCTACAACTGGTTCCTCGGCAACCGATTCCATGGAACTGGTTCCGGAACAAGTTCCTGAGATCTAATATGGAAGGTGTGGGTGACGTAGAATCAGTTCCAGAACTGATTCTAGAGCAACCGGTTCCACTTTGGAGCTATAGAATGGGTTGCTTTTGCGACAATTTCAAACAAAAAGAATAGGTGCTAGAATCTTAGAAAGTACCCAGAAAAATTTTTTACAATCGGTGGCCAACCACACCCATTCTACAACTGGTTCCACTGCAACCGATTTCATGGAACTAGTTCAGGAACCAGTTCCTGCGATCCTATATGGAAGGTGTGGGTGACGTAGAATCAGTTCCATAACTAGTTCCAGAACTGATTCTAGAGCAACCGATTCCACTTTGGAGCTATAGAAGGGGTTGCTTTTGGGACAATTTCAAACAAAAAGAATCGGTGTTAGAACGACAGTAGAAGGGGTTGTGAATGAAAAGTAGCTATTGCACAACCGATTCTCTTGGAACAGAAAATTTTCCTGGGTAGCTATTCTACAACCGATTCTTTGGAACAGAAAATTTTCCTGGGTTTTTAAATGGTTATTCCGTTAAATTTAAAAGAAATATATTTTTCAGCTGTTTTTGTCTTTTATTTAAAAAACAAATTATATAGAAATACGGATTTTCTGTTAAGTTAATATTTTCATTTAAAATGTTTTGTTAAAAAAAGAAACCCTTTTAGATTTCTGGGTCAGTTAAAAAAACGAAATAAACTAAATATCATTTATATTTACTGATTTTGTAGTTAATTTTTTGAAAGTTATAAAAACGAAACAGATGAAAAATCAATACTTTTTTAAGAATTTTGTAGTTCATTTATTAATATTTAATAATAAATGAAAAGTTCTTTTGATTTAAATGAAAATTTAGTAGACGGGTTTTCAAGTGATTTTTCATCTATTTTAAATTATATATTCAGTTAATTTAAACTAAAAACTATTTTGAGTGTACTGTTTTCTTATTACAAATTACGGTTTTTTTTACTAATTTGAGTTGCTGATTTCAGCAAAACATTTTACTAATTTTCCAAAACGGAGTGCTAAATTTAGCAAAACAAATATCCCGGTGAAAAATGCTCATATACGTTCGAACATGTTCATATATGGTTTATATATGGACACATATGAACAAATATGGATTTCTTATGAACATATATGGATTTTATATGCACATATATGGAAGTATATGTGATTCCATATATGGAAAAAGATTTCATATACAGACATATATGGAGGCATATGTTATTTCATATACGGAAATGGCACTCATATATGGACAAATATGGAAGTATATGTTATTCAATTTATGCAAAAGGGACTTGTATATGAACATATTTGGAAGAATACATTTTTCCATATGTGTAAAAGGAACTCATATTTGGTAAATATGGAATTATATTTAATGCAATGAATAAAAAAGGAACATATGTAGCGACTAATTTGAATGTCATACATAAATTTATATCTATAGTACAACCTTATAATAAAGAACAGCAACGTATTCGCATATATTTAATAAATGTTATATGTTCATATATGTCCATATATTAACATATAATTAGGTGTTACCTCTTTTTTCGGATCCAAACATATATGGTTGAACCATAAATGTTCATATATGGACATTTTTCACCGGGATACTAATTTAACAACAAAAGGATATTTTAAGGAAATTTTAATTTTTTTTACGATTTTACAATTTGTTTATTTTTAGTACACTTTTTTGTTAATTTCAGCAGATTGATTTTAAATTACAGTTTACAAAAATTTACTGAAATTTAGTATCTGCAACTAATTACACTATGCGGCAGTCAAAATCGGGATGGGATGAAATCAACGGCAAATGTTATATCGGTCAAAAACAAGTTATACGTGTCCCGGCGTTTCGCTGGGTCACTCCTAGGAATCGAGATATATCTTTTTTTGACATAACTCGAGAACCACTAGTCCGATTTTGCTCAAACAATTTTAAAAAAATTAAAAATTACAATTCCTTTAATCTGTTCATATAACGTTTTTCTATATACTCAACAGTTTTGCCGGTAAAAATAAATGTTTGTTACCGCTACCATAAAAATCAATAACCTTTTGTTTATTACTTTTTTTTAATATTTTAGGCAAAAAATATTTTTTTCTTCATACATTTATTTTTACCGGCAAAACTGTTGAGTATATAGAAAAACGTTATATGAACAGATTAAAGGAATTGTAATTTTAAATTTTTTTAAAATTGTTTGAGCAAAATCGAACTAGTGGTTCTCGAGTTATGTCAAAAAAAAACCACCAAAGGTCAAATCGATATATCTCGATTCCTAGGGTTGACCCAGCGAAACGCCGGGACACGTATAACTTCTTTTTTACCGATATAACTTTCCTCGGTAGTTTGAACCCTTCCCGATTACTGACCCCTACCATTTGTCTCACAGTGTTATTTATACTAATTTCATTCTACTAAAATTATTGCTAAAATTTAGTAGCGACTACTAAAATTTTCTAATAATTTTGTTATACTGCAGATCAGCAGACATGTATTTCTAAAATTAGCAAAAAATACCGCTGGGGTCAAAACAGTTAAATTTCCCGTTATAACAGCAACTTTTTTAGTAGTCATTACATACTTTTTTGGTTGGGTATATACATACCTTTATACAATATACATATATAATATTCAGCAGTACCCTGAAAATGCTGGAGATTTCCGAACGAAAGTCTTGGAAGAAAACTCAAAAGTCAAATCTGTTTAAAAAATGCGAGTAGTGAATTAATAACGGATGATTCAACTAAATACGATCGTCTAAATCAATATTTTTTACAAGTTCCCAAAACTATTAAGGATAAAATTCATACCTCCACAAGGGACTCGTGTAACAGTCTTAGGGCTCTAAAAAACCACATTAGCTAGTTTTATTTCAATACTACGACGATGGATGAAATTCTGATGATAATTTCAAATCTCTCCCTGAAAAACCGAAGTTTCATTTAATACATACGCCTTAATATATGTACGTGGCTTGATGCCAACTAATCCACATACATAGGAACACCTTATCAATTCGTCAGTTTAAAGTAGTGGTCGGCATCCATAGCCACCAGTGGCCGATCATAATCCGCTTTTCACACGTACACAACACGAATGGCAACAAAACTATCAACTAAGAGCGTAAAATTTATTTAGTAGCATGGTAGCTTTCAACAAAGCAGGTTGACGTCGCTTTGTTTAAGAAATTTTAGAAAAATATTACACTCTTAAAATTTTACAAGAATAGGAAATTTATTATGAATTATTTTTATTTCTTTAGTTCATTAAAATTTACTAACTAATGGAATACTTTTTAAGAATAAATAATTTATATACAAAAAAATACATATTTTTTAAATAATGTGTATAAAAAAATTTATTATGAATTCTTTAAAAAAATTAAATTACTATAAATAATTTTTTTTTTATTTCTTTAATTCATTCATGCATTCATTATTACATTTCTTCATTAATTCATGTTCTTAATACACAAATATAAATTTAAAAATGATAAACTAATTTCTCACAGTGAAGAAATACAATACATTCTCTCTTTGTGCCGAACACTGGTTTAAAGTGTTCACATTTTGATATAACGCCACTTAATTAGGATATGCAAATATAGCTTCAACGAAGTTGCAAGTTCATTACTACACGAAATGTTATTCTGAACCACATTTCTTAATACCATTTGGTCTTAGTACAAATATTGTTAAAAATAAAAATTTCGCCATATATAATTGCACATGACTTTGGGACGGATGTTATAATTTATGTGCTACATAAAGAATTCGATGTGTACTTACACAGATAAAAATATCACCATATTTTAAAAACACAAAGTACAATTAAAATTCAGTCTTTATGCTAAAAAATTTCTAATTGAATCAATCACATATTTTTTTGGTATGACAAACCTCAAAATTCTTTTCCACCTAACCCTGTCAATAATTGTGCTAGTTAAAAATCTTTAAAATACTTTTCAATAAAAATAAACACGCAGGGGAATAGTTGAACAATTAAATCTTATGAAATGCTAAAATAAACTGAAAAAATAATTTATGAAGTATAAAGAAGTGTCTAAATATATTATTTTTTTTGTATATAACAATTTCTTTCTCTTCGCGAATCAGTACTGTTTTTATCTGTGTAATATACATACTAGTTTGTAAGTAACAACCTTTCAACCAAAGCACTGAAAATTAATTTAGGACAATTGTAAATATTAACAGTATGAAAAGTTGTAAATGAATGATTACTGTTAATTAAATTCATTTACATGAAATATTATTTGAGTGATTATGTCAGCAATTATAGTCATGATTTGCGTTATACTTACACACTACAAAATATTTATAGAATGAATACAAGATTTATTATGTAAACAATATTATTTCTACAAAAATTTGAAATTTAACCATAAATCATCTAAAACAAATTGTTATCCTTTTTTTCTTATCTTTTATACATATGTATAATATTTATTTTTGTTTACATCATAAATTATAACACTTTTATTAATAGGCAGAAAAAATCACCTTATGTTACAGGCATGCAATAAAATAAAATTATTATCATAAATAAAAAATAGGTAAAGTTTTCATAAATCTAGTAAAGGTAAAAATATTGCAGGATTTCCAAAATAATATTAACTTTTATGGTTGAAAAAAGCGATTTTTAAATAGCACATGAATATTAGGTATACCAGCATTTTGGATAGAAACTACCCAGACAGAAATAGCTAACTGCACCAAAAATAATACACGGACAGAACACTGATTTTACAAAAATTCTACTCTTTGTTGTTGTTTAAGTATTTAGTCTGACTTGAGGTCTTATATAAAAATTAAAAATAAATAGTTTTTATTTTAAGTTATAATTTATTTATTTAAAAGTACCAATATTTCGGCCACCGCAGCATATCCCAGCAAAATCTTTCATTACCAAATAAGTGGTTATATAATGAAACTAAAATTTTTTACTACTTATAATTCGGCGTCAGTACTAGTTATTTTTGTTAGGCGAAGCCGTTTTTATAAGCAGTCTAGCTTACTCGCGACTACTTATTTATTTATAAAGATAACCCAGCAAAAATGTGGAAGCAGTAAAAACGATTACTGCTTCCTTACTGCTACTTTTACCACTTCTAAAAATGTATAGCTTCGTAAACAGCACTAATGAAAGGCCTAAGGTGATTAATTGTTTACATCGCTTTTTGCCGTGCTTTTCAAAAAGGCATGAAATGAGAAGACATTTTGATTGCTTAAATATTTTTGCGGTTCTTTTATCAAAATTTTTTAAAATGCGGAAAAAAGTTTTTTTAAATTAAATAAGAGGTTTTACTAAAAAAAGAGGCATTTTCTCTTCACGGAAAAATATTCATGAATATTGTGCTTTTGAGAAGGCATGATTTTAAATAGTTGAAAAGCTTTATAATATGCACTTCCAAGAAGGCATGAATTATCGACATTTTAAGAGAAAAAGAGGAGCACTAATTGAAAGCGGCGAATTCATGCCTTTTTGGATCTCAAAACAAGTGCTTTCATGCGAGCTATCTCGAACAAAAATCAGACATGATATCATCAATAATGCAATCGCTTCACTGCTCAACTTTCCCTGACAAAACTGCATCGAAGCAAGCAGTAATTTCTGCTGAGTAATATGAATTTGGTAACAACTCATTTTTAACGACTAGTAAGTATATAAGTAAGTCGTATTATTTAAAAACTTGTAAGCACTTATTTTTCAACTGCGTATAAGCACACGAATGACTACTTATTTTGGTAACTACTTCTTTTATATACTTTTGTAATGCAGCGGGTAAGCGGGTGCACACATTTTGTGCGTTTTTTCATGCTGCGAATATGGGCAACTACTTACAAAAACGACTTTGTCGAACAAAAATAATGAGTTTTGACACCGAATTATAAGCAGTAGACCCTAATTCTACTGCTTATTATTTAGATATTAGTAGTGAGCACCCATTACTGAGATTTTTCTGGGATTGGTACATTTTCAGAGAAGGCGGTCAAAAATCTTTAACTTTTGAAGGAGTTGATGTATTTCAATGTTGTTTTTTTTTGAAATCCTAAATATTTAGGTTTAATTGAAGATATCAATCCTAAAAATCGAGTAGCAAAAAAAAATATATATTAAGGGTTTAATTATATAACAACTGTTTTTGCTAAATTTTAGTGCAATATTAAAAATTTTTTAACTAGGTACTGGTAACTTATCTTAAAAATGGACAAAGCAAAACACTGTCGTTTTCCTATATTTTACCATTCATACACTAAAAAAAAGTTAGTAAAACAATTAGTAAAATTATTTTTTTTTAAGCAAATGAATGTTATTTTAATTTGACTCAAGATCATAAATTAATATCACTTTCTGTTTAAATTATTTTCAAATCAAATAAAGATGATACAATTTTTACAAGTAAATTACAAAGAATAAAAATTATTGAAAAAATTCGATAAGACCAGCAAGGCAGAATGCGCATTTTCGGCTTTCGCTACAAAGCCATCATCAGTGCCTTTCGCCTTTGAGTGGGTTAATATTTGATAATCGTCTACTTATATGAATGTTGAAAGCAAATCGAGTTTGTTATCAACAACTCAACTTAGACTTGAGTCAAACTAAAATAACATTCATTTACTTAAAATAACAGATCAACTAAAAACTTTTCCCCCATTCATTATTTTTTTTTTTGTTGAAATTGCATTTTTAAATAATCAGGCATGTCAAAAATTAAAACTAACATATTCGAGATCATGGTATGATCCTTTTTATACCCTACACCACTATGTGGTCAGGGTATTATAAGTTTGTGCTGATGTTTGTAACACCAAAAAATATTGGTCGTAGACCCACATTATAGTATACCGATCGGCTCAGAAATTTTTGATTTCGATTTAACGATGTCCGTCTGTCCGTCCGTCCGTCTGTCTGTCTGTCCATGCAATCTTGTGCGCACTCTACAGGTCGCAAATATTAAGATATTCTGATGAAATTTGGTACGCAGACCTATGTTGGCCCAAGGACGAACAAGTTTCATTTTGGTGAACATCGGTCCATGTTTAGACCTAGTGCCCATATAAGGGCCCTACCAAAATTTTATTGTTTATACACTGCAGGTCGTAAATATTAAGATATTTTGACGAAATTAGGTACACAGACCTATGTTAGCCCAATAACGCAGCCTATTGATTTTGGTGAACATCGGTCCATGTTTAGACCTAGTGCCCATATAAGGGTCCTACCAAAATTATACTGTTTATACGCTGCAGGTCGTAAATATTAAGATATTTTGATGAAATTTGCTACACAGACCTATATTGGGCCAGTAACGCAGCCTATTGATTTTGGTGAACATCGGTCCATGTTTAGACCTAGTGCCCATATAAGGGTCCTACCAAAATTATACTGTTTATACGCTGCAGGTCGTAAATATTAAGATATTTTGATGAAATTTGGTGCACAGACCTACGTTAGCCCAATAACGCAGCCTATTGATTTTGGTGAACATCGGTCCATGTTTAGACCTAGTGCCCATATAAGGGTCCTACCAAAATTATATTGTTTATACGCTGCAGGTCGAAAATATTAAGATATTTTGACGAAATTTGGTACACAGACCTATGTTAGCCCAATAACGCAGCCTGTTGATTTTGGTGAACATCGGCACATGTTTAGACCTAGTGCCCATATAAGGGTCCCACCAAAATTATATTGTTTATATGCTGCAGGTCGCAAATATTAAGATATTTTGATGAAATTTGGTACATAGACCTATGTTGGCCCAAGGACGAAGCCTATTGATTTTGGTGAACATCGGTCCATGTTTAGAACTAGTGCCCATATAAGGGTTCCCCCAAAATTGGCTTGGTTACAAACTGCAGGTCGCAAATATTAAGATATTTTAATGAAATTTTGTGCGCTGTCTCACATTATAGAAAATTTTGACACAAGCCTCATTTTAACCCATTCGAATTTCTGATCCAAACATTAGTTGGCTTTTAACCAGACTGGTGTAGGGTATTGTATAGTCGGCATGCCCGACTTTAACCTTTTTACTCGTTTTATATTAAACAACGCTGTTTATGTTAAACAATGCTGTATGGTTTCTACATAAATTTTTTAGCCAACCAGCGTTATTTAACATTAAAAATGGTCGTGTTCTCAAACAGGTTAATTTTGATTTTTTTTTTATAGAAAATGCTTAATTAAAGTTTTTATATTGACTTTTTATAGCGCCCTATGCTCCAATGGGAGTTAGAAGAATATATATACATATATCGACTTTCATGTCAATTGGAAATTTTTGGGTGCGATTTTAACCCCATGTGCCGATAAGGGTTAACTGGTGGTTGGTGTTAACAGAGTTATTTGCACAACTTTCACCAAATTCAAAACAAAACATTGTTTTGATATACTTCCAGGTAAAATCGAAAAAATTCAAAAATTACACCTTTGACGTTGGTAAAGAAAGGGTTACAGTTGTCACAGTTTTACAAAATTGTCGGGGAACAATCTGTTGCATCAGAATTAAAAGAAATCGTAAGTGATTTTCTTACAGCTAGCTAAAAACAGAAACATTAACAATATTATCTAAATTATTGGCCAAAATCTAAAAAATTTTCAAATTTAAAACGCCGTCACTATTAAGTTAAAAGACGGATTGGTAAAATTTTCAGTAGAATTATTCTCTAAGGTGTATTTAATAAACCTTTATGTGCTGACCACTTTTTTTATATTTTGTTGAACAAAAATTTTAAAAATTCCAAACTAGAGTTTTGCAAATTTAAAAAAAAAATCCATCTTTCTAGTCCCATACCCGGTTATCATAACCCAAGAGAGACAACAATTTTTTAACTGAATATTTGTGAATCTTGACATGAAACTATGTAGAGTATAACATCATAGATTTTTGAAAAGAGTATTTAATTTTTTACGATTTTCATAATTTATCTCATTTTAACCCTACAATGGTCTGAGGAAATTGCAATTACTTAAATATTTTCCAACCGATTTGGATTTTTATACATTAACTTTTCCAAATATACAGTTATCTGAGAGCCAGTATTTAAAAAAAAAAAGACAAAAAAGTGATTTTCTCGCCTTGTAAATTGTACTTCAAACTTCAGGGCCAATGCTGCACGATCATACGATCACTGTCATTTTTTGCATGGTGTATTTTTATACCCAAAGGCAAATTTCTAGGTGGGGGAAAGACAGGTAGCCATTTTTTTCGTCCATATAACAACGGTCCACTCATCCTTGTACATAGTGCCCTCTTTGTTGTTAAAATGTAAATTATATCACAGTTCTGTCCCTTATTACCCTTCATGCTATTTCGTACACCACGTTGTTTTGTTGTTGTTTATTTATAACAACAACGTTAGTAAAAATTGCACTCAGTGTTTTGTTGAGTTTGTAAGCAAAGCTTATGTTATTTTGTTTTATCATCGTATTCATATTCCTATTGTCTGTTAACACAGAGATGTATTGTAGAGCGTACCACCAACGACTATATAATGAAAAGACTATCCAACTCTCCCTACCTCTGTTAAATCACTCTCTTCTTAATATATATCGAAAATTCAGCCATAAGAATTACACACGTCTGCAAAGGCTAACACTTTCGCTATAAATTGTCAATCTTCGAAAGAGACCAACGAATACCGCCTGGTACCACCTTACAGGAAAAAAAAAATGCGCGGTAAACCTTCAATTATAAAGTATTTTTTCAAGGCAATTCCAAAAAAATTTTTTTTTTTTTTTGCCGAACGGGTCGCCATTTAACATTTTTCGTTCAAGCTTCAGCATTTAAATTTGGATTTTAAAGTGTGATATATCGTTTTGTTTGCCTCGAGGAGACATCGGTGTATCATACTTTAAGTTCCGCCTGTAAAAGATATACTGAAAAATGTAAAATGTATTAGATTGGAAAAATAATTTAGATTGGACGGTGTACGGCGAACATTTTAACTAATGTACTGTACACTATAAAAATTTGTGATTTCCTTATCTTCAGTGTTGCCACGTTTTTTGTTATTTTTTAAATGCTTGATTGTTTTATCTATTAGCGATCTTACTAGATGTTTTGGAAAACTATTTTCTATTAATATTTTGCTTTTCTTTCGTATATTTACGCTAATTTCTAAATCTCTTTTAATAAAATTTCTTGCTGTGTTAATAATTTGTCGTATTAGTTGCGTTGCATTTTAGTTTATGAGTATACCGGATGCTGTTGCTTTTGAGTACCAATTAAAAAAAATAGAAGCTAAGTTAGCATCGCTCTTAAATCCAGAAAATTATAAAGAAACAAATAAAATTGAATATTTTACGAAGAAATAATTAATTTTTCACTGGAACTTTTAAGGTCTCGAATCATTAATAAAAGTTTGAAAGTAAAAAAATTTTATTATACGAAAGACCAATCACAAGTAAGCTGAAATGTCACTGTTTCAAAATAAAAGTTGTACATTAAATTTTCGAGGGTAAAACTTCTACACAATTTTCACACGAAACTCATTATGATGAAAAAAATTTTTTTTTATAAAATTTGTATAGAATTTGACAAGTAAATACGAGTAATTTTTAACCCTCGAAGTGGCACATGGTTCTGACCAGACATATTTCATTTTCATGCTTCAATTTAGCATACTTCTATTTTAGGTACATGGCTGTAATTTCAGGTAATCTCCCAAAATATTGTTGGCTTTCGATGTATAAATTAATAATTGAAAAAAAGTCCTTGGAACAGGACAAAAAAGCCAAATAAAAAATCTTCACCTTACTTTTGGTACATGCATTTTGTATGAACGCATAGGCAAAGCACATGGCACGAGTTGGAAATTTGTATTTACTTTATTCTTTTATGCTTCTTTCTTTCTTCTGATTTTGTTTTTGAGTTAGTTATTCATTGAACGTTGAACTGTGAAGAAGTAATCTAGTTTTTGTGCGGTAATTTTGAACTTGTGAATAATTTTACGCAGGTAGATTTGTTGCGTTGTTAGTATATTATGGCTGATGAACTGGAATTTATTTATAATACACGCTTGCGTAGCGCGAATTTGCAACCCAAATTGTCAGAGGCATTAGTGCGTGATTTTCAAAGTCAGGTAGAAGCTGATGAAAATGATGATGTTTTTGAAAACGATGGTCACGACACTGCTGATTATGTGCCAGAAGATGATGCATCAGACATAGAAAATGATTTGGAAATTGAACCTAACGAACTTTATGATAGTGATGAAGACGTAGATGAAGAAGAAGAAAGTGGAAATGATGCTGAAGCAGCAAATGAAGTCGACTCAGGCTGTTTTTATGGTAAAGACGGTACTAAATGGAAAGAAACTGAACCCCCTGCATCTCGTTTGCGCCAGCATAATATCATGCGTTTTCAATCTGGAACAAAAACAAGGCTCACCAATCCAGTTGAGGTATTCAAGCTATTTTTCTCAACCAATATTACGTTCGTCATCATTAGTGAAACAAATCGGCATGGGCCAGAATCAATTAGAAAATGGAATGAAGAACATCCAGAGTCTACCCAAAGAAAATGGATTGATTTGACAAGCTCTGAGCTAGATGCATTCATTGCGATTTTGTTGGCTTCTGGTCTCAGCTATGATAATATGCAAGACTCCAGTATATTGTGGCGTTCTGATTCGCTGCCCATATTCCGTGCGGCTATGTCGCACAAACGATTCATTACTCTGTCCAGATATATTCGTTTCGATAATAGTCGTACGCGGGCATTCCGACAGCAAACAGATAAAACAGCTCCTATCCGGGACCTTTGGAATTTTCTCAATGAAAATCTGCAAAATTGTTATGAACCTTATGAAAATATCACCATCGATGAGCAGTTGTTTCCATATCGTGGGCGCACAAAGTTCACCCAATATATCCCATCAAAACCTGCAAGGTATGGGATCAAAGTTTGGTGGGCATGCGATGCTAAGACTAAATTTCCATTGAAAGGAAAACTATACACTGGAAAGGAAGGAGACAATCGGGAGATAAATCAAGGTGAAAACGTTCTAATGTATTTCGCAAATTGTTACGCAAACAGCGGCAGAACAATTATTTCTGATAATTTTTTCACCTCATTGAACGGCGCTAAACGACTTGCTGCTATGGGATTGGCATTTGTTGGCACCATTCGAGCAAACAAAAGATGTCTTCCTAAGGAAGTTATGAAGAGCACCAGACGACCAATTCTTTCAAGTGTGTTTGGTTTTCATGAAAATCTTGTTGCACTTTGCAGCTACGTGCCCAAAAAAAATAAGGCAGTCAATTTAATTTCAACCGTGCATTACACGAAACATGTTGAAGGCGTAGCCATGAAACCGGAAGCAATTTTATTTTATAATTCAACTAAAGCCGGAGTCGATACGATGGATCAAATGCTAACTCATTACACAACAAAACGGTCAACCAGACGCTGGACATACGCGTTTTTCTGCAACATGATTGATGTGATGGCATTGTCATTGGCAAGTCACATTATATGTAAGCTAAATGATGAAAATACAAGAAAAGAAAGAAGACGCATATTTTTATATAAACTTGCAAAGCAATTGGTACTGGCCAACGTTGAAAATCGCATCAATAATCCGCACATTGTGGCTCAACCAACAACTCGTATAGCATTTGAAGCGTTCTTTGGGAGACCTCTCAATATAGCAAACCTTAATGTGGCTTCACGCAGTGGTCCAGACACATTAGCTGCCAAAAAAGATTGCAGAATTTGCCTGCAGCAAGGTGACAAAATACGCCGTAAGACACGCTTTTTTTGCTGCAAATGCAACAATCCTGTTTGTCAGCAACATTCAAAAGTAGATTATTTATGTTTTTGTTGCCTTCCGCAAAATTCTGAATAAAAAAATCAATGTATTCTTCATAATAATTTTCTATTTTGTCATAAACATTTATTACTTTTCCCATAATAAAGAGAAATATATATAGAACAAAAAAATTGTTGCCCTTTTCATTCCAAAGATTTTTTCAGGTCTATTTTTTCTTCCTCAGGTAGCTAATAACATAGTAAAAAGAAATAGAAACACAAAATATAACAAATATTTTCCTATCTTAGTAAAAAATTTAACGGCAAACAGCCCTTATTTCCATAGAAATGCATGTAAATGTATAGGGGTCTGGCCAGACACCATGTGCCAGAACTAAGGGCTCAAAATATGTGCCACTTCGAGGGTTAAAAACTAATAGTTTTTGGTTAAGTGCAAATCTAGTAAGTGTAAGTTCTTGGGCTTTTAAATTCTTTAGAACATTAAGTTTGCATAAGTAGAGTTTACACAATTTAGAAGGTACATAAAACGTTATATGAAAACCCCAGGTACTTTTTGAACCTTTCTGAAAGAGCGAGCCCAAAAAAAAAGCTCGCTCTTTTTTTTTAAAACGATCCAAAAAATGTTAGCTCGCCCTTATATAAAAATGTAAGTAGTTAAAAAATATAGCCTCCACACAATTTTAAAACAAGCAAGCTCAATAATTACGATCAAAAAATTAAAAAGAGCTTCACAAAAAGAGGCTCTTTTGCAAAAAAATAAATCGAGTATTATGAAAACGAAGCTCTTTTCAAGTAAATTTGAAAACTCTTATGGCCTGTTTACAAAAAAATTAAATATTTAGATATACACCATTTCCAATAGAATTTCAAAAGAAATGTTTAAAGCTGTTAACTACATAAGGGACTAAAATGCCCAAATCTTATACAAAGTATGGTGGTTAGTTTGCAAAAAAATTTTGGCAAAAGGGAAAATATTTGTATTAACATATTCGTTTGCGGAATGTTAATCGTCAATTAAGTCTTTTATATTATTTTCTGCACCACAAGGCCTTCTTTCGCATTCCGCCATTATTTTGCAATTTTTTAAGTGCAGTTTTTTGAAATTCATAACCCAAGGACTATAATACCCATTTCGTAAAACAAAGTTTAGCGGCTAGTTGCAAAAAAAAAAAGAAATCGCAAAAAAAAAAATTGCAAAAAGGAAAATTTCTGCATCAATATATTTATTTGCAGAATGTAAATCGCTGATTAAGGTTTTTAATTAAATTTTGGCACCATAAAGTCTTTTTCGCGTTCCGCCATTATTTTGCAATTTTTTAAGTTCAATTTTTTAAAATTTTTAATCTAGGGACTTTAGTACCCATTTCATGAAACAAATTTGGCGGCAAGTTGCAAAAAAAATTTGCAAAAAGGAAAATTTTTGTATCAACAAATTTGTTTGCAGAAGTTTTCTGATTCTGATTAAGTTTTTTAATAAAATATTTGCACCATAAAGATTTTTTTCGCGTTCCGCCATTATTTTTCAATTTTTTAAGTTCTCTTTTTTTTTAATTTATAATCTAGGGACTATAATACCCATTTCGTGTAACAAAGTTTGGCGGCTAGTTGCAAAAAAAAAGAAATCGCGAGAAAAAATTTGCAAAAAGAAAAATTTTTCCGTCAATATATTTGTTTGCAGAATATAAATCGCTGATTAATTTTTTTTATTAAATTTTTGCACCACAAAGACTTTTTTCGCGTTCCGCCATTATTTTGCAATTTTTAAGTGTGTTTTATTTAAATTCATAAGCTATGGACTATATTACCAATTTCATACACCAAAGTTTGACGATTAGTTTGAAAAAAAAAATCGGGAACAAAATTTTAAATTAAAAATTAATCCTTTCGCGTTCCATCATTATTTTGCAATTTTTTAAGTACGGTTTTTTTAAATTTGTAATCTAGGGACGTTAATACCCATTTCATACAACAAAATTTGGTGGTTAGTTGCAAAAAAAAAAATTCATTTTTTGAACCACAAAACCTATTTGCACATTCCGCCCTTATTTTTTGTAAGAATTTAATTATTAACACTTTTCGATAAATAATCAAAATTTTACTAAAATCAGTATACAATTTAGCTTTCTACAAAGATTTAAGCCCTTAATAAAATTATAGTATAGTAGGGTAAAGGGGGGATCCTTCGCCCCTTTTTTTCAAAGCACTGTCATTTCTTAACCACTAATTATTTTTTAAAAATTATTTTTAAATTGAATATCCACATACTTTAGCTTTAATTTTTATGATTTTTATTTCAATTATCTGCATATCTTCTACTATTTTTTAAATGATTTTCAAAATAACCCAAATCGTTGAAACTGCTCCAAACATGGTCGACATTCGCCAAAAGAGAAACAATTTCAACAAAAAAATTTATTAACACAGCAAAGTCAATATTTTAATGATTGACATAAATAATTTAAAATATGTTCTTTAAGACAGGGGTATGGCATCACCAAAAACAAAAGTTATAACGACATCGTTATCACTAGATGGCACTTTTTTCAAAAAATTGACAATTTTCTTTTTTTATTTAAATTGAAATAATAACAAATAAAAAAGCAAAGAAAAAAAGTAATTCTCAAATTTAATTATTTAAATATATTTTGCGCCTGATATTTTCTTATTTTGCACAGTTTTCAGCAATTTTTGAGTTTTTAAATATAGGCTCAGCTGATACTAAAGTGATACTAAATAGTTGCTCAAGTGATACTAAATTTCAGCGCCCCCTACCGGTGAGTAGTGCAAATTTTGATTTCCTATCTCTATAATTAATAGTCTCTGCTTTAAGATATATGATTCTTTTTAATTAAAAAATTTTCACTATATTAAAAAAAAATAATTTAAAATTATAATAAAATGACTCTTCAAAATTCTAAAAATCTAAAATATTAATATAATTTTAAAAATGAATACGATTTTTCTAATTTACTATTAAACATATTTTATGAATATAGAAAAGTCTTACAGAGAATTTTAAGCCGTGATGTACAAAATCTTTGTAGCTCCATCTGGTGATTGTGCCCTAGAGCCAACCACTAACATAAAATTAATATTTTTTCACGCTTTTTAAGCATTTATTAAAATCAAATTATTATCATTCGAAAGCTTAGAATCATATGTCCAACATAATAGAAAATTAATTTTTTATCACATGATTTGATAAGTTATTCGAAAATCTGGTTGCTTCGTATTATTTGTTTGGCACTCCAAAAAAACAAAAACACCCCTGTCTGTTACCACATATAATAGAAATTCGTCAAAGTGGATGTCAAGGAAAGGCAATTGAAAAATGCAAAAAATATATTTTTTCCAATTTTCGGAGAAAAAAGGGATTAGTGTATGTTCCCCACTGGCGAATGATCCCCCCTCTACCCTACTTGATTAAATATGATTAAAGTTTCACAACCCATGAAGTTTGAAATCGTAGAATTGTTCTTTGCAATCCAACAAAATTTCAGTTTCTTGTTAATTAAAAGAAATCACTGAAATGGAAAAAAATAAAGCATATCATATTTCCCTTTCTTTTAATTTATATCAAGTGTGTGTGTGTGTTCATGTGTAAAAAGTTTTTAATTTTCATTTCATAACACTAAGACTATATATGAAGTAAATCCTTAATAACTCTCATAAAAAATGTGTTACTTAAGCTTTCAAGAACAAAAATCTCATCTGGTTGTACTGGCAGAAAAGAACAATAATCACTACACATTATGAACGCTTAAAGACTTGAAGTGAATTTTACTACAATTCTCCTGGGTGGAGAATTCGTTTCTGTTATGCGTTTTTTGATTTTGATTTTTTTTGCAGTTAGTGCTTATTTCTGTGGTCTGCTAAAACAACAGCATAACTCTGCTTTTCTCTTCTTTATATTATTTGTAACTAAATAAAATTTTATACAAAACTTTTATCTATGTGTGTAAGTTAATGATACTGACTTGTTTTTGCTATGTTTTTTGCTATTAAGAAATAAATAATTATAAAATATTATTTATTTTATAATCGCGTTTTATGTACAAAAAATGAAAACTAAAAATTTAAAGATATGCATTTAAACTAAAGAAATATGCATTTATTATTTATTTCTTAATAGCAAAAAACATAGCAAAAACAAGTCAGTATCATTAACTTACACACATAGATAAAAGTTTTGTATAAAATTTTATTTATGTAAATAAACAAGTTTTTTTTAAATTTTGAAATGAAAAACTTTGACGATTTGGTCTTATAAAGTTTTTATATATTGAAATGATCGTTCCACTTCCACGGTGCATATTTTAAAGCTGCTAATTCCATATAGGATTTCACTTTCTTTGCTACACTCATAGAAATAAATCTAGAAAAAAGCAGAAAAATGACTAAAAATTAGTTAAAAATTATGCTGCAGAAGAAACTGCTGAAATTAACAGATTTTTTTGCTAAATACTAGTAAAATAAGAACAGCTAAATTAAAAATGTTAAACTTGCAGAATTTTAGTTATATTTACGTTAACTTTTAGTTAATTGAAAATAACAAAATGTACTGTAGAAAATTTTGTTAAATATTAGTAGATTAAAAATAGCAACAAAAAAAACTATTGTGTGCTAAGTATTTGCCACAAAAAAAATTGTAAATTGCTGTTTTCGGAAGGCTCGATTTTTGTTTGCATTAAAAAAAATCCAAAAAAAATCTTCGAAAATCTTATTTTTTCTGATTTTTTAGGCTACAAATTATTTTGCAAATTTTTTTTTTTTGATTTTAGCAGGTTAATTTGCTATTTTCCATTAACAAAAAATTAACTCAAATATAACTAAATTTCTTTACATTTAATAGTTTTTATTTTGCTGTTCTTATTTTACTAGTATTTAGCAAAATAATCTGAAAAAATTTTTTTTTATTTTATTTAATTTACTTTTCATGTACAATTAAAATCAGAATTATTTTGGCCTCAGCGCCTTTAAGGCATTAATAAGGAAAGTTGGCAAATAACGTGTACAAATAAATCTTTACAAAGAAAAGAAGTAAGAAAATATATATATATGTACATATCTTTAAATGTATTTAAGTATATTATTTAACTTTAATAGAGCAATTTATTTATTTACAAAAGAAGCACTTCAAGATTTTCAAACAAATATTCTGCCCCATAATTTTTAGCTAATTTTTTGTAACTTTTTCTGGTATTTTTACAGATTTATTTCTATGAATCTGTAAAAATAGCATAAAAAGTTACTAAAAATTAGTTAAAAATGATGCTGCAGAAAAACTGCTAAAATCAGCAGATTGTCTTACTAAATACTAGTAAAATGAGAACAGCAAAATTAAAACTGTTAAATTTACAGAATTTTAGTTATATTTAGGCTAACTTTTAGTTAATTGAAAATAGCAAATTGTACTGTAAAATCTACAGAAATGTTTGCTAAATATTTGTAGACTAAAAATAGCGAAAATAAACTGTAAAATCTACAAAATTTTTGCTATTTTTAAGCTAAATTTTGTTGAATGCAAATAGCAGTCTACTCTGCTAAAATCAGCAGAAATATTTGGTAAAAAATTGTAAACTGCTATTTTCAAAAGGCTAGATTTTTATTTGCATTTAAAAAAAATCGAAAAAAAAACTTCGAAGATTTTAAATTTATTGGTGATTTTTTAGGCTACTAATTATTTATCAAATTTTTTTTATTGATTTTAGCAGGTTAATTTGCTATTCTCAATTTACAAAAATTTAGCTCAAATATAATTAAAATTCTGTATATTTAACAGTTTTATTTTTATTGTTCCTATATTACTAATATATAGCAAAAATAATCTGCTAATTTAGCAGTTTTTTCTGCAGCATCATTTTTAACTAATTTTTAGTAGTTTTAACTAAATTTTGTACGGAGTTTTTTCTATTAGTGTACGTTTTTACATAATATATATGACACTTACATAACAATATAAAACTTTATGTGAAACCATATAAGAAATATCCCGAGTAAAAATAGTTATATAGAAAATTATATAATTTAATATGGACTAATATGTTTATATATAGTCAAGTGTAACACTATATCTTTGCGGATATAATTATGTATAGCTTTGAGTTTTTCAAAAATTTCTTATATGATGTCATATATAGATCAGTATAAATATACATGTCCCCATATATATTTGTATGTGCCATAAATATTTACATATGCTATGAAAATTTTAATAGATCGTCATATATAATTAAAAATGGCTTTATTGAAAAATATATAAAGTTTTATATAGCTCAATGTTAAATTTTCTTCTAAGTTGTTTTAGATATGTTTAAGTATAGCGCAATGTAAAAAAATTTATGTTTTTTTGAGGTATGATTTCAAAATATAAAAGGCGTACTCATTATAACTCCTAAATTCCTTGTAAACCTTGTATAAATACAAGCCATATTTTTATGTATGGAATTTGACATTAAACTCATAAACATACCAGGTTTACACAGTTTAGGGGTAGAATACAAGTCTATATGAGAAGGCTTAAAATGCTTGGTTAGAATTATGTGCAACTTCTTTTAAATTTTTATTCAAATTTTTAATTCTTAACTTAAGGGTGTTATTTTTCAGTACTTTTTAATAGTTTTTGTTTTGATCTTGAAGTATGAAGCGTTATATAATTATGTCTTTCTACATCAAAGTAGATATAATTATATCGGGTCAAAATCCGGATAAGATTCTATATGATTCAATATATTTAGATCTTATCCGATATAATTTTATCCACCATTTTTCGGATCATAGCATATCTCCAATTATATTAAATAATATATCATTACATATTACATCATATTATTTTTTTTACCCGGGATTGTATAATTTTTTTGGATATGATTATATATTGACACATACGAACCCATATATAACTTAATGTGGTTCCATATCTACAATATTTATTAACCTATTTAATATATAGCCAGCAAAAAAGAGATGCCAAATCAGTAAAAAAAGCACAACAATTGATGATCTAGATGTACTTCTTTTCTAACATAAACACTAATGATTTTAACATTTAGTTGTCATTGGAGGAGTACTCCCACTTCAACATTTTATTAGTTCTTTTGAACGAGTGCAAAGGAAGCTCTTTTTCACCAATTAAAAGTTAAAAAAAAATTATTCACAAAATTAAATTATATTTTTTTATTTTACAAATGTTTTTTTTTTGCCTCCACCGGGTATCGAATTTGCGGCCTCACGATTTGTAGTCTAGCGCTCTACCGCTGAGCTATTCTTTGATATGAAAGTTGACTGGCATAAAAACACCACTTTGTTAATGCGAGATATTGTTCCTTATTCTCTTCAATAAAAGTACTTATTAAACAAGTGTAAAAGGTGCACTTCAATTCAATATTGTTTTCAGTACAATTTTTAAAGGTCTATAAAAGTCAATTTCCCACCATTTTTTTATATATACATATTTCTAAAAATTTTAAAATTAAAAAAATTTGAATTTAAACAAATTAATTATAAATATTAAAAAAAAAATTAATAGAATAAAAAAAAAATTAAAAAAAAAATATTGGTCCCGCCGGGAATCGAACACGGGACCATCTGTTTAGAAATGCCAAAAGATACCAAAATCACTTTCTACGATCACTTTTAGAGCAATTGCTCTTTAGAAGCAATAATTTAGTGATTTTTTGGATGTGGTTCAGATGTAATTCTAAAAAAGATGTAAAAATGTAATAACGGATACTTTGGAAGCAATCAACGTAGTGATTTTTTGAAGTTGTTCAGAATAACTTCTAAAAAAGCAGTAAAACTACACTAACGGATACTTGTGAAGCATTGAAAGAATGACTACGAGATTGTAAATCCATTAAATTGATAAAAAAAATCTCAACCGGATAAAAATAATTAGTTTAGATAATACGATCCATGTGGGGTTAATTTTTATACTTTTGGCCAAAAACGACCCACTAGGAAATTTACAGAATAACACCTTTCATAAAATAGCACTTCAAATGAATAAAAAAGAAAATCTTTCTCTTGATAAAAATTATTATTTTGAGTAATGATATCCGATGAAGTCAAAATTCTATATCTGAATCATTTTGACTATATTAAATGAAATAAAATATAATATTTTTTGTAAATTTGGAATTTTTAATAGTAATACACTTTTTTCCAAAATGGGCCATTTTCGACCAACTTTCGGCACGGGTTAACGTTTTACAAAAAACAAAAATTGATGTCTTCCATTTGGGATCATTTCCAATAAATTATTATTTTAAGGGACATCTTATATGTTAAAAAACGCATATCTAGCCACATTGTGACGTTAGGAATATGTGAGCTGAACATTTGAGTTAAAATGTATTGGCTACAATGGTACCAAATGGGATACCAAATCAAATCGAGTTGTTTACGTGACCATATAAGTTTAATTAATAATCCGAAAGTGCTGATCCCGTATAAATAATCTCGGATCCAACTTAGGCTAATCTCCTGCCAGTCATTTTTGTAAAATTTTGGTCCCTCGTGGTTTTTTTAATTTTTATACCCTACACCACTATGTGGTCAGGGTATTATAAGTTTGTGCTGATGTTTGTAACACCAAAAAATATTGGTCCTAGACCCACCTTATAGTATACCGATCGGCCTAGAATTTTTTTGATTTCGATTTAACGATGTCCGTCTGTCTGTCCGTCCGTCCGTCTGTCTGTCCATGCATTCTTGTGCGCACTCTACAGGTCGCAAATATTAAGATATTTTGATGAAATATGGTACACCGACTTATGTCGGCCCAAGGACGAAGCCTTTGATTTTGCTGAACATCGGTCCATGTTTAGACCTAGTGCCCATATAAGGGTCCTACTAAAATTATATGGTTCATACGCTGCAGGGAGCAAATATTAAGATATTTTTTAATGAAACTTGGTACACCGACTTATGTCGGCCCAAGGATGACGCCTATTGATTTTGGTCCATGTTTGGACCTAGTGCCCATATAAGGGTCTTCTCAAAGTTATATTGTTTATACGCTGCAGGTCGCCAATATTAAGATATTTTGATGAAATTTGGTACACAGACCTATTTTGGCCCAAGGACGAAGCCTATTGATTTTGGTGAACATCGGTCCATGTTTAGACCTAGTACCCATATAAGGGTCCCCCCAAAATTGGCTTGGTTACAAACTGGAGATCGCAAATATTAAGATATTTTCATGAAATTTGGTGCGCTGACTCACATTATAGAAAATTTTGACACAAGCCCCATTTTAACCCATTCGAATTTCGGATCCAAACATTAGTTGGCTTTTACCCAGACTGGTGTAGGGTATTGTATAGTCGGCATGCCCGACTTTAACCTTTTTACTCGTTTTCATATAAAATTATTAATTGAATTGTACTAGTAGGGAAAGCAGATTTCAAGGCAAACGCTAGACATATTTTTGGGCGAATGTCCCGGCTAGAACCCGTAGTATGACACATAAAATTTCGTGACTACCCTAATCGCCATTTAGATTTCCTGGTATGCCGATATTTACGAATTGGGAAACTAGAATATCTGATCAAATATGCCTCAAAATAATGTTATCCTTCTAATTGTTTCTAGACGTTTTACTGTGTGAGCCTGTAATTTTAAAAATAACTTATTTTTGCCTCTCTTGAACATTTTATTTTGTGACTTATGTGGTTATTGCCAAAAGCCACAGATTTCATATTTTCGTGTTATATGTACTTGAAAATATAAAATCGGATATATTGTGAATCCTTAAAGTATGTACCCAGATAATATAAATTGTTAGAGTTAAGATGAAAAAGTGGTCTATTTTCCATGTTATAGTTAACTGTTAGGCGTCATGCAATATTTGTAATATCTAAACTGTTGTAATATTGTCTACTGAAAATGTTTACTGGGCATTGTTGATGTGTATGAGTATGCTGTTTCAGTTGAGCTTTTAAGACAATACCTCCAAGCATTTATTAATGTTGCAGCTGTTGTCTGCTAACTATTTCAAGTGTAAATTTCTTGTTTCCTTTTTTATGCTTGCGTGTTTTACAGGAACTTATACATGCTGACTGTCAGCTAATTTTTGTATTTTTATATTTTTCTTAAAAACTGCAAATTTTATAACCTTGAAACCTTTTTTTGTGCTATTCGAAATACCCAGCAGAAACTTGGAAGCGGCTAAAATGATTAGTGCATAATTTCTGCTTAATCTACTGCTTCCAAAGATAGCTTGCAGCAATGTGTTGAAAAAGGCAATAGAGTTTTGTTTACCACACTTTATCGCTCTAAGAAAGCACGAAAGAATGACAATGATAATCGAATTTACTTGCTAAAAGCTGTGTTTTCATGCCATTATATGGAGCTATGACAGAAGCGCATATCGGATATCGAAACAAGTGCTTTCATGCGAGGTATCTCGAACTAAAATCATGCCTTATGGCACCAATAATGGAAGTGCTGCGTTATTTACTTTCCCTGACGAACCTGCTTCCAAGCAAGCAGTATTTTTTGCTGGGTAACTGCTGTAAATTTTTACCTATTATATCTGCGCATTTCATAAAAAGGGAAAACATTGAAATATATTTTGTAATTTTCTTACAATTACTTGCTGTCGTGTTAAGGGAAGTTTTTGTTTAAAATATTTAAGACAATTTAATGAGTTTTGTATTTCAAGGAATTATCTTTACTTTTAACATCAATTTTTGCATGGTTTTATATGCAGTTGCAATATATAGTTTTATCCCTTTGAATGTTTAAATAAAAAATGCGCCATTTATAAATGTAATACTGAGAAGTTTTGCTACTTTTCTGGAATCAGTGTTAATTATTAGGTCCTGGATAAACTTTTTGATCACTCTGGAAATGCATAAGCTGGTCTCGCGTACTTCTGTTACTATTTTTTTTTAACTTCACAATAGATCAAGGTTGGTAACCGTTATCGTTATAATACCGTTACCGCTAAAATACCGTTTCAAATTGAATACCGTTACCGTTATCGATACCTCTAAAAAAAATTCCAAATACCGTTATCGTTACCGATACCGTTATTTTTATGGAAAGTTACCGGTATTTTACCGGTATTTATTATTTGATATAAAAATTACAATTTTTTTATTTTATAATCTTGAGTGTTTTTTTACAAAAAAAATTTATAGCTAATAATATTACTTATTTAAACTACCAGTATTGCATTTATAGCTTAAAATCTGTATTTTCAGTACTTAAAATTAATAATATACCAAGTTTTTACTTGTTTCTATATGTTTTTAACATAATTTTTAATACCGGTACTTACCGGTATTGCTGTTTCGGTAAATACCGGTAAATACCGTTACCTTTACCGTTACCTAAACAAACGAAATGTGATACCGTTACCGTTACCCTTACCGTTATTCGTTTCGGTAACCAACCTTGCAATAGATTAATTTTAATAGTTTCAATAACTTCTTTTGTGTATTTGTAGAGTATTCAAAACTGAAACCCAAAGCCGTTTAAATCGACCGGTTTCGGTTTTTTGTTTAAATCTGAAAACCGCTTAACGGGTTTTTAAATGTAATAGTATATATTTTTATAATATAGTAGGCTGCCAAGCAGGAAAACACCCAGGTGGAATTATGTGTGGTAACAAAAAAGAAGTACTGGCAAAGCGCAAGTAGACCGCGGTCTTACAAAAAGAAGTACTGGCAAAGCACTAAATTTGGATGCCTTCCCAACGCTTTAAAAGAGTGAATTCTCAGCACTTGTTTTCCTATAACATTATTTTGTTTTTGAAAAAGAAACTCCAAAAGAGTGAATATTTAAATAATTTTTGACTCCACAATACAATAACTCCAAGAATAGTCTATTTTTAGAGTAATTTAAAATTCTGCAGTGATGAGGGCTCATAATTTGGTGGCAGGGAAAACACTTGATTTTTATGTTTCTTGGTGCTTTCTCAATACTTTGCAAATCATTAAATAGATCTGTGTTAAGTATCATTTGGATGTCAGGAAAGCACTTTAATTTTTTTATTTGAGTGTTGGCAAAGCATTTGATTTTTATATTTATGGGTGCTTTCCCAGGGCTTGGTAAAGCATTGGCACCACCGTGGAACGGTGTTATCATTTGGGCGTTGGGAAAGCGCTGTTAATAAGCACTCATACCACCCATTTCGGTGCTTTGCCAGTGCTGGCCCCTTTGTAATTTTCTACCTGGGCATGTTCGCACACCCAGAAAAAACAGACATTACCGAGTAATTAAGCGAGTAAGTAGCACACAAAGGGTTTCACTACTTACCAGACTATTTACTCGCAACATTACTTTTGTTCGCGATGTCCAAAAATTCATTGGTGGTCATTAACCTCTCGCTTACAAAAAAAGTCCGAATAACGAGTTACCCATAGTGAAAGAATAAGTAGTTACTCACAAAGATAGAATAAGTGTCTACACAGAAGTTAGGAAATAAGTGGTTACCCTACATTGTAAAATAGTAGGTCATATTGGCAAAATAACACTTTTTACCTTGGAAAATTTCCTATTTGGTTCAAAACAAATTTATAAATAAAATATTAATATAAAGAAGTAAGTCTTCAGTCTTCAGTACTTATTTAATGAATTACCAGTAAGTGATTACTTTGCACGAATATATAAGTACTTATATAACTTATTATAGGTAAGTCATTAATTTGCATTTTAAAGTAATGCAAAAGGTAATGACCTATCATTACTTGGTAATCCGTATGGTAATGACCTGTCATTACAATGTTTTTGCTGGGTAGTTAAAGAAAAAATTAACATATAAGTCAGTATCGTAGTAATAACTAAAGCCTGATAAAGTTATTAAAAATGTCCCTTCTTCAACTTTAAAATGAAAAATTTAGCAATGGCAAACTGATTGAAAAGTTTTAAAAAGTTCATAGTCAGCACATAAAATTAATACACCAAATCGCCGATATCTCATATAAAGCAGTATTTTGTCGGAGTGTGTAATTTGATAAAATTTTATGCTAAATCATGAAAAAGTTTTACATTTTAATGTCAAGTTATCAATGCTAATTTTTTTTTTATTTTATACACTCAAAATAATAATAATGTTGGCTGAACAGAAAAATTTGTTACTTTAACAAAATTTATTCCTGTTTTTTGGCTTAAAATAAAATTTGTTAATTTAAACAAATTTTTTGTTATATTTAACAAATCTAAATTTAAGTAAAAAATTATTCAAACTACAGTTTAATTTGTAATTATACTGAGTCGTAAAATTTGTTCAAATTTAGGGTCATGGGACCCACCCCGGGCCTAGCCTATATCATCTAAGGGCATTTCAATGGAGCAACAATTTTGTCCGTTTTGCTCTATTTTGATCAGTCTTCGAGATATGGGCCATTTTATGAAGTGGAAAATTTTTATTAAAGGGCCATTTTTGGATAACGTTTTTAAGGGGGTGTTTCATGGTTAAAGGTAGTCGAAATTTTCGTCAATTTTACTCTATCTCTCTTAGTTTACGGGATATGGGCCATTTTAAAACATCGGGAGGGAAAGTAATAGCGCCATCTTTAAAACTTCAGATACATTGGTAACGCCATCCACCGTGTAACAACAGACACATGAAAATATTATATTTTGACAATAAATTTTGTAAAATTTAACGAATGTGTTCTTGAAAATTAATTGTAAATTATTTTGAAAATTAACATTAACATAAATTTAACTCAAATATAACTAAAATTCTGTAATTTTAACAGTTTTATTTTTACTGTTCCTATATTACTAATATATAGCAAAAATAATCTGCTAATCATTTTTAACTAATTTTTAGTAGTCTTAACTAAAATTTTTAGAGACTTTTTTCTATTAGTGTATTTTTTGCTGTAAAGTATAGGGTGTTTTTTTTTTAGACGTATAGAACATCCGATAGGGATAGCTGTAAAACTAGCTGTCATACTGCTGTGTTTGACATTTTTTTCAGTATATTTTGGCAAATCACCATGCAAAGACTTACACCAGAACAACGTTTACAAATCGTCGAAATTGATTTCCAAAATTCGCGCTCTGTTCGCCAAACTTATAGAGCACTTCGTAAAGTTTACGGTGCGCATAAGCGTCCATCTGAGCAGGTAATACGTACATAATACTATGGATCGATTCATCATCGCAATACTGTGGGTAGTCAACTGAAGTGCAGTTTCCTTAAAAATAAGGATTTTAAAATACCCATGTTCAAAAATATACTATAGTTACTTCGTACAAAATTTATTTAAAACAAAAAAGCTATAAAATTTGAATTTCAGATCGAATTTTTTTAAAATTTTGATATAGAAGCTGTGGTATGTTTTATGAAGTGAATTACGTGGAATATAAACTAATATCAAACGTTCGAATTTTGCAAATACAATTAAGGGATTTATCAAGAATTGCAAGGGATATGCTACATTCTCCACCTAATCCGAAATAAATTGATATGGCTCTTAAAGCTCAAAGTACACACTCTAAGGCCATATTCAAAATTATCCTAATTTTATTTATGTATACGAGCTAATAAGCAATTTTAATAAAAAAATTTGGTTTTTGATAAAAGCTAAATTTGCGAATATTTTAAAAACTGGAGCTAATTTTAAAACTTGTTGTCCACATTCGTGATCTATGTCCTTAAATCTATCAGAATTGATAGTTCGCATGTCCGATGCGTTTTAGTGTTGTACCGTGTTGTTATCAAGACAGTTTCTCTAAAATCTTGAAGGAATTATCATCAATTACCTGACATCATTAAAAAAGAGAAAGTTGTTCAATAACTTAATTATAATTTTGTTAATGCTTTCTGTGTACTTGAGATAAGAGTAACTTGATTGTGATGACAAACTTTCGTTTGGCTCAATAACAGGTCTCTACTTATTGTACAAACTAAAATTGCAGTTGGTTGGCAACAAATTTGGTTGTCGGCATGAATTTGGGTTTGAGGTGTACAACCTTTTATAGTAACGGTTATCTAGCCAGATTATTACTTTGATAAATTCGAAATAAAGCGACACTTAAAATCTTCATAATTATTCATATTCTGTTAAACAATAAAACTTTTAATTGATGTTTACAACCTACATCTGCAACCATAATTAGAGTGACCATTACCTGTAGACTCAAAATCAGTACAACATTCAATAAGATTTTCTAAGAACTACCTTTAAATATTGATGAAGTTTTCCTATTGTATAATATTGAGATGCTCGTAATATTTTTTCGTAGAATAATGACAATATCCTCTGCACTATAGTTAAATTCAGTTGAAATTTACCTAACTTATAGTAGAAAACTATACTCCTACTATAAATTGTGTAAAATTACTCTATGCGTGTAATTGGGAAAATAAATATGCACATTATGTTTAAGTTGGTACATAAATAATGAGTAACTTTACATTGAAAGTGCGTAAAAAATAAATTTTGAAATTAGTGTGTTAATTTACTAAATTTGTGCGTAGAAAAGCACGTTTTACGTGTAATTGTACGAATAAAATGCGTAAAAATCAAAAATACGTGGAAATACCCCAAAAATGCGTATATTTACCACAGCTGTGTTTGAAGTTACACGACATAAAAACAATTTTTTTTTTATAAAACAATAAATTCATTTTTAGTAAGTATTTTAATAATTATGAGTTACATACTCATACTAATATACAATAAATAAATTAAATGAAAATAATTTTATATAAATACAATGCAATTAATTTAAAAATCGTGCAATTGTACGAATAAAATGCGTAAAAATCCACAAAAATGCGTGGAAATACCCCAAAAATGCGTATATTTACCACAGCTGTGTTTGAAGTTACACCACATAAAAACATTTTTTTTATAAAACAATAAATTAATTTTTAGTAAGTATTTTAATAATTATGAGTTACATACTCATACTTATATACAATAAGTAAATTAAATGTAAATAATTTTATATAAATACAATGCAATTAATTTAAAAATCGCAGAAAAATTACATAAAAATTTAATTTCTGTGTTTTTGTTATATATAACTATTCAACTAAAAGCAATTTTGAAAAGAAGTTTAGACTATGACATGCGTCAATAATACAATAATTACCAAAAACAATTTCATGCCTTTGTTGCTATTTCTAATTCACAAAAAATACTCCGTTTTAGCTTTTTTCATTTATTATTTAAATTTTTGGCAATTTAAAATGTCAGAATTTCATTACTATTAGTTATTAGTTAGTATGTTTACCAACTTTGTGCGTAAAATTTTTATTTAACAAAAGAGTAGTAGTTTTACGCATAATGAGTTTATTTGTAAACACCTATGTCTTAACCCTGGAACACTAATCTTATTTTTTATACGTTAACGCTAATCATTAGTCGAATCGGCTAACATATATATTACCGATTTTTTCAATATCTGTATTTGAACCACCAAAAAATCTTTACAAGGTTTACAGTTGGTTTTTTTTTAAATGTAAATATAGTTACAAATTTCATTTTTTGTAAAACAATTAGTTTAAAATTTATATAAATAACAAATACTCTTGAGATCAATTGTTGAAAATAATAAATAAATAAAAAAATAAGAAATAATAACACTAGCCATTAGTCGAATCGACTAACATTTTGCTAAATAACTCAAAAATAGCAATACTTACTGCTACAATGTGACCATTCGCAACAAGAGAACACCGATGACTGGGACCACTGTTGGTAAAAGTGGCACAAAAGTGCCATTTGTGGCACTATTGAATGTTCAATGGCACTTTGGCGCTCTTCATATAATTTTTGCACTTTTTAAGAAAATTTCTATATAATTTGATAAAAGGTCGATATCGCTGGTCTACTTAGAACGGGTAGCAAAATTAAAAAACAAACGCCACACTAAAAATTTCTACAATTTTCTGGACCACCTTCCAGTTCTTTGGGGACAATTTAATCATTATTTTGATCTTTAAAAATAAAAGCAATGGGGATAAAATTAGAAAAACTTTAATTGATTCTATTGTATTGTCCGTCACTGGAATTTTTCAAAAATTTGTTATGGTATTCTAGTTTTTTTATGACAAGCAAAAGTTTTAAAAATTTCACCATACAATGGTGAAAGCTTTTTCTGCCAAAAATAAAATAAAATTATCAAAAACTGTAGTTTGTGAAAAATTACGATTTTTTCGATAATTTTATGAAATCTTAAATTAAATGAAAACTTAAACGAGTAAAAAGGTTAAAGTCGGGCATGCCGACTATACAATACCCTACACCAGTCTGGTTAAAAGCCAACTAATGTTTGGATCCGAAATTCGAATGGGTTAAAATGAGGCTTGTGTCAAAATTTTCTATAATGTGAGTCAGCGCACAAAATTTCATTAAAATATCTTAATTTTTGCGACCTGCAGTTTGTAACCAAGCCAATTTTGGGGGGACCCTTATATGGGCACTAGTTCTAAACATGGACCGATGTTCACCAAAATCAATAGGCTGCGTCCTTGGGCCAACATAGGTCTATGTACCAAATTTCATCAAAATATCTTAATATTTGCGACCTGCAGCGTATAAAAAATATAATTTTGGTGGGACCCTTATATGGGCACTAGGTCTACACATGGACCGATGTTCACCAAAATCAATAGGCTGCGTTATTGGGCCAACATAGGTCTGTGTACCAAATTTCATCAAAATATCTTAATATTTGCGACCTGCAGCATATAAACAGTATAATTTTGGTAGGACCCTTATATGGGCACTAGGTCTACACATGGACCGATGTTCACCAAAATCAATAGGCTGCGTTATTGGGCCAATATAGGTCTGTGTACCAAATTTCATCAAAATATCCTAATATTTACGACCTGTAGCGTATAAAGAGTATAATTTTGGTAGGACCCTTATATGGGCACTAGGTCTAAACATGGATCGATGTTCACCAAAATCAATAGGCTGCGTTTTTGGGCCAATATAGGTCTGTGTACAGAATTTCATCAAAATATCTTAATATTTACGACCTGCAGCGTATAAATAGTATAATTTTGGTAGGACCCTTATATGGGCACTAGGTCTAAACATGGACCGATGTTCACCAAAATCAATAGGCTGCGTTATTGGGCTAACATAGGTCTGTGTACCAAATTTCGTCAAAATATCTTAATATTTACGACCTGCAGCGTATAAACAATATAATTTTGCTAGGACCCTTATATGGGCACTAGATCTAAATATGGACGGATGTTCACCAAAATCAAGCTTGTTCGTCCTTGGGCCAACATAGGTCTGCATACCAAATTTCATCAAAATATCTTAATATTTGCGACCTGTAGAGTGCGCACAAAATTGCATGGACAGACAGACAGACGGACGGACGGACAGACGGACATCGTTAAATCGAAATAAAAAAAAATTCTGAGCCGATCGGTATACTATAAGGTGGGTCTACGACCAATATTTTTTGGTGTTACAAACATCAGCACAAACTTATAATACCCTGACCACATAGTGGTGTAGGGTATAAATGACCACATAGTGGTGTAGGGTATAAATGACCACATAGTGGTGTAGGGTATAAAAAATTCTAAGCCGATCGGTATACTATAAGGTGGGTCTAGGACCAATATTTTTTGGTGTTACAAACATCAGCACAAACTTATAATACCCTGACCACATAGTGGTGTAGGGTATAAAAAAATGTCCAGGAACCGCAGAACACGAGAGCTAGTTCTGAGCACTTGGAGTTTCCTTTAAATTTTAGCATCAAGTATTTTGAGCTTATTCCTAACAACTTCAGCCCCAAAAATCCCATGTTACTACTTTTGTTAAGGATTTGCTGTGACAATTTATCTTAGAATACCAAAATTATAATAATTTCCATTCACACCAGTTTTGTGACAATTTAGTTATTGTTAAAAAGTTTATAATAAGGGTGTAAATGTATAAACATTTGAAATAAAAGCAGAACATATTTTTTGAAACATTTGCATGTTGCTAAATTTTTTTTTGGCACTTTTAAAGCTTTTTTGGCACTTTTTTGGCATCATTTAGGCACCAAACGAAAATTCTCAAATACCATCACTGACTGGGAATACAAGAGAATTGAGACCGATCGGTAAAACGAGAAAAAAGCAGTGCACAAAAATGTAAGTGGTGTTAGTCGAACAGACTAACATTAGTATTCTAGGGTTAAAATAACTTGAGTGTGTATTATTGTATATGGAAGAGTGTACAAAAAAATTTTAGGCATTTTTTGTTTATATTTACCGAATTTTCGTAAAATTAACCACAAATTTACCCATTTCATTGTAGAAAATTTTAGAAATTTAAAAATCATATTTTGAGTGATTTCTTATTTTAAAAATTTTAAGGCAGAGACTATTAATTATAAGGATAGAAAATCAGAACTTACACTACTTACCCAGTAGCAAAAAATACTAGTTTAATACTAGTTATGTACTAGTTTATTTGAACCAGGCAACTAGTACGAGGTCTACCGCCTCTCCATACAAACAACTGTAGAATTTAACATGTAAAGGGTCCGCCAAATAACTTTTTTTTTTGAAAATGCTATAAAAAAAAAAAACTACTGAATATTTTCTCAAATTTATTTTTTTATTTGAAAGTACAATCCTTCCGGTTAATAATGGAAAATCATTTCATTCATATGGCTGCCTCGGCTGGCCATGCAGTAGCCTACACGATCGGCCCAATTTTTAAGCACATTATCGATTGTGTGCAGCTGTATTTCAACAATGGCTTCACGAATATTGTCCTTTAAAGCGTCAATTGTCTCTGGCTTGTCGGCGTAACACTTATCTTTGACGGCACCCCACAAATAATAGTCCAACGGTGTCAAATCGCAGCTCCGAGGTGGCCAAACGACATCAGCTCTGCGGCTGATAATGCGATCTTCAAAAACAGGGCGAAAAACATCTAGTGTAGCTTCGGCTGTGTGGCACGTAGCGCCGTCCTGTTGAAACCAAATGTTGCCAATATCCTTCTCTTCAATTTTTGTGAACAAAAATTCGTTCAACATGGCCCGATAACGATCGCCATTGACTGTAACGGCCAGTCCTTGCTCATTTTCGAAGAAAAATGGCCCAATTATGCCTCTGGACCAAAATCCGCACAAAACAGTGACTCGTTTTGTGTGCAGCGGCTTTTCAATGTATGCGTGCGGGTTTTCTATGCCCCAAATGCGACAATTTTGCTTGTTTACATACCCGCCAAGATCAAAATGAGCTTCATCTGAAAAGATGATTTTTTTGGCAAAATTGGCATCTTCTGTAAGTCGATCGCAGGCCCACTTGTTCAAGCGTATACACAACCATATTCGTTCAGCGGAAGGATAAAACTAATTATCTGTCAAATCAGACATGAGCTAAGTGTTACCATTCACAAAATAAGCACTAGTTGAAAAAAAAACGTTAGATGGCGGACCCTGTAGATGTCATAAGGATGGGGGCATTTGTCGCCAAACTACCACTTTGGTACTAGTTGTAGAACTAGATTGGAAATTACAAATTAAAGACGATAAATAGGGACCGAAACTGGTACTAATGTGACACTCGCGGAACCAGTTCCGAAGTGACTCTTTGGAAATAGTACTGTACCAGTTGGTTGCTACATAAATTATAAGATAAAAACAAAGGTTTTCCTTTGATAAAACGCATATTAGACCGATAGTTTCCTCTTACTGAGATAATTATATTCATTTAATAACTGAAATTTAAAATATTTTGTGTTTATGATTTGTAATGATAATAAAATAATTTAGTGTTTATTTGCAAACTCAGAATGTATTATTAAAAAACAACTGTAACCAAAACTAGTATTTCAAAACTCGTATTTAAATTAAATTTTTAGAAACAGTATCTGCATAGTTTCAATGAAACTATTAGGTACATAAATTGTTAAAGATTTTTAGGAAGAAAAACAGGAAACTATACTGGTACTTTTGAGAAATTTACTAAACTAGTTATGGAGTGACTCTTTGGCACCAGTATTGTACCAGTTGATTTGCACCTCAATTCAATTCAGAATAAAAATTTTAAATAAACACTTGCAAACTCTAATTTTTGTATTAAATATAAATGCAAAAATAAAATTTCAAATCTCATATTTTAATTTAGGTATTTTTTTTTAACGGTAGGTGTTTTCATATAAACTCGTATTCTACTCTTAAACGGTGTAATGTTTATGAGTTTAATGTCAAACTCCATTCATAAAAAATATTGTTTGTATTTATAAAAGGTTTACAAGGAATTAGGGAGTTTATATAAAATCCCTAGTATCTATATAGATCGTATTTAACTAGTACACAACTGGTTCAAAATGATTATTGTGAGAAATAGTTCTGTAATTACTAGTCAAAAAACTAGTACTTTTTAGTACTAGTTCGACCATTTGCTACTGGGTACTTACGTAGGGGGCGCTGAAATTTAGTATTACCTGAGCAACTACTTAGTATCAGTTTAGTATTTATTAGCTGAGCTTATATTTGAAAACTAAAAAATTGCTGAAAACTGCACAAAATAAGAAACCACCAAGCGCAAAATATATTAAAATACTAAAATTTGAGATATCCGTTGGTTTTTTTAGTTTTTTGTTTGTTATTTTTTCAATTTAAATAAATAAAAAAAGAAAACTGTTAATTTGTTGAACAAAGTGCCACCTAGTGATAATGATTTTTGTTTTTGGTTATGCAATACCCCTGTTTTAAGGTTACTGATGACTTTTTTTAAATATCCAAGATAATAAAAATGTTTGTACCCAAAACTTAAAGCTTATGCGAACATCTCTTTATGTAAAAGCCCTCAATATATATTGACTGTGTTTTAAATATACCACTGAATTTGATGAGCTGCTCCTATAGAAGCACGTTCAGATTTCAAGGACGTTTTTAACAGAAATATTTTTATCTTAACAAATGAAATAGACTTCGAAATTAAAGAAAAATTATTTAGCCGATAATACATTTTGTTATAGAAAATTTCTTTGATTTTGAAAATTTTATCTTTAAGCGATCAAAGTTTTAGTTTTTCTAAAAACAAAATCAGTTTCAAAAATCAGTTCAAAATTATATCTCTTTAAATGGTAAACATTAGTGCAATCAGCATAAAATATTAAGTATCGGTACAAACCAGTGCGAAATTTTTCATCAGCGCACTTGATCAAAAATCTATGCTTTTACTGATAAAATCAGTAAGAATGGTCACTCTTACCATACTATATTTTAATATCCATTTTATTCTGCTCATAAATTTTGCAATGTTTGCTTTAATTTTAAACTGCTAATATACAGTGACTCAAAGAGTAACTCGTACAAGAGCAATTGTAATCAGGATTGCCAGATTTGTTTCGCCCTTTTTCGCCAAACAGAGTAATATAAATCGCCAAAAAACGCCAAAATTAATTTTTGGTTTTATTTTTGCACACAAAAAAATTTATTTTTTATTTTTGTTTAATTTTGACGTACAAAAAGGCACTAAAAATACCTTTCTCTTCTGGTTGCAGTAAAAAACTCCAGTAATATGATTTGATTAGTTAACTAAAAATAAAATAATTTTCAACAATTTTTAGTTAAGTACATTGTTAGAATTCGATAATTAAGAATGAAATCCGTTAAAAGGTATTCCGAATTTTGTCTACCTATATTTGTCGTTAAAAAACTCATTAACTTATCTACGGAAAGCTTTCAGTAGTTTAGTTAATGATTTCTGTTGAAATTCCATACAAAATGTATTCAATAATGTGGCTGATTTTAGGATTGCCTTTAAAGGCGGCAAGAATTTTTTCAATGCTTTCAACTTTGGAAAGTGTGAGAAATAAATAATTTGTGAAATAATAAACCCACTGTAAAAACGCTACTAGGCCATGGTTTTCTATTTGTGAAATCGCCAGCCAATTCAAAAATCGGTATAAAATTTGCCCATCCCAATTTAAAAATTTAAATCGCCAAATATGATTTCTCGACAAGTTTGGTTATAGAGCAATTCCATATGAAAACGATCAAAATTGGCAAATTTTTGGACTACCCCTCTCCGATTTTAAAATAGTCTCAATCGATTGCCCAGCAAAAAATAATGTACCTACATATTTTTTTTTTTTTTTATAGTGGCTGGTTTAGTGGTGGTGTACACCACTGTCATGTGACAAAATTGAAGAATTCTTCATAAAGACCTCATTGAAAGTTGTTTTAAAAAAAAGCGATCACTCGTTGCGATCGATAAAGCGATCGCAACGAGTGATAGCTCGTTGGAAAGGTATTGAATCAGGCTTTAATTGAAAAATAAAATTTTCCTAATTTTTCTCAGAAATTTACCTTTTTTCCCATGAAAATTAAATTTTCCCATGAAAATTAAATTTTCCGATTTTCCACAGAAGCTGCTAAATTTTCCGGCAAATTTTTTTTTTTTTGGATTCCTCATAATTTTTGCTTTAAGAATCAGCAATAAAAAAAATGGGCCCCGACTCCTTGTTTGGACAGGAGAGGAGCATTTAAGAGACCACCTTGTTCTCATTGTTTTTATATTTTTTATAATTGAATTATTTGTAATTATTTAACATTATTTTATTTTATTATTAAAAATACATTTTAAAAATTATTTTACAGTTAAAAATACATTTATGAAGAAAAAATCAATTTTTTTTAAGAGCCCCAAGTTGAGTGTGTAGTGAATATGGTCTGCCTGCCTTCAGAAGATCGGCCATAAATCCATGGATAATAGCAGCAGTGGCATGTAATGGCACACCAAACCCGACTAAGGCTACAGGTCATAAAATGTTTTGTAAATTTTTTAAATTACCAGGTAATAAATATTTCGCCTAAAATGACACGTGCAGAAACAAGTCATAAAACACGGATTTTCCATAAATATGGCGAAATATTTATTACCTGGTAATTTAAAAAATTTACAAAACATTTTATGACCTGTGGTCGGCTTATTGGCAGTAACCAATTAAGTCCCTCTTTAAAAAACATTTTATGACCAGTAGTTCACGCAAAATTTCCTATTAAAGAAAAGCAAATATCGCTTATTTTTTTTAACTTATTTTTTACCAAAAAATAAATATAAATACTTTACACACTCTGTGTCAAATTTTAGTTGAATACTAAACGTGAAAGTGTTAAAGTGTTTTTTTTTTTGTAAAGTAAAGAGTGAAGCTGTAAAGACAATTTAAAGTAAAATGAATAAATTTTGCTGCAATCCGTTTAACAAGAGTGGACATCGTTCGAAAAAGATAAAAGTATTAAAATTAACTGGTGTTTCGAAGCGATACATGAATGAATTAAATATACAATACGGTGAAGAAGCAGAATTCATTTGCCCCAAGTGTAAAATCGATTTGTCTCAACAAGCAAATGCATTGAAACAAATGCAACCACAATCCGAGAGTGAAATGACAATTGAACAAAATGTTTCATCTGATAGTGAGGCAGACATTCCGATGGTCAATATGTCTTTAAGTCCTTTGAATGAGGCTATTACCACTTTAGGTGAATCGCCTATTTCAAAAAGAAAGTTGCGAAGTGAAAAATACAGGAAAGAGAAAAAAGGCAAGGTTATGAGTGCAATCGCGACAATATTTGATGAAGGCTCTGATAACGAATGCAGTCAAGCAGATGACGTTGATGACGGCAAACAAATGATTGAGCAGTTGAAAAGAAAATTCAATTTAGCGACCACTTTTCCGGAGAAATATCTCATTTTATCTGTGCTGCCTCAATCATGGTCTATACGCAAGATTTCTGAACAGTTTCAAACATCTTTTTACATCGCGAGAAGAAGCAAAGAATTAATTCGACAGAAGGGCATATTGGCGACTCCCACCAAGAAATTTGGCTCAAGGACCCTCAGCGAAGCAACGGTGAAATTGATTCAAGATTTTTACTGCAATGATGACAACAGCCGCGCCTGCCCAGGTACACGTGACTATGTTATCACACGTGAAGATGGAGAAAAAGTACACAAGCAGCGCAGATTATTATTATGTAATCTATCCGAAGCATACCATTAGTTCAAAGAGAAATACCCAGCAGAAAAAGTGGGATTTTCTAAGTTTGCCATCCTACGACCAAAAGAATGCGTGCTGGCATTAGACAGGCACGGAACGCATTCAGTCTGCGTTTGCATGTTTCATCAAAACATCAAATTAATGTTCTTTCCATGCAAGAAATTGAAAGTATTTCACGGTGAAATTGAAACATATAGGGACCTCCTGTCGAAGTCGTTGTGCGCATACCCCACGGAAAATTGTCATCTGTCCAAATGCGACAATTGTCCGAAGATTGACGAGCTAGAGCAATATTTGGCGGAAAAGTTTGAACAGCTGTTAATTCAGGAGGTGCATTTCAAACAGAGGATAATTAGCAGCGGCAGATGTTCCCTTGAGACCGTGGTAAAGCAGATTCCGGAATTCATCGACGAATTCGGATTCAAGTTGAATTAACTGAAGGCGCACCATTTCATATCCGAGATGCAATCGAAATTTCTAAAGGAAAGTAAGGAGAAATTAGCCCAAAATGAATTCATTGTGATAAGCGACTTTGCCGAGAATTACACTTTTCTCGTTCAGGATGAAATTCAGGCTTATCACTGGGCAAACGACCAGTGCACGGTGCATGCTTTTTGCATTTATTTCAAAAACGAAGATAACGAACTACAGACCGTAAGCCTTGTTATTGTCGCGGAGAGTTTAGCTCATAATTATGTGTCCGTTTATTTATTTCAAATGAAACTGTTTGAATTCTTAAGATCAAAATTCGATGCAATCGACAAAGTAACGTTTTTCTCAGACGGCGCGGCTTCTCAGTACAAGAATAAAAAAAATTTTTACAATCTTTGCATAATTGAAGAAGAACAAAACTGCAAGGTCGAGTGGCACTTTTTTGCGACGTCCCACGGTAAGGGCCCATGCGATGCGTTAGGGGGAACCCTAAAACGCATGGCGACTAAGGCAAGTTTGCAAAGGCCATATACTGACCAGATCTTAAATGTACAACATTTGTTTTCGTGGATTCAAAGCAAGGAAATTGCCATTAACACAGTTTTATGCACTCAAAAAGAACACGATGCCATGGAGCGACGAATTCAAAACAGATATAATAATGTCAAAACTATAACTGGAACGCAAAAGTTTCATTGCTTCATACCAAATATTTCTGATATGTCAATTAATGTAAAGCGGTACTCTTCGTCTGCCGACGTGCTAAATTTAAAGTTACTTTAATTTTATAATGATGCCAAGACAATTGAAATTTTTAATAAATATTGTAATTAAATATAAGCAGCAAAATAAGAAAGATTTTTTCTTCATAAATGTATTTTTAACTGTAAAATAATTTTTAAAATGTATTTTTAATAATAAAATAAAACAATGTTAAATAATTACAAATAATTCAATTATAAAAAATATAAAAACAATGAGAACAAGGTGGTCTCTTAAATGCTCCTCTCCTGTCCAAACAAGGAGTCGGGCCCATTTTTTTATTGCTGATTCTTAAAGCAAAAATTATGAGGAATCCAAAAAAAAAAAATTAGCCGGAAAATTTAGGAGCTTCTGTGGAAAATCGGAAAATTTAATTTTCATGGGAAAATTTAATTTTCATGGGAAAAAAGGTAAATTTCTGATAAAACTTAGGAAAATTTTATTTTTCAATTAAAGCCTGATTCAATACCTTTCCAACGAGCTATCACTCGTTGCGATCGCTTTAAAACAACTTTCAATGAGGTCCCTTATGAAGAATTCTTCAATTTTGTCACATGACAGTGGTGTACACCACCACTAAACCAGTCACTATAAAAAAAAAAAAAATATGTAGGTACATTATTTTTTGCTGGGCAATCGATTGAGACTATTTATTTTAGAATCGGAGAGGGGTCGTCCAAAAGGTGATCGCTTTCATATGGAATTGCTCTATAACTAAATAAATTAAACCCTGATTATAATCAAATAACTTAAATTTAAAGCAACACTTTTGTGGGATATTTTTTATTGGGATATATTTTTCATAACACAAATCTAAAAATCTGTCAAAAATTCTCAAACAGAATATAAGAAAATTATTATGCAGAGTTGGCCAAAATTCACCATGGGGTTTAAAAATTTAATATTTTTTTCGTTTATATATATATTTTCTTCAGATTACATAACACCTGGAGAATAAATAGTGGAGATTTACAAATGAACAAAGAACCAGAATAATAGAATTTTATTACAATATTTAAATCAGCGTTCAATTATTTTAAAACCCATGGTGACTTTTGGCCCACCCGGTATAAGAATATAATTAAAAAGAAATGCAGAAAATATAACTACTAAACGGATAAATCGGAAAAAATATAATTTTAAGATAAATAGTGATTGCTTAAATGTCAAAGATCTTAAGTATAAGTACAAATTAAACATAACTTGCAACTAAAGAATGAATAAACATAAATGTACTATTATGTGCCTATTTCAGGCGATTAACACTGAATAGTTTCTAGGTAATAGCAATAACTTTTTACTTATATTTTTAAAGAATATGAAATGATTTATCATAAAAGCATTATTTGTCCGATTTATCACTTGAGTTTGATATCACATTTTGTTCATATGTTTTTGTTCTTGTATTATCTTATATAGAGCGAAATAGTTATTAATTTTTGACAGATTTATAAATGCGTAGTCTAAAAAATATATACTTATAAAAAAATATTTAAAAAAAACTGTAGCTTGCAGTGTAATGGTTTTAATTTAAAATTAATAAATATCTCGTCAGATATATATTTTGAGTCACTGTGTATATAATGTAACAACTAATAAAAAAAGTATAGCAGATGAAGAAATAAATAGATGAACTCGCACAAAATTAATATTTTTACTTTGCCAGGACTAGCTATGGATATCCAAACAACAATGTCGTTTGTTGGCTTAAGGCGTTTAAGATTCCAACTGCAAATTAGTTGTAACTTTACAATGTGCATTGTTCTCGCTATATTTTGTTATATGTTCTGCAAATGCTATGAATACTAACAACAGTTTAGCAGTAAAGTTTATAGTGAATAATTAAATGTACACACAGAAAACAGTCTCAGTTGTGGCCACCGAATTTGTTGCCAATCGAATTCGTGCGGTTACGACAACTATCTCTATATTAAATTATATTTTTCGTCGTGAACGCCAATATTCGGTTGTCTAATTCAATATTATGTTCCACATAAATATTATTATGTTCTACAAAATTTTATTGAAATTAAAAAACTTTTTTGAATTTTCTGGTATTGAACCCGGCCCTTCAGGTTAATAGTTCACACTTTTACCCACTGCACCACAACTACTTTTAAATTTCTTAGCCATATTTACTGTTTATACATATGAATATTTTATTTTAATTAAAAAAAAAACATCTAAATTTTTGTCTTTTCCGGGATTCGAACCCGGAAATCCGGCGTACTAGGCCAACTCCTCACCCACTACACCACAAACACTTAATATTTTTAATGACTAATTTTGAATTTATATGTTTTATTAATACAGTATAAAATTCGTTTATCAATACCAATTAATAGTTGTGTGTGTAATCAATACAATCCACAATTCGGTTGGTTCTAAAGAAACTTGAATTTAAGGTCATATTTGATTAGGATACCCGTATTTGTAGTTACCACTTTCGAATATTGAAATTTTTTTAAAAAAGGTTATAGATAACACCAATTTTCTTGTATATTCACAAAATAAATGGCTGCTTCTACTGCATAGAATTACTAAACTGATACTAATTTTAAAATTGATTGGAGATACCAATAATTTGTTAAAAGGATTGTTTTTTAGTTCATTTTCCCTATTTTTAATACCTAGTAAAATATTTTTGATGTAGTATTCAATTATAGGTAATTCCAAATAAAATAAAGTACTGGCAAATTCATTTTAATGGTTTTGATCGAAAGCCAACCAATCTTTTTCCTGGGTGTATAAATAAAAACTTTATTTAATACAAATTCAGGGGTTTTGTTACAAGAACTTTTGTTAAATGTTTTGTTAAACATAAAACAAAGAAAATCGGTCACCACACTCGAAATAATGAAATGTCATTCAATTTTTTATGCATTTTAATGCATTTTTTACAAAAATTTAAATAGTTACTATCTATAAAACTTTTCATTCATTTTTAATATTTTATACATCTTTGGCAGTTGTAATATCTGATTATAATTTTGGTAATTGCATTGCATTGTCATTGGAAAGGAATTGGGTTGAAATAATTTAACTTCTCTAAATGGATATGAGACAAAAAAGTGACTCATCATAAGCTGCACTTAATACTTAACCAACAATCAGAGATTAGCCAAATTACCATTACATCTTCATTACAATTGCTTTATGTAATAGTAATGAAAGATTTATTTCCATTCCCATTACTTTGTGTAATGGTAAAACATTTTTTTTTTATTTCCATTAATTTTTCATAATGTAATGAAAAAAAGGCAAAAGTGGTAATCAAATGAAAAAAAAATATTTGCTTTACTAAAAGAGAATAACGTTTGATTTTTTATATTGTCGCTCCTTTATTGGCAAATTTATCGATTTTCATATAAAGTATTGTGGTTGAGAACCATTTAAGGGACATTGGGTCATATAAATAAAACTTAGCAATTACTTCGACGTAATTACTTTGGGTTTAGGAATGGCTTTTAACTCCAAATTTACCAATTGGCTGGTAGAACAGCATGAAATGTAAACGAAAATTAAAAAAATTAATTTCTAGTCTACTCCCAAGCAGACTAGTTTTGTGAAGTAATTGCTTAAAAAACCCTGTGTTTCCCCCTAATAGTAATATCTATTTTTTATTCATATGAGCCATTGTATAGCTACGGACCTCAAAATTTAAGCTTTTTTGTTATTTGAACTTTGAGCGATGAATCGGCATACCACGAATTCAAATGTGTTATGCCGTAATCTTCATACAATTGAAAATAATTTCATTAAAATTACTGGAATATAATGGAAATGGAAAAAAATGTTTCGTTACAATTAGTTGGATGTAATGAAAAAGAAAATATATTTAATTACAATTACGTATATGTAATGATAATGAAAATCAGTAACGTATATTACAAATAATTACTCACAGCTCTGCCAATAATATTGTAGAAATAAAGATTTGATAAGAAATTAAGATTTGTTTATATTTGTAGCAAATTTTTGTTATAAATATTTAACAGACTCAGAGGAAATATTTAATTTTTTTGCAAAGCGCATGGCTTTCAAACTTTTTAAACTTTGATTACCAATATACATTAATATATTGTAGCTAATCTAAAACGATGGTAAGAAACAAAAGATGAAATCATAAAATGTTAAAATTATTTTCCCATTATTGTTAATTATATCTTTTTATTAGGACTGAAAAATGGACACCCAGAAAACAGTCTCAGTTGTGGCCACCGAATTTGTTGCCAATCGAATTCGTGCGGTTACGACAACTATCTTTATATTAAATTATATTTTTCGTCGTGAAAGCCAATATTCGGTTGTCTTATTCAATATTTATCGTGTTTTTAAATCACCAGGATTTAGAATTTTACGTACAAAAAATGGATTTATTAAATCCAAAAAAAAAGCTGGATTTAATAAATCTACAATAAAAGCATATGAAACAGACTATTAATTTAATGTCAGAAAAAAATACGAATGAAAATTAAAAGAGAAACAAAAAAATTGAAAAACTAACAAGTAAAAGGTTTTTATTAAATTTTTTTTTATGAAATATGTTTAGAAAAAAAAACTATACCTCACCAAATACTTATTTTCCATCTTGGACATGCAGAAATAGCTCAAATAGAAATGGCAATTTTTCACTCTACAGTAAGTAATTTAATTAAATCCAAATAGTGAATATTAAATATTGCAATGGAATTTTTCAATTGTGTAAAAGTATAAATTGAAGTGATAAAACTGAAAAGGCAGACTGTTTATCGCTGTTTTGTGTAAAATATAATTATAAGTTAAAAGTTAAAGTAAAATCCTTCATCATCGAATTCGGTATTAAAAATTAGGGTGAAAGAAGTGTCGGACAGAAAATTTTTTTAAAATAGGAAGAATCTAACCCCATCTGTTGAGCACTTTTAAAAATACTTTTTGGATTTATTAAATCCAAGTGATTAGAAAAAAGGCTATTATGTTCCACATAAATATTATTATGTTCCACAAAATTTTATTGAAATTAAAAAACTTTTTTTGAATTTTCTGGCATTGAACCCGGGCATTCAGGTTAATAGTTCGCACTCTTACCCACTGCACCACAACTAATTTTAATTTTCTTAGCCATATTTACTTTTTATACATATTAATATTTTATTTTAATTAAAAAAAAAAACATAAATTTTTGTCTTGTCCGGGATATTTAAACTCGGAAATCCGGCGTACTAGGCCAACTCTCTACCGACTACACCACAAACACTTATTAATTTTGAAGTCTAATTTTGAATTTATATGTTTTGCTTGGAAAACAAATATAGTAAAAAATTCGTTTACCAATACCAATCAATAGTTGTGTGTGTTATCAATACAATCCACAATTCGGTTGGTTCTACAGAAACTCGACTTTATGGTCATATTTGATTAGGATACCCGTATTTGTAGTTACCACTTTCGAATATTGAAATTTTTTTTTTTTTAGTTTTGACACCGAATTATATGCAGTAGACCCTAGCTGTACTGCTTGTTATTTAGATATTAGTAATGAGCACCCATTACTGAGATTTTTAAAACTTTGTGTGATAGTTTTGTGTATCAAAGTTGAATACCCGAGTAAAAAAAATAATATGATGTCATATGTAATGATATCTTATTTAATATAATTGGAGATATGATATGATCCGAAAAATGGTGGATAAAACTATATCGGATAAGATCTAAATATATTGAATCATATAGAATCTTATCCGGATTTTGACCCGATATAATCATATCTAATTTGATGTAGAAAAACATAATTATATCAGGTTCAAAACAAAAACTAATAAAAAGTACATACTAAAAAATAACACCCTTAAGAATAAATAAAAATTTAAGTATTTAGAAGAAGTTGTACATAATTGTAACCAAGCATTTTAAGCCTTCTCATATAAAATTTTATTCTACCCGTAAACTGTGTAAACCTGTTATGTTTACGAGTTTAACCCTCTAATGCTCTTTCTTATGATTGCGATAATATTTAAATTATATATTTGGCATTGAAAATCTACTATGGAAGAAATATTAAAATTTAAATTTATCGCTTTATTTAGGCGATATCGCATAATAAAGGTTGAAGACGAATCAAGAAATCCAGTAGTTAAAACATTTCGGTTTTTGCTATAAATAACAATATCAATAAAATAAAATCACGTACTGAAAATTACTCATTTAGTCTTGTTCTTTCAGAAGTTATGGCGATTTTCGCTTTTTGAAAATTACAAAATTTGGCACAAAACATCAATAAATTTTGACGAAACTAGTTTTGCTTACTACTAGCTCTGAGTATGTAATTTGTGTTTAATTTCAGCTAGTTTTTGAGTTAGAAATATATTCGTAAGATGTATCCTGACGTTATACTGTGAGTCCTGGAGCAAAATTTGTAGCTGATTTTATAAGTAGAGACTCTAAGCTAGCTTCGGATTGTCGATAATGTATGCCGGATCGTAAATGTATTTTTGACGATTTTTCAAATATTTTTTACGGATTTAAAAAGTTAATTTGACCAAATTTACAAAATTTTCACTGTACATGCTTCTCGTTTGAAAATCGTTCCTTATACAAAAAAACGTTTGAAGGCGAAAAAGTAGGTAATTATGTTTTCTATTGATATAATATAACTTGTTTAATAAGAAAAATGTTATTTAGCGAAAAACTATTTAATATCTGAAAACCGCTTTTTAGCGGCCTTGGGCATTAGAGTGTTAATGTCAAATTCCATACATAAAAAATAAGGCTTGTATTTATACAAGATTTACATGGAATTTACGAGTTATAATGAGTACGCCTTTTATATTTTGAAATCATACATAAATATCTCTCAAAAAAAACATAGAATTTTTTACATTGCGCTATATTTAAATATATCTAAAACAACTTAGAAAAAACTTTAACATTGAGCTATATAAAATTTTATATGTCTACCGATAAAGCCATTTTTAATTATATATGACGCTGTATTAAAATTGTCATAGCATAAGTAACTAAATCTAGTACATATTAATATATATGGGGACATATATATTTATACTGATCTATATATGACATCATATAAGAAATTTTTGAAAAACTCAAAGCTATACATAATTATATCCACAAAGATATAGTGTCACACTTGACTATATATAAACATATTAGTCCATATTAAATTATATAATTTCCTATGTAACTATTTTTACTCGGGTAATTAAAATTTGCATAGCGAACAAAAAATATTTTTTTTTGTGCCACAGTTACTTTGACAGTGCCTTGTTTTTCATACAGTCTGCAACTTCTACCTCTGAATAATCGTTTTATATATGAGATATCACCCAATTCGGTAAAAATTACTTAACTTAAGATTTTATCACACAAAATCACATTTTTGCTCCACTGGATTCGAAATTTGTGTGCTAAAAATTAGCATATTATTAAAATTAGCTAAAATTAAAGCTCGGTTTAGTTCACATTCTATCTCAGCTCAAAGTTCATTATTTTAGGAAGGTGAGGCATATACCTCATGTGTAAACTGCTCCAACTCTTAAAGCAGTTATTTGAGATTTTGTACTTTTTTTCAAACATACAAAATCTCCGATTTTTACACCATATACTTAGTCTTGTATAACATATAAAAATTCAGAGTAGGATATCAACGCGATCGAAAAATATTCTTATTTTAATGCGACATTTTCACATTATTTTATTTAAAATGCTAAACTTTTAATTTTTTTCAATACACAGAATTTTATAACTTGACAAAACACAATACCGCAAGTCCATAATATATTTTTAAAAGGTACTCTGAATCTAAATCTCACCACGGTTTTTGTAATATTGTAACCTCTTGACTTAACAAAAAAATTATCTGTTCCAATATCTAATAATATCCAATTGTATATCCTTTAATATCTTCTGCAATATCTATCTGATCCAATTAGATCTCAAAATTGGATATATACAGTAATATTGTACTAGATCCTAGGTAAAAATTGCCACCGATACAAAAAACTAGTACTGGGAGAACATTGTTTTTTCCGTTATGACTGTACCACTCAAGAAGTGCGTATAGTATAGTTTTCTGCAAGTTTACGACGGTTTGGTAAATTTATTAAAAGCGAGATAGAGCAAAACGGACAAAATTTTTGAAAGTTTTGGATCAGTGTGCACGCTCGTATTATTCACATGAGGTAGGTGCGATAGCGATTCCCAGGAATCAATTTTTATGAACAGTCACAATGCACCACGGCACTGTTTTATAGAAATGATTCAATCGGAAGCGTTAAAAGACCTGGCCTGATTGTGTTATTGGGGTGTATTAATACTTCGTAAGAGCAAAAATTTCATCCGTTTTGCTCTATTTCGCTTAGTTTTCCAGATACGGGCCATTTTAAAAAATCGCCATTTTACAAAATGGCCTCTATCTCGAATTCCTTGGTGAATGAGTGCATTAAATTTGATGAAGGAATTAGAAAAACTATGAATGAATTTCTTTAAGATAAATTAAATGAAAAAAATGGAATTCATTATATTCCTTATGTTTGGTCAGGGAATTCATTCCCAGGATATAAATTCTGTTTTAAAGAATGGAATTAGGGAATTAATTCTTCGAAGCTCTGGCCCTTAGGAAGAAATGGTAGTTCTTTAAAATCTGTAACTTTATTTTTTGAATAAGGAGTAATTTCAGAGATTTTTAATTTATGCGCTTTCAGCCTCAATTGAACATTTTTTGATGCTGGCATATAGCTGAGATATAAACAACAAAAAATTAGATCAAATTGATTAGTGTGTCTTCAGAAATAAAGAAGATGTGAGAATAATTATCCCTTGAAGAGCTTAAAATTTTATATTTTTTGAAGGGAACATCCGCAGTTTAAGAAATAATTAGTTGCAGTCCTCCATGATCGATACATATCAGTAATGCTATTATTGTGTGTAAGTTCTAAATAGATCGAACTATTATTTTGGTATCCACAGCCATTTTAGGTTAAATTTTGTAGCTTTTCATAGATTTTTGGAGCTAAAAATTATGCAGAAACGAAGCGGATAATGCGATGATTTTAGCACTCACAAATAACAATATTAATGGCGACATATATTATATAAGCCAAATTTCTTTTATCTTTATAACCAAAATCTTTGTTTAAATCAGTGTTTAAACTAAAATTTTTTTAAAAATTTGGCAAATCGAATTGAAACCCGTTTGATAGATTTTTCTACTGACGTATTATTTTAAGTGCAGTAATGAAGATATGTGCCATTCCAGACATATTTGATCCCATAATTCTCTATACCGTGGATCTGCCATTCAATTTTGTGTTGCAATTTTGGGGGAAATTTATATGGGCACTAAGTGCAAACATAGACCGATTTAAACCAAAATCAATAAACTTCGTCTTTGGGCCGATATAAGTCGATCAACAAAATTTCATCAAAATAAATTCATATTTGCGACTTGTAGCGTGCGCACAAGAATACGTGGACATACAAATGGACGAATGGAAAAATAAAAAAAAACAACATTACTTAAAATCAATAATGGGAATATAGCACGACTATGCGTTTTCAAATAAGCTTACCATGATGATTCCAAAACTTGTGTCATGTTTTTGCATTAACTCGAGCTAAAAGTGTGTAAAAACAACTCAAAAATAGCAACAAAAAAAAAAGGTTTTTGTTAAATTTGACCTCAATTTTCTCAAAAACCAGATGTGATGGAAATATTTGGGAACCAAAATTTAAAAATATTTATTAGCGAACATTTTTGCGGTTTTTTATAACTTTTTCAGCACTTAAAAAAATTGATTCACGTGAACATATTATTTCTTTTTAATGTATTTTAAATAAGTTGATCTATAAAGAAAATGTGTACCACTAATTTGAAATTTTTCATTTTTAAAATCTGGAATCGTACAGTTTCGTGGATTTTTTCATATATTGGTGTTGTCATTTCAACATCAAACCAGTACCAGTAAAATTTAAAAATCCTACATATCGCCAGTACATGTACTACCGTCATGCCAACACTGTGCTTTTGGTATTTTTCTATCTAGTAGCCTATTGTGTATATTGGGATGAGCAAAGATCAATTTAGATCTCAAAATTAGTAGATTCAATGGTATTTAAGTTTATCCTTTGTGATAATTTGGTCCGAAAAATGGCAGATCTAATTAGGCCCAGTTATATTATAAAATTCAGCGGAAATTTTTAGTCACCTCATGTAAAATTTTTTTTGAGTTATTCTAAAATTTCTTAGCTAATTTAACAAAAGTTTTCTACGCATTTAACATCTTGCTAACATTTATCTAACTTACCTAGACACAAAAAATTAAAAACAAGTTTCATCTACGAAACTGATTAATTAAACTGATTTAGTTAAATATTTATTTTAAACCGACCCAATAAACCATAAAACGATACAGTAGCAGTAACGATTTCATATTAAGTATCATAATTGCTATCGTTTATGATACAAAAATATGAACTCGTAATGATATCATAATTTTTCAAAATAACGATAAATTTACTGAAAAAAATCATTTGTTTGCTCTAATTTAATCGTTAAAGCTATCATATATATTTGTTTATTTCGATATCGTTAATGATATCATATTTTCATGGAATAATGATAAAATAACGACAAAAATTTTTGAATATGAAGAAAATATTAACGCGCTGCATGATATTTTCGATATCATAACGATATCGTTATTCCATGAAAAAACGATATCACTAACGAATGTGTATTTCTCTTCACAGTACCTATCACTTATGAATCGGTAATGATATCATTCTCGGACACACTCATTACCGAAATGATATCGTTACGATTTCGAAACGAGATCGTTTGGTTTGTTGGGGAATTTTATTTTAAACATCCCAGCCAGCAATTTCGGAGCGCTCATAAATAAGATTTTTAAATGGCTCATAGAAATGATTATTGTTTTTTTGAAAACACTCTTTTTTTGGAAGAAAATATGAACCCTGAGAAAACAATCCTAAAAGTTGTATCTACAATCTAAAAAGCTGTCTCAAAACGAGGGTTAATTTTTCGGACTCAAAGAAGATTCCAAAATTATTTAAATTTATGAAGAAAATTTCGATTTTATACGTTCTTTTTTCTGAGTCATTTCTGAGTACACAGGGGGCTCTTTTGGACGGACCACTTTCATAGGAAAAAGTGGAAAAATGTTTATGTTTTGGAGCTCATTTCGGAGTCATTAATGATCATCTTTGTTTGCTGGGATGATATAATTGCTAACTATTTGTTCAGGATTTTTTTATAAGTGTATCTGGACATTGTTAAAAAATAAAAAAATATGCCTTTAACATGATCCAGTGGGCTGTGCATAGCAGAGATATTATCATGGCCCGGTGCAGAAAAAAATATAAATTTTCTTCATATTTGTCAAAAAGTTATTTGTTTGTTATCATTATTGTGAGCATTCAATATCAAAATTTTAACAAGGTGCCTAACAGACTACGTAGTTATGTTGTAGCAGCTAATAAGAAATAATATAACTACACCCAGAAAACAGATTCGATGCCAACCCCATTTGTTGCCAATCGAATGGATCATATTGCATCAAATGAATTTTTCGTTTTCGGTTACCGAATTATTCTTGTTACAACTGAAATTCCGTTGTTACAGTCAAATTTGTCTTGTCTCAATTTGTTTTCTGTTGCCACAACAGAAAATTTCGGCTACCACAACCGAACCATGGGATTGACTACAAATGGGGTTATCAGAACTGAATCTGTTTTCTGGGTGTATGAGTTCTCATTACCTACAATCTAAAATGAAATGTTTATGCCAAAACAAGTGTCTAACATGGTTCAATGCTTAATGTTAGGGCATGGAATTTCATGCACTTAAAAATCGAAAATATGCGCCTAAATATTGCGGCTAAAAAAGAAAAATATGCGTTAAAAACTTAAAAGATATGCAACAAAAACAATTATTTTTGCAAAAATAACGCACTTTCAGTATATAAGTTAGTTATATAAGTTAGTTATTTTGCAAATAGGCACAAAATTCCAAGCTTTTCCATAGGTCAATAAGAAAATAAGGTTTTTAAGAAAATTTATTTTTAAAAATAATGAAAAAAAAAAATATTTTGGTTGAATAAAATACGAAAACCTATAAATTTTTTATGTTATTACTAGGGCAAAGAATTCCATGCAAATGCATGTTTTTTCTCGATAGTTCAAAACTAATATGGACTAAATATTTATCCGAATCATCAAATTTAGAACAAAATGGCATCGATTTGTAGTTGCATATTTTTGCATATTTTGTCATAAATGCATGTTTTTGCATATTTTGAGTTTAAATGCATATTTGGTGCCTTTTTATTGCATATTTTGTGCTTTTTAATGCATATTCGTGCATATTTTTAATTTTTAGGGGCATTTTTTATTTTGTAAAAAAATAAAAAAAATTGATACATTATCATATTTTGCTTCAATGAAAATAAACATTCTTAAAACCTTATTGAACTATGGGAAATCTTCAAGTTCTGTGTCTGTTTGCAAAATAACTAACTTAACTATATTTTTAAGTTTTAAGGTGCATTATTTTTGCAAAAATAATAGTTTTTAGTGCATATTTCTTATATTTTTAATGCATATTTTTCTTTTTTAACCGCATATTTTAGGCGCATATTTTCCATTTTTAAGTGCATGAAATTCCTTGCCCTAGTTATTACAAATGCTAAAATGCTGAAAAATATGCACGAATATGTATTAAAAAGGCACCAAATATGCATTTAAAGTCAAAATATCCAAAAAATGCTTTTTTGTCTAAATATTTAAAAATATGCAACTGCAAATCGATGCCTTTTTGTTCTAAATTTGATGATTCGGATAAATATTTAGTCTATATTAGTTTTGGACTATCGAGAAAAACATGCATTTGCATGAAATTCCTTGCCCTAGTTACGAACAAGTCAGTGACTATAAACACATTCATGTACACGCTAATAGTACTAAGTACGAAAACATTTTAATTACATGTGTTTGTAATTGGATATTGTATTGTTCTAAATAGTACAATAACAACATGACAACATCAGGGGTGACATGATTTCTGCAGCCCATTTTAAAAACATTGTTTTCTTCTTTTAAATCAGATATATATTTTTAAAATACAATTCTAAAGCCAAATTTAATACCAATAAAAAATTAAGGAAAAATATTATCCCAACGGCATTTCTCTGTAGCTGTAAACGACAATTCGGTTATCCCAACCACACTCCTGCTATTTTAAATAAAATAGGGTTATAGCAAATGAGTTAGAATTGATGCAACCGAAATTTCGGATGCACGTTGATTATGAATATCTTGTTCCTGTGCTTCTTAATAAATTTTCTTAAACGAAATAAAGAAATAAAAACAATAAAGAAATAGTCAGCAAATTAAAATTTAAAGTTGACTTTATTTTTAATTATACGGTTTTGTTCATTTTATGTATGAAAACCCTACAAAAATATTTATATTTTCAAACATTTTGATTGGTTGAAAATAAATTAACCAATCAGAATGCTCCAAAAATAAACCAAGTCATGGCATACTGCCACCCAATATTTTAACTAAAGTCGACTTTAACTAAAATATACATTTCAAAAATTTAAATAGTAAGGACGAATTGGTATAACCTAATAAAACAAAGACTTTTTCGATTTTCTCGAGTTACTCGATTAAACAAACAAAATTACTCGAGTTATTCGTTACTCGATATTGGTAATTTAAAATTAGTCGAACAAGTTTTTGAAATAAATTTATCAATTAATCGAGTAGCAGCTAAGTGAACTTTTTACTCATAAGACCTTTAACAAATTACTTTAAAGGCGTTTTCTGCAAAATCATGTTTTTCGATTTATGATAGACTTCAAGTAAATGAGCGATATGTACGTATACTAAAAATAAAAACATTCTTGAGCACTGGTGCGTATGAGTAATTATAATATTTTTACAAATAAAGTATACGCCAAGTATACAAAGGTATTGCTCAGCAAGAAATTCAGTAGAGGTGATACATTTCTTTTTGATTTTTAAATTTAAATAAATAAATTTAGAGACCATAGAATGAAGTGTAGGAATATACCTAATATAATGATTTGGGGATAATATTACGACAATAATGGTGTTTCATAATATGACTGTAGCAACCATAAACCCAAAAATATATGATTCTCTTCGAATATGGTCTCCCAATCATGTTTTTCTTTTACGTGAAAGTTTGGTGGTTAGTTGTTCATAAATTGTACGGTTTTGTCAACCACAGCTTGATTTTGCACACATATTTTTGCCCTAGCATGTTTTAAAGAAGTCCATTTAACGGAAATCATTTATTTCTTTTTAATATCCCAAAGGTACAGTTCATTAGATGCCAAAGTGAATCCATACACACAAAAAATAAGTTAGTAGAAAAATTAGTAAAACGTCTTGTATATCCAGTGTACTAGTTTTCAGAATTTTTTTTGCTGAAATTCCGTTTTCAGCAAAAATTTTAGTTATATTTTTTTAGACTAAACTAATTTTGAACTAATGTTTTACTAATATATTTTGCTACAAAAATTGTGCTGATAACAGGATTCATAGCGTGGACGACAACCAATACCGGTGTTCTGTAACTATGTGAGAAGTTTCTCACATAAAAATTGCAACTCTGCCATATTTAAAACAGAGTGAGTATCAAAATGTCAAATTTAGCAAGTGGTATGTAAAACAAAATTTACTTATATTCAGTTTGAAATTTTGTGACTCGCCCTGTTTTAAATATCGTAGACACATCGTAGAGTTGCAATTTTTATGTGAGTAAATTCTCACATAGTTACAGAACACCGGTACTAATAGACTAGATGCAGATGGCGCAGCTTGTCTGGAAATGGAAATGACCAAAAAAGGAAAACAACTCTACACATATTCTATATATAAATTTTCAGCAAATAAATTAACTTAAGTAAAATTTCGCTACATGTTTTTTGAGTTTTTTTCAGTCTACTAATATTCAGCAAAAAGTTTAGTGATTTTAGCAAGTCGACTAATTTGCAGTCGACTAAGTGTTAGCAAAACTTTTGCTGAAGATTACTATTGCTGAAATTACAAACTTTTCTGCAAGCACGCTTCTGACTAAAAATTTGCTGACACAGCAACATTTTTTGCTGACTTTACTGACTTTTTTTGAGTGTATGAATATTATTTTATGAATTTTCACAAAATTATAACTATATATATTTTATTGTTTTACTTTTTTTATTTTGTACAAAGATGAAAATAATTTTCAACTTTCTTGAACATATCAATATTGATAGAAAACAAAATTTAAAAAACATCATATTAGAAAAAAAAGATTATGAAAACAAAACATTCATACAAAAAATTTTATTTAATTGTTTTTTTTTTTATTCAGAAACAAACAAAATGAAACGCTTTAAAAGAATTAATTTCAGGTGCCTGATTTCAAGGTACGAGCATAATCACTTTTGGTTTTTAGCAAATGTTTCAAGGTACAACTCTCCCCCCTCTCCTGTATGATACAGGTATAAATTTGTTTAGTTGCAAATACAATTATTGTACACAAGTACGGTAAACCTCGAACTGGGTTAAGACGAATTCTCAGTTAATGCGAACAAATTTGAAAGTTCCGACGTTTTGCTATCATTATACCCTACACCACTATGTGGTCAGGGTATTATAAGTTTGTGCTGATGTTTGTAACACCAAAAAATATTGGTCGTAGACCCACCTTATAGTATACCGATCGGTTCAGAATTTTTTTTTCGATTTAACGATGTCCGTCTGTCCGTCCGTCCGTCCGTCTGTCTGTCTGTCTGTCCATGCAATCTTGTGCGCACTCTACAGGTCGCAACTATTAAGATATTTTGATGAAATTTGGTACGCAGACCTATGTTGGCCCAAGGACGAACAAGTTTTTTGAACATCGGTCCATGTTTAGACCTAGTGCCCAAATAAGGGTCCTACCAAAATTATACTTTTTATATGCTGCAGGTCGTAAATATTAAGATATTTTGATGAAATTCGGTATACAGACCTATATTAGCCCAATAATACAGCCTATTGATTTTGGTGAACATCGGTCCATGTTTAGACCTAGTGCCCATATAAGGGTCCTACCAAAATTATACTATTTATACGCTGCAGGTCGTAAATATTAAGATATTTTGACGAAATTTGGTACGCAGACCTATATTGGCCCAATAACGCAGCCTATTGATTTTGGTGAACATCGGTCCATGTTTAGACCTAGTGCCCATATAAGGGTCCTATCAAAATTATACTGTTTATACACTGCAGGTCGTAAATATTAAGATATTTTGATGAAATTTGGTACACAGACCTACATTGGGCCAATTACGCAGCCTATTGATTTTGGTGAACATCGGTCCATGTTTAGACCTAGTGCCCATATAAGGGTCCTACCAAAATTATAATGTTTATACGCTGCAGGTCGCAAATATTAAGATATTTTGATGAAATTTGATACACGGACCTATATTGGCCCAATAACGCAGCCTATTGATTTTGGTGAACATCGGTCTATGTTTAGACCTAGTGCCCATATAAGGGTCCTACCAAAATTATACTGTTTATACGCTGCAGGTCGCAAATATTATGATATTTTGATGAAATTTGGTACATAGACCTATGTTGGCCCAAGGACGAAGCCTATTGATTTTGGTGAACATCGGTCCATGTTTAGACCTAGTGGCCATATAAGGGTCCTACCGAAATTATACTGTTTATACGCTGCAGGTCGCAAATATTAAGATATTTTGATGAAATTTGGTACATAGACCTATGTTGGCCCAAGGACGAAGCCTATTGATTTTGGTGAACATCGGTCCATGTTTAGAACTAGTGCCCATATAAGGGTCCCCCCAAAATTGGCTTGGTTACAAACTGCAGGTCGCAAATATTAAGATATTTTAATGAAATTTGGTGCGCTGACTCACATTATAGAAAATTTTGACATAAGCCCCATTTTAACCCATTCGAATTTCGGATCCAAACAATACACCAGACTGGTGTAGGGTATTGTATAGTCGGCATGCCCGACTTTAACCTTTTTACTCGTTTTTCATATAAAAAGAGTCTATTAACACGAACTCGCTTAAGACGAATCCTCGGTTTAAGCAAACTCTTTGTGATAGTCCCACACACTAAATTTCATATTATTTTCCATGTTTAATACAAACTTCTAAGAAACTGGGAATATCCCCCATAAATATTTTTCAATTTGACAAATCTTATATTTTTCTCACAGATATTATCCTCAGAAATTAGATATGCATTAAAAACAATTTATTAACCCTTAAATGCATGGTGCAACCATTTGGCAACATACCGGGTTTTTAATAAAAAAGCCCACTTGATGCACAAACCTGCTTTTTTGGGCATTAGGGGCCCCTTCTGTACATAGTGTTCCTATAGTTTAGCGCAGAATTTCTAAACAGTTGGAGTAAAAATCTTGGTTTTGCTCTGTATATTTGTGAAAAATCTAAAACACGCGTTTTGTTTTTACAAAAAAGTGTAATATTCAAAAATATTTGTTTAAATATTTAAAGTGGTATTCTCGCAATAAAATTCATTTTGGCAACAATACCCAGCAAAATCTTTCATTACCAAATAAGTGGTTATATAATAGAAATTCATAGCCCCGCCCCGCACAACTTATTTTTTGGCGACTAAACTCATTATTTTTGTTTGGCGTGGTCTTTTTAGTAGTAGGGTAGTCACCCTTACCCGCTCGCTTACGAAAAAAATGAGAAATAAGTAGTTATGAGATTTTGAATAATAAGTGGTTACACACAAGCTTACAAAAAGTTGAATTATACGTGGTTATCCGATGGTTTACTGGATTCGTAAAAATAAGGATTTAAACTAATACTATTAGCTTAAGGAAGTACATTCAGAAAAATTTAAGTTTTCTCTAGTGTGTAGTTTTAGGACCCGTCATAAAAATTTAAACATAAAACATATTTACATATAATAAATAAAAATGTATAAAATTTAACTGTGTAAAATGTACTTATTTAAACTATTACGAATAAGTCATTATTTTATATTTAGAAACAATGAATACAATAGGCCGTTATTAGGAATTCATTATTTTATATTATAAAATAATGCAAAAGGTAATGATGTATCATTTTTGGTAATATAGATAGGAATGAGGTGTCATCACCAATATTTTGCTGGGTAATTGTATAAATTATAGTTTATAGATTTTTTTTTTGGTTTTTTTTTAATACACGTTAAAATAATTGCAATTTAACTATTTGGAAAAATCCATATTTTTCAATAAAAATCACCTTTTTTTAAAAAATAATTTTTTTTCGTATTTTTCTTAAAATATACCCGCCTTTAGAAATCATATATAAAAAAATTATTTGAAATCGAAGAGATCATGCATTTAAGGGCTAAAGCAAATACAATGAAAGGATTACACGTTTTTATTCAAATTTTCAATTGTATTAAAAATCTAAATTATATTGTGTGTAAAAAATATGTTAAACAAACTTGACATTGGTTAATACGAACTTCGATTAAGACGAACTAATTTTTTTGCTCCCCCGGAGTTCGTCTGAACCGAGTTTTACTGTATATGAAACATACGAAGTCAATTAATTACATTTCGTGGGCTTGCCCAGAAGTAGTGCTATATGTTTTTTTAACAGGTTTTCAGGAGAGGGAAGAAACTGATTTATATTTTCCTTTTAAGATATTTTATTGCCATCATATGCCTCAATGATGATTATAGTAAATAAGATCGTGAATCATTAAGGCATATTAATAAAATATCTTAAAAGGGGAACATAAATCAGTTTTTTTTTGGTCTCCTGAAAACCGATTAAATACTCCTAGCACTACTTGCAGGCAAGCCACGATTTCCCAATTCGTTCCAAATTATTTTTCTCTGCAATGTATCATCGAATTTTCCCCCAACAAGCATTATTTGTAATATTTCCAATTTTGTATGGTTTAAGCTTAAATTAGTTTGGAAGTAAAGTGCGCCGAAATTATGTATTTTCAGTAGATTTTCTTATGTCAAATCTACTTCCAAACCAAGTAGTTGTGTATAGAATCAATAGTTAAAATAAATATCTGATATGATAATTCACGATACTACCAAACTAATGGGGTCTTTAAGCTTCAAAAATCATACGAATACTTCCTAGTAGTTTACTACTGCTTTACAACGAAGGCGCTTCGTCAGTTTACCTGAAAATTTCTTTGTTATATAAAAGTAAACAGAAGTTAAGTTTACGGCCTGTTTGTCTATTACGAATTAAAAGAAATTGTGGCACATAGATAACAAAGGACACTTTTTTAATTAGAAACGAATTTAAATTACGAAATTAGTTGCAACATGTTAGTCATTTATACAACATGATGTGTTAGGGTTTAATACAGAAAAACAAATACTCGTGTAAAAGTTCTTTGCTTTTGGTCTTATCACTATAAACAGAATTAAAAGCTTGAATGTTAAAAACCACAGTACATTGCATTGCCACTGAAGGAGCTTCAATCAAAGTAACGACTATAAAATAGAGAAAAATAATAGCTTTGTTATTGTGATTAATGTGATTAATGTGATTTTCGTTGTAATATGAAATAGATAAGTAAAAATGTTTGAGTTTAATTTACCCACCCATTTTTAATTTGAAGGTTAGCATATACACACAGAAAATAAATTGGTTGGAATTCTATCGGAACCAACGAAATATTTTTATCATTCAATAATTTTAATTGCAGTTATTTAAAATTCATCATCATATGATGAACCAAAACACTGTCACATTATCCAAAATATTGGCTTTTCTAACCAATATTCAAAAATTACTAACTTCCACATTACCTTCAATACCAACAACCACCAATTTATCGAAGATTTAGTCATTTGAATAAAATATCGGCAGCAACAATTTAGTATCAGTTGTGTTTCAATAAAATCGATCACCCTATCCAAAGTATTAGTTTATCCAATCAATTTAAATTTTTTTTTTAACTTTAGTAGCTTTAACCATTAATTTCCATTATTTTGGTAATTGTAATAATATATTGAGACAAGGAACAGAAATTTTATTTTTCATAATAAAATTTTGGAATCTATCATATTTTAGATTCTAAGTTAGACAACAACTGAACGTAAGTATCTGTGGCGCAGGAGGTAGAGACACAGCCTTATAGCCTTAGAGATTTGAGTTCAAACCTTAACCAAGGCCTTACTTTTTTTTTTAATAATTTTTTTATTGATTCAAATTAAAAGACACAACTGATTTTCTGTTGTGAATAAAATTTTATTCAAAAACAAAATATTCAAATTTTCAACCTGAAGAAATTCAAATTTGAAATTTGACATAAAAAATTTGTGTCGAGTTTAACCTAGATGAAAAGCAATGGGCTGACAAACGGAAGATCGCCGGTTCAATCCCAGTTCGCGATATAAATGTTTTTTAAATTTTTTTTTTATTCAAATTAAAAGACACAACTTATTTTCTGTTGTTGATATAATTTTATTTATAGACAAAATATTCAAACCTGAAGAAATTCAAATTAGAAATTTGACTGAAAAAACTTAAATAGAGCTTAGCTTAGAGGGAAAGCAATGTGCTGACAAGCGGAGGGTCGGGGGTTCGATCCCAGTTAGCGACAAAAAAAATTTTAATTTTTAAATAAATTTTGTGGAACGTGTTTTTCTATTTATAGAATTTATAATCCACAAACATTAAAGTAATCTATTAACACAACAAAAATTCAAAAATTGTAAATAAATTTCGGTAGTTACAATGTTATTAAAAATAAATAAAAGTGATTGTACCTGGAACTACAAAAATTCGGTTGGCGAAAAATTCGGTTGGAACGACGAATCTGTTTTCTGTGTGTATACAAAAACTAAAATCTACATTATAACCTAGAGTGAACCCCATAAAGACAATCTGATGAAAGTGTTGGTTACACTAGAAAATGCATTAATTGTTAATTAATTGGTTCTAGGAAAGTTTTTTCATAAGTTTTTTCTCTATTTGTTGTAAAATAAATTGTAAATTCTATTTGGAATTTGTCATATTTGATCTTAAAACCGAACAAAAATAACACTCATTGTAACAATCTTCAGATCAACTAAAATCTGCAATGAAATTGATTATATTAAATAAATTTTAATTGACTTTGCACCTATCACTCAACTGATATTAGGTTTCTATGTATACATTTTATTTGTATACAAATTTGAGAAAATTTAATGAAAACCATGCAATTGTTCCAGATTTTTTTAATTTGTTGGATACAAAATATTGGATTTTAAATATTCTTGGGTAGATGACCCTTTAAAAAGTCTTTAAATAGACAAAAAATCAATATTTATGGTTTCAACTGAGACTTTTGTTTTCCAAATTTTATGAAATGCTTATTTTAGGCTTTACCCTACTTTAAGAAATTGTTAATTTTGTCGTTATTAAACTAAATATGCATATTATTTTTGCAAAGTAAGCTGAAAAACGTGTAATTAAATTATTTAGAAACTTTATGCATAACACCGTTAGACTTATATATTTTCTAATATAAAATTAATTCTTTTCCAATACGAAAATTCCAAGAAAAAACACCTGAGCTTTTTGACGATCATGAAAATTTGAGATCTTTAAAACATTTTATTTATAAAAATTTTTAAATTATAAAATATTTTCTAATTTTTTCCCTTGCGGTATCCCGGGATTCGAAATAAGTTTCCCGCTATCCTGGGAAATCAAAAAGTGCGGGATTTTGCATTCCCTGCTTATGACATATCTGAATCTCATTGGGATCACTGAGAACCCATTGGGATACCGACCTTGTAAGGCTAAGAATTATCTTTAAAAAATTATTCCAGTTTCTTTTTATATTTCTTTAATTGCATATGTTATTTTGCACGAGCAATTCCAATTAAATTTAAAACCTAAGCTTCGTAATAAAAATATGTACACACTCTAAAAACTCATTCTGTGTTAAAGTATTGAAACAATCTCCACAAATATGAATTTCTAAAATTTAATTCTTCACAGAAATTCATTTCGCATGTTATGTAATTTATATGTTTACATAACTTTGGCCACTATTTCTGAGTTATGTTCATACGAAAAAAAATCTTAGTTTTTAACTGTGAAAGAAATATTGTGTTAACTGACAAAAAACATAAAATGCCATGGAAATGATAAAAGTATGCGTTTTAACATAAACACACACTACGCTATCACTTATCCTTATAAAAAAAATAAACAAACATATGAATATAAAAACGAAAAATAATAAAATTTTTATATGATAATAAAATGAAAGGATTAAAAAATTCATATCAACATTTTATTTGCAGACAATGTCTGCTTTTTAAAATAAAACAATTATTTTTTTTATTTTCTTTGATTAAAAGAAAAAAAATAATGTAGGTACTTTAAAAAAATGTTTAGTCAAATTAAAATATACCAACTTTTGTGTTTGAATCCATGTGTAAATCAAGGACATTTCAGAGTCGTTTTACTACTTATTATAAGCAAAAAGTAAATCTTTGTAGCGGAAATTGTGTACAGCTTTAGTTTAATTATTATTTTTTTATTTGCAGTAACAACTATGTTATGTAAAAATATTTTGCTTTTAACTTCAAACTGAAGTACCCAAACATTTGTAGTATGCATTTATATTATACGAAACTATCATAATTGCGGTTGTAACATAATAACAGGTTTGCCAATAGGTACGGGTAAATATAATTTTTTTGTTTAATTTGATAGGCCTACCAATCACATTATGTGTGTGATATTACATAGTTCAAATGAACGCTGCGTTTTCGCTGTGTATTCCGCATTCGAGAGGTACAACTTTCGATTATTTTGGCATACAGATCAGGCTAAATTTTACCCTTAAAAAAAATCTACCGGATGATACGATCTCGTTAGCCAATTCACGTTGCCTTTGCGTGAGATAACTACCAAAGTGTAAAATTAGAAACGGACCAGCACTGGCAAAACACCGAAATGGGTGGTTTGAGTATATAACAACATTGCTTTCCCAACGCCTAAATTATGATACCGTTCCACGGTGGTAAAAATGCTTTACAAATCACTGGAAAAGCAAAATTTAAGGCCTCTCCCGAGGCCCAAGTCAGAATACTGTTCGATTCAATGATTTTCAATGTACTGAGACCAAGAACACAAAGTGCCTTCGCAAGTATGTTCTCTACCACCATGAGTACTCATAACTCAGGAATTTAAAATGACTCTCAAATAGATGATTCCTGTATCTATCTTATTTTGACTTCAAAAACTCTTTAAATATACACACTTTTTTTAACCTGCTTTTTGAAAAACAAAATAATGTTTTCGGAAATCAATCAATCTTCTAACGCTGTTACGCAATGAAATTTATATCATGTTTTTGGCACAAAAAATAAATTACATTGTAAAACAAAATAAATATACGGGGTATAGGGGGTTTAAAAGTTTATGTCTGGCCCTATGTTTTTTTTTTAAGTGTTTAAAGAATCCCCCCTTTTACAAATGTTTATTGTGAATTGCAAATTTAAGGTATAGAATACGTACATGTGGTACAAAAATGAATTAAAAAACTTAATCAGCGATTTGCATTTCGCAAACGAATATAGTGATGCAAAAATTTTACTTTTTGCAAAATATTTTTTTTCCAATTATTTTTGCAAACTAACCACTAAACTTTTTTATAAGAAATAGGTATTATAGTTCCTAGATTATGAATTTAAAATAACCGCACTTAAAAAATTGCAAAATAATAGCGGAACACTAAAAAAGTCTTTATGGTACAAAATATTTATTAAAAAGCTCAGTCAGCGATTTACATTCTGCAAGAGAATATATTGATGCAAAAATTTTCCTTTTTTGTAAAAAAAATTTTTTTCCCCATTTTGTTTGCAAACTAACCACCAACCTTTTTTATAAGAAATGGTTATTATAGTTCCTGGAATATGAATTTAAAAAAAGCGCACTCAAGAAATTGCAAAGTAATGGTGGAACGCAAAAAAATCCTTATGGTACAAATTACTTATTAAAAAGCTTACTCAGCGATTAACATTCTGCAACCATTAACATTCTGCAACATTTTCCTTTTTGCAAAATTTTTTTTCGCGATTTCTATTTTTCGCAACTAGCCGCCACACTTTGTTTTATGAAATGGGCATCATAGTCGCTAGATTATAAATTTTAAGAGAGCGAACTCAAAAAATTGCAAAATAATGGCGGTACTCGAAAAAAGACTTTAGGTGGAAAAATTTAATTAAGAAACTTAATCAGCGACTCACTTTCTGTAAAAAAATATATTGATGAAAAAATTTTCCTTTTTGCAAATTCTTTTTCGGGATTTCTGCTTTTTGCAACTTTATTTTACGAAATGGGTATTATAGTCGCTAGATTATAAGTTTTAAAAAACAGCACTTAAAAATTGCAAAATAATGGCGGAACTCGAAAGGTCTTTATGGTACAAAATATTAAATAAAAAGCTTAGTTAGCGATTTACATTCTGCAAACGAATATATTGATGCAGACATTATATTTTTGCAAAAATTTTTTTCGCAAATATTTTTTACAAACTAACCATCACACTTTTTTTTAAAGATTATGAATTATGATTCTTATATTATGAATTTAAAAAACCGCACTTAAGAAATTGCAAAATAACGAAAGACAAAAAAAGATATATGTTACAAAAAATTAATTAAAAAACTTAGCAATTTACATACATTCTGCAAACAAATATATTGATGTAAATTAACATTTTCCTTTTTGCAAAAATTTTCTTCTCGATTTTTTTGTGTGCAAACTAATCTCCAAACTTTTTTATGGATATCATAGTCTCTACATTATAAATTAAAAAAAACGCATTTAGAAAATTGCAAAAAAATAGCGGAACACGAAAAAAGCGGTTATGATATAAGCGATTGATTTAAAAATATTATCAGTTATTTACATTATGCAAACGAATATATTGATGCAAAAACTTTCCTTTTTGGAAAAATTTTTTCCCGTATTTTTTTTCAAATTAACAACCAAACCTGGTATAATATTATATCCCAGCAAAATCTTTCATTATCAAATAAGTGGTTATATAATGAAACTCAAATTTTTTACTACTTATAATTCGGCGTCAGTAGTAGTTATTTTTGTTAGGCGAAGCCGTTTTTATAAGCAGTCTAGCTTACACGCGACTACTTATTTATTTATAAAGATAATGTTAATTTAGTAACTACTTATTTTTTAACCACTAGTAAGTATATAAGTAAGCCGTATTATTTAACAACTTGTAACTACTTATTTTTTAACTGCGTTTAAGCACACAAATAACTATTTTATTTATATACTTTTGTAATGCAGCGGGTAAGCGGGTGCACAAATTTTGTGCGTTTTTTCATGCAGCGAATATGGACAACTACTTAAAAAAAAAACGACCTTGTCAAACAAAAATAATGAGTTTTGACACCGAATTAAAAGCAGTAGGCCCTAATTCTACTGCTTATTATTTAGATATTAGTAATGAGCACCCATTACTGAGATTTTTCTGGGATATTATAGTCCCTAGATTATAAATTAAAAAAAAAGAAAAAAAATTACAAAATAATCGCTAGATTCGAAAAAAGCATGTAGTTATTTATTGTATGAAGGGATCCAAATGTTAGAACTATTCTTAATATAAAATTTGATAACACTGCATGACACTCAAAAACTTAATGGAGATCTGACCATCAGTTCTATATATTTCGGACATGCTGATTACAATAGCGTACTTTATTTTTCAATCAATGGTACAGATTTTTCTCTAAATGTCTTTAAATTTTCACGATTATCCATTCAGTTTTTTATATAAAAAATTTTTCAATTTCAATTAATATGAATTTTTTGTTTAATATGTAAGCACAGGACCTGTGGCCATATTTACGATACAAATGCGATGTGTTAATCTTGATATCTAAACCACTACTTAGCGTTTTATATAGGTTTTTTGCTATTTCAGCGACTGTAGTCGCCGAATGTACAATCGACCTCAATAAATATAATGCCTTAGTAAGAAAGCAATTAAAAGGAAAATATTTTAATAAAAAAAAAGGAATTCGTCTATAGCGGTCTATACGTTAAAATCGCGACTTTTCAAAAATTTTATATGGCAGCATAGCTTTGCAAGATGTCCCAAAGTTCAACTTTTAGTATAATATGGGGTTACCATATTATTTGATATATTGCACGTTTTGACAGCTACGATAATATTCCTTTTACGCGTATTTAAAGTTGAAATTTCCCTTTTTCATGGTTTCGTTAATAAATAATCTGCGATGAAACGAATATCCAATATTTGAATTTATACCTTCAGCAAACATCTCATGTTACTTAATTTATCAGAAAAATTTCCAATTTTCTGTCTTACCTTTAAGTTAAAATTGACTATAACTGAAAAAGATAGACTTTTTTAATACCTTAAAATTTAAGATTCTGGGATAAATCTTAAATTATGAAACTCAGATAAAACCATTCAGAAATGTAATGCATATATTTTCTAATCAATTTCAACGAAGTTTTATGTAATTGAGGTGCAAATTCCTAAAAAATAACGATTTTAAAAGATACATGTTCAAAAATCTACTTTTTTCATTTTGCCAAGTAAATACATATAAAATTAACTTGAAAAAAAAAGATATAAAATTTCTATTTCAGATTGAATTTTCTGCAAATGTTGGTGTAGAAGTTGTAATTCTTTTGATAAAATGAATTTAGTGGAATATCAATTTACATCTTATGTTGAAATTTTCCAAATCCGATTAAGGTATTTTACTAGATTTGCAAAATAAGAAAATAAGTGAAATTTTCACTTTAATTGCAATTATATCCTAGATCCTTTACCTAATCAAAATAAGTTGGTATTGTCATGAAACCCCAAAGTCTATACATTTAAACCATATTAAAAATGATCCCGTGCTTTAGTCATGTTTATGAATAAATAAGAAATTTAAAAAAAAAAATTGTCTTTTTGCTAAAAGTTAAATTTGCAAATATTTCAAAAAGTAGAGCTAATTTTAAAATTTGGTGTTCTCATTTGCGATATTCATCCTAAAAGCTATCAGATGCATTTTTAATGTTGTACTATGTAATCAAACATGCTGTATGGTTTAGAAATTTTTATTATAATATATTCTAGTCAGTGCGATCAACATTACCAATAAAATAATTGTTGCAGTTGACCGCAAGGCGTTAAAAGGAAAAACATATGCAAAACAAACCGAACAGCCAGATTTTGATAGTAAATTTTATCTTAACGCAAATAAAAAACGAGTAAAAAGGTTAAAGTCGGGCATGCCGACTATACAATACCCTACACCAGTCTGGTTAAAAGCCAACTAATGTTTGGATCCGAAATTCGAATTGTGTCAAAATTTTCTATAATGTGAGTCAGCGACCAAATTTCATTAAAATATCTTAATATTTCCGACCTGCAGTTTGTAACCAAGCCAATTTTGGGGGGACCCTTATATGGGCACTAGGTCTAAACATGGACCGATGTTCACCAAAATCAACAGGCTGCGTTATTGGGTCAACATAGGTCTGTGTACCAAATTTCATCAAAAGATCTTAATATTTGCGACCTGCAGCGTATAAACAGTATAATTTTGGTAGGACCCTTATATAGGCACTAGGTCTAAACATGGACCGACCGTCCTTGGGCCGATATAAGTCGGTGTACCGAGTTTCATCAAAATATCTTAATATTTGCGACCTGTAGAGTGCGCACAAGAATGCATGGACAGACAGACAGACGGACGGACGGACAGACGGACATCGTTAAATCGAAATAAAAAAAAATTCTGAGCCGATCGGTATACTATAAGGTGGGTCTAGGACCAAAATTTTTTGGTGTTACAAACATCAGCACAAACTTATAATACCCTGACCAAATAGTGGTGTAGGGTATAAAGAGTGAAGTTATCTCTTATTTAGATTTTCTAGTTTAATTGTAACTTAAATAAGAGATATTTACAATTAATTATATAAGAATAAGAAGAATGATGAATAAGGTCATAATTGTCCAGAAATTAAATACCATTTAGCTACGCAGGAAAATTTTCTGTTCCAAAGAATCGGTTGTAGAATAGCTACTTTTCCTTTACTTTCCCTTCTTCTCTCAATTCTAACACTGATTATTTTTGTTTGAAATAGTCCCAAAAGCAACTACTTCTATAGCTCCAAATTGGAACCGGTTGCCCTAGAATCAGTTCTGGAACTAGTTATAGAATTGATTCCACGCCAGTCATATGGTATCCCGGGAACTGGTTCCGGAACCAGTTCCGTGGAATTGGTTGCAGTGGAACCAGTTTCAGAACTGGTGTGGTCGGCTACCGATTGTAAAAGCATTTCCTGGGTACTGTCGAATAATGATCCTGAACCGAGCGAATAACGTCGCATATCATTTTACTTTCGATTCCATTTCGATTCAATTTAAAACAAAAGCGCAAACAAAGTCAATAAATTTAAAGTTACCAAACATATTTTCAGTTTGAAACCATAAATTATAAACTGTTAAAATGTAATTGGAATATTATATCAGTTTGTGGAATTCGGAAGAAAGTTTAAATTAGGGTTATAACCAAACATTTGCCATATCAACAGACTGTAAATCTGTATAATTGATTAGTAATATATTAGTAAAATAGCAGAACATTGCGTTTGCTAAGAGCTTATGAGAAAAAATCCATTCGTTCCCCTTTAACAGCTGGATGAGGTACAAATGCACCTTTTATGTAAATAATTTGAAAAATTTGTAATTTTTAGAAAATAATATCAAATGCTCATTCTAAAAGTTCCAGAGAGTAAAATAAAGTGTTTCAATAAAATAATAGGGATTTTGATATAAATTTTTATTCTAGCCGGAAATGGTATTTATGCAATGTTTACAAGGAAATTACGGGTTATTTTGAGTACGCCTCATATTAAAAAAAAAATTATATTGTAAAAAATGTAAAACCTCTTTTTTTATAGCCCGAAAGTTAATGACTAATTATTTTACATTAAAAATAAATTTTGGCTGCCGATGTAAACTAAAATATATATCCTATTAATATTAACTTGAAAAGGCCAAATTAGATTTTATCTTATTATACAATTTTTAAAAATTTAAATCCCATTAAAAACTGGCAATCTTGAATACTACCAACTGTAGGCTGCATATGCAAAAGTTCCGTTATTTTTCATAAAAATAACACTTTGAAAATTTTTTATTTCTTTATAACAAAATGTATATGACAGAAAGAATAAAAATTAAAACACGTTTTCACAAAACTACGAATTTGTGATATAATTTGAGATACTCAAAAAATATTTGATTTATATTATTTCGGATAACAATAGCAATGTTAACTAATTTCTTAATAATTTAACTGCAATTATTATAAAAGTTGCATTAAGAGAATACGCACAATACAAATAGAAAAGGAATCTTAAATCGTGACGGAAAAAAATTGAACAAAATAGCAACGGAAACGGAATCTGACTTTTATAACAGAGAACACATAGTCAGCCAAGTTGGTTATATTTTATATTTTTCTTCTTGCCACATTTCAACGTATTGTTGTTGTTTGACATTAGTTAGAATAAAAGGTTGTGAAAGTATTATTGTGTTATTGCTGTTTTTTATATATTTTTTAAATGTATAAAGTTAAATCCTTTGATATTACTAATGCATGCCCATGACGAAATCAACCATGTAGTCGTGCTATGCTTGTACTGTGATTGAAATTGTGTGAAAGTCTGGCAACATTAGTAAAATATTCTGAGAGTAAAAACAGGAGAATAAGAAATTCCGTTCAGAAAATAAAATAAATTTTATCTCTCACGGAAATCGTTGCACGATTTTAATTGTCAAATTGTATGGAAAAAAACGGGGACCTTCGCATTGTGCTTATACTCTAAAGGAATTAAGTACGCTAAAATCCCAAACGTATTGTACAAATTGTGAAAAATAATCCGTTGTAGGCATATCTCTATACGGATTTCATTCTTGCCTAAGGAAATCGTCAGGGGACGACGTTTTTAGAACTTCTGGAAATATTTGTTAAGTTAAAGTTATTAAGCAAATATTCTTGTAGGTAGATTTATACCTCAAATCGGTTGGTGTATGATACTAGCTTGATTTTGTATTGAACATTTTTTTTTGAGGACAGTCCAAATCTATAGTCATATGAAAATGACATAATTGCAAAAAGTACAACCATAGAGAAATAAATCACTGTCAAAAAATTTATAAAAAATTTTTAACATTAAAGTGATATTTGTCTAGAATGTTGGCAATTTCCTAAGTTTTTCTCCGTTTCTAGAGTTTTTCCTGTGTTTGTAATGTGTTTTTCCTGTATATATAATTACAAATTGTATTTTTTACTCTCTCTAATAGTAACTGTTTCATTTCATCAATCCAATATCACGTCAATACAAAATTAAGCAAGTGTCATACGGCCTTAAAGAATAAAAATATTTTGGAGCTTTAATAATTATAATTGTACTTTAAGTAAGTATTAATTCATATTTTTACTTCTAGATTCAAAAATGTTAAATCGAAATATTAAAAGAATACAAAATATTAAAAATATTCCAAAAACAAAATATTTTTCAAATTTATATTCAACATGATATCATCCTTTAAAAATTTTTTTAAAGGATGATATTATTTAAGTAATACCCCTATACACACATGCTAATACAACAATAAAGCATAAATAACAAAATATTTCATAGTCTTCAAGACTTTGCTGCTAATGTCATGTGTCAATGTTTGTTGCATATCGAATTGGTTTTATTTATTATATAAAGTGAAATCAGTTGCGCACATTTAACTATACATTAGGGTTGCAAATCTCGAAATATTGGGATTAAAAAAAATCCAAATCCCGGGACTTTTAAGCCCAAATCTCTTAATTTTTATAAAGGGTAGGGAAAGTGCGACACACTTGATTCTTTATAAGAGTTGTTCCCCTACTGCCGCAGAAAGTATAGTATACAGAAAATTGTTTTCTTTTTTCAATTGACCTAAATTTTGCACTTGTCACATTAGTACAATATTTATTTCGCATTTTCGCATTTTTATATGTGCTATCACCTATACATATTTAGATTGTTTTGTTTATTATTTTGTGAAGTTCACAATTTAAAAGTTCACAATTTAAAATACAAAACTTTGGTTGTTCAAATTTAAACACTAATGCGTTTTGTTATTAGTATCCGATCGAACAGTTCGGTCAAAAAGTGACATGAGAGTTACCTGAAAGCATTGTTGAAAAATTTCCTTACTGTTAACATGTTTGTTGAGCCAATTTAATTCGATTTTGAGTGTCAAATTTAAGGAAAACTCCGTAGTTTAGCTCAGGGGTATGGCATCACCAAACCTTATAAAAATATCGTTGTCACTAGATGGCACTTTGTTCAAAAAATTGACAATTTTCTTTTTTTTATTTAAATTTAAATAATAATAAACAACAAATCAAAAAAAACAAACGGATATTTCAAATTTTATTATTTGAATATATTCCTCGTTTGCTTTTTCCTTATTTTGAGCAGTTTTCAGCAGTTTTTGAGTTTTGAAATATACACTCAAAAAAATAAGTGAGTAGAAAAATTATTAAACATCTTGTATATCAGGTGTACTAGTTTTAAGCAATTTTTTTGCTGAAATTCCGTTTTTAACAAAAATTTTAGTTATATTTTTTTTAGCACTAAACTAATTTTGAACTAATAATTTACTAATTTATTTTGCTACAAAAATTGTGCTGATAACCATATTCATAGCGTGGACGACAACCAGATAGACAAAATGTAGATGTCGCAGCTTTTCTGGATGTAGTACAGACAACGGAAATGATAAAAAGAAAAACAACTCTACATATATTCTATATTTAAATTTTCAGCAAAGTAAAATTTCGCTACAAGTTTTTTGAGTTTTTTTCAGTCTACTAATATTCAGCAAAAAGTTTAGTGAGTTTAGCAAGAATTTTTTCATTTGCAATCGACTAAGTGTTAGCAAAACTTTTGCTGAAGATTACTATTTTTTTGGTAAAATTCAGCTCACTGATTTTCAGCAAACCTTTTGCTGAAATTACCAACTTTTTTGCAAGCACGCTCCTGACTAAAAATTTGCTAACACAGCAACATTTTTTGCTGACTTTAGTGACTTTTTTTTTGAGTGTAATATACTTGAACCCGGGATCAAACCAGTCTCTGTAAGCATTTGGAGGATATTTTCCAAGAAGATATTAAAGCGATATCTTCTACTTTTCATTTGAATGAAAATAATCAAGTATTTTGAAATTGTCTTCCGCTTTATCAATTGGAAGATAATTCGGAGTTATTTAAAAAAAAAAAAAATAATTCGAAAAAACAATAGCAAGAATAACAATAAAAATTTAGATACATTGTTTTCTTAGAAATGAATACTTCCATTTCGGAGATAGTCTTTATTATAAGTATGCGATTTATTGAGATTGACTACTTTTTTCGCAACCAAAATTAGTTTGCCATACTTTTTAAGTAATTTCGGTTGTTTTTTCATTCAATACTGTTGGCAGAAGAGAAACTGAGCTGAAAATGTTCACAGAAGTCGATCCTATGAGCATTAGTTCGATTCTCTTTGACTTTCAGTTTCTTCGTCCATTATACAACATTCAACGTTTTTTTCAGTTTTGCTCGTTTTTGGGCATTAACGTTCTTTTCAGCATTTCTGTCCGGAACTTTATAAACTTTAAAGGTAGAAAGACCGACGTTAATTTTAACTCTGCTCAAACAAGTTTCCTGACATTGAACGCACCTTCCCACTTTGCGGTCAGAAATGTTTTGAATCGCCCACTTTTCTTGTTTAATTTTTTGACCATTTTTGAAACACACTGCCTAGTCATGCGTAATTCTGTTGCAAGTCCACAATGAATTATTTTGAATTGTCTCAATAATTTTTTTGTCCGCTTGTTTTAGATTCTAGATTCCAAAATAAAAAACCATTAGAATTTGATAAACCTATACATTTTAAAATCTCACAAATTTCTGAACGATACTTTGATCAAGAAAAATTATTTTAATTATAGGTGGAAAAAAATTTATCAATTTACATTTAATTTTAATAAGTTTTTTTTCTAGGTAATTACCCTGCAATGCTAAGAATTGTTTCCTGCCAAAATACAGTTGGATTCTGAGGAAATATTTTCTAGATAAAATTCCTCAACTTTCGAAAGACTATACAGAGAAAAAACCACAGTTAAATTTAGTATGTATAATATCTTTTTATTTTGCATTTTCAAATTAGCGAAATGTATTAAAATAAATACAATTGTAGTTAAGATAAACTTTTTCGGATTTTTATTTATTTTTTTTTTATTTAGCCATTACGATAAAGTAATTACATTTGGCTTAGAAATGCTTTTTAACACCATATTTATCTAGAAGAACATGAAATGTGGATGAATAAGAAAACGAATTTGAAGCAGTTGCTTAAAAAACACAGTATTTCCCTTATTAGTAAAATCTATTTTTTTATTCATATGAGTCTATTTCTTACATTAAATTTTCGCATTTAAAATAAGTATAAATATATTTAATTTAATACTGAATTTAGACTGAGCAAAAACCACCTGGTTTTTGTACAAAACTAAATTACAAAAGCCAAGTCATTTACACTAGTTATTTAGTTTTTCTTTGTCACATTACTTTTTTATTACACACTTTTCTTTATTTTTTTATTGTTAAATTAATGTAAAAAAATTATTAATACATCTAACAATTAATAAAAACACACAATTTCAAACTAAAACAGAAATATTCTTAAAAAATTAAAAAATATTTTTTGACACTTGCTTTACTTCTATATTCGTTGTAACAAGGTGTATCGAAAATTAATTATAAATGATACCGGGTGTATCAAAAATGCACATTTCAGATATTTTTACTTGGTTTTTGGCAAAAACCAGGTGAAACCTGGTTTTCAGTTTGTGTGAAAATCGTATAGAAAAACTAAATTAATTTTGTAGTTTTCGGCTCAAAATCTAACAATGGCCAAAAACTACCAGTTTTTGCCCAGTCTAAATATACTATAAAAAGAAAACAAAATTTGTTTATCCTATATTTATTTTTATCGGGACATACATTAATTACATTAAAGGAATTAAATATGCTAAAATCCCAAACGTATTTTACAAATTTTTCGTAAGATTTCATTCTTACCTAAGGAACTCGTCAGGGGACGATGTTTTTAGAACTTCTGGAAATATTTTTTAAGTTAAATTACAAACTCAATGAGAATTTCTTGTTCTCGTCTACAAGCGTTTAGTTTCAAAGCTTTTTTAATTTCTTTTGTCTATTTTATTGTTGCTGTTATTAAAAAACTCAAAAATATATTAAATTTTACAACATGATCGGCATTGAACGTTTTGAAAGTATTTTATTATTGTATATATAAACGAGTAAAAAGGTTAAAGTCTGGCATGCCGACTATACAATACCCTACACCAGTCTGGGTAAAAGCCAACTAATGTTTGGATCCGAAATTCGAATGGGTTAAAATGGGGCTTGCGTCAAAATTTTCTATAATGTGAGTCAGCGCACCAAATTTCATTAAAATATCTTAATATTTACGATCTACAGTTTGTAACCAAGCCAATTTTGGGGGGACCCTTATATGGGCACTAGGTCTAAACATGGACCGATGTTCACCAAAATCAATAGGCTTCGTCCTTGTGCCAAAATATGTCTGTGTACCAAATTTTGTCAAAATATCTTAATATTTGCGACCTGCAGCGTATAAACAATATAATTTTGGTAGGACCCTTATATGGGCACTACACTCATAGAAAAAAGTTTGTAGAAAAGTTAGTAAAACTGTTGGTACTTCAACTTAACAAATTTTTGACTAATTTTTATTTAAAATTTAATTTTAAGTTAATTTTTTTGCTACCTCTACATTACTAACTTACAAATTTTTTTGCTATTTTTTTTTTTGTTGAATTTAGTTACTAATTATTAACAATAAATTTGCTAACTTTACAGTATTTTTCTGAATTTTAGTTACAAATTTTTAACAGAAGATTTGCTAATTTTACAAATTTTTTGTAAACTAAACCACTAATTTTGGAGCGCTTATAAACAGAATGTCAAATGACTCATAAAAATTACTGCATATTTTTAACTCGCCAAAAATAATGCAAAAAGTTTTTAAATAAAGCTAAATTGAAATGGTTGAAAATTTGTTTTACTCATAAAATATCTAAATTATTAAAATTTATGAGAAAAGTTTCTATTTATCGTAATACATTAATTTTCAAAGATCAAGGTTTATTTTGAGCGAACCATTTTAATATGAAAATTGTGATTAAAAGTATCTCTGGGGAGCAAGTTGAGTTTACGGGGATGACCCTAATTTTTTCCCCCAATATTGTACTTTTTAAGCTTATTTAAAGAATACGACATTTTTAATCGACCACACCATTCCTGTGGGTGGAGCTTTAGAGGTGAAAATGGAAACTCAAATAAATTCGGAAGTACATATCCGATCAGCAAACAATGATAATCAAAAGAAGGGTCTCTGAAATACATTTTGTTATGGTTAACATATTATTGTCTATAAATATTACCACTTTTACAAAAAATCATTCTTGGGAAATTTTCATTGGCATTGAAATATAATTGGCATTTCTTTATCTAAATGTCAATGCCAACAAATTTCATTACCATTCAGTGACAATTAAATTTTTTTCAATTTGCATTGATGAAAACAATGGTAATGAAATGTACACATAATTGAAGAAAAAGCATTGTAATATAAAAAAAATATAAGAAATACGCGAATTTTTAATTTTTTTTCTTAATTTTTTCTTTTATTAAAACATGAAAACATACGCCTATCATTAATTATAAATGGGCATTTAGGCATTGAACAATGCCAATTAAAAAAATTTTAAAATTGACACATTCAATAAACTGGTCCCAAGTATGTTTTTAAATACACATTTATTTTTTATTTATTAATTTTCATTTCATTTGCTCCGTTTTTACCTTTTTCCAGTCCACTAGTAATCTGCAAAAGTTTATTGATTTCAGAAAATTTTAGCAAAAATTTTGTAGATTTAACAGTTTTTTTTTGCTATTTTCATTCTACTATTATTTAGCAATTTTTTTGCTGATTTCAGCAAGTTAAATTGTGATTTGCAATTAACAAAAATTTAGCTCAAATATTACTAAAATTCTGTAAATTTAACAGCTTTTTTTTGCTGTTTTCATTTTATTAATATTTAGCAAATTGATTCTGCTAATATTAGCAGTTTTTTCTGCAGCATCATTTTTAACTAAATTTTAGTAACTTTTTCTGCTATTTTTACGGACTTATTTGTATGAGTGTAGGTCTAAACATGGACCGATGTTCACCAAAATCGATAGGCTTCGTCCTTGGGCCAACTTAGCTCTGTGTACCAAATTTCATCAAAATATCTTAATATTTGCGATCTGCAGCATATAAACAATATAATTTTGCGGGGACCATTATATGGGCACTAGATCTAAACATGAACCGATTTTAACCAAAATCAATAGGCGTCGTCCTTGGGCCGACATAAGTGGGTGTACCAAGTTTCATCAAAATATCTTAATATTTGCGACCTGTAGAGTGCGCACAAGAATGCATGGACAGACAGACAGACGGACGGACGGACAGACGGACATCGTTAAATCGAAATAAAAAAAAAAATTCTGAGCCGAACTGTATACTATAAGGTGGGTCTAGGACCAATATTTTTTGGTGTTACAAACATCAGCACAAACTTATAATACCCTGACCACATAGTGGTGTAGGGTATAAAAATTAACAAAAGATTAATTAGGAATCTGGGATAAAAAGTTAAACAATGAGATAAACCCGTTTACTATACCACCTACACACCAATAGAGAAAAGTCCGTAAAAAAATTAGTTAAACCTACTAAAAATTAGTTAAAAATGATGCTGCAGAAAAAAACTGTTAAGGTAGAAGATTATTTTTGCTATACACTGAAAATATTATTACAGTAACTGACTGTAGTTTATTTAAAAAGTTATAAGTACATTTATTTTTAAATGGTTATATAGTTATAACATTTTCAACTGTTTTTGTCTTTTATTTGAAAAATAAATTACATATAAATACGGATATTCTGTTACAGTCATTATTTTCATTTAAAATGTTTTGTTAAAAAAAGAAACACTTTTAGATTTCTAGGTCAGTTAAAAAAAAAAAAAAACAAATAAACTTAATATCATTTACTTTTACGCATTTTGTAGTTAATTTTTTGTAAGTTAAAAAAAGCTAAATAAATGAAAAATCGTTATTTTTTAAGGACTTTGTAGTTAATTTATTAAATTTAAAAATAAATTAAAATTTCTTTTATTTTAAATGAAAAGTTAGTAGACCGGGTTTCAAGTGATTTTTAAATTACATTTTCAGTTAATTTAAACTACAAACTATTTTAAGTTTATTTTTTCTATTTTTATTCTACTAATATTTAGCAAAATTTTCTGAAGATTTTACAGTACAATTTGCAATTTTTAAGAAATCTGCTAATTTTATAAATTTTAACAAATTTTTAGTAACTTTTTCTGCTAATTTTACAGATTTATTTCTATGAGTATACTACTACGTGGATAGGATTTACAACTATTAAAAATACTGGGTCCATTCGGTTCATAGAAAGGTCCTATTTGAAAAGGTGTTAAATGGTATTAATATAAAAGAAAACGTGTAGTTGTTATTTGGGTTGTAAATTTTATATAAAATCTGGCCATATTTGGGACTAGTTCCCATATAAATGCGTCTTTAAGGTTGAATGCTTGAATTAAATGGCAAGAAAATCTCTGGATCCCGAAAAATTATTATAATTCCGAAATATCCTTTTTTTAAATTTTCAAATTCCGATTTTAGTGATTTTTAACCGTCAATCACCATTGGCCTCCCTATTAGACGTATACTTACAGCGCAGCAAATAGAAAATTGAGTTCTTTGTATGTACTTTTTTCCTTATAAGAAAAGTAAATATTTGCTACTATTCTCAAAAATGTCACGTAAGTTAAGTAGTTGCCAATCACGTATTGTGCCAAACCCGCATGATTTTAGTAATTCCAGTACACGCTTGCATTGGCGTGCAACAATATGTTTTGCATTTTTAGTAGAGTTGCTAAAAATGTTACATTTATAAAGATACAAGCCAAAGTTCATAAAAATTGTGTTAGAAGGTTTTATTCGGAATATCTTGGACAACACCCAACACCTAAAATTTTTGGTATATATAATGTACAAACAAATACAGTGGCTTTATCCAGAAAAGCTTTCGAAGAATAATTTATAAAACGTTTTCTTATCCTTTTTCCCCTGTGCTTTTATGAACTACATTATGAGACAAAACGTTCGACAAAAGTAGAAAAAGGACATATTTTTAATGCAAATTATGATACTCAAATCCAGTTTTTAGTCTATGGTTTAGGTTTTTTACAAAGCATATTTTTTCTCATTAAAGAAAAGAAAATAATTTTTTCTTTGTAATACTATACAATACTTGTAAGACGTGTAAAATTTTTTCGTACAAAATTATTTAAAAATTGTCGACCAATAACCAAAATGTTGCGCTTTTATAATTTTTTCCTACTTTAGCGATTGATCCATAGTGGTTAGCATCGAACGAATAGTAGGATTCTATAACATTTTAACGACAAAATTCGGCAGTTAAGTTGTCAATTTTCTAAGAATACCTGTCAAATGAGCTACCGAATTTTGTCGTTAAAATGTTACATATTTGCCTCTCAGTGAACCAAAACAAGAAATAATTATTCATATATACATTATCAGCAGTCATAATAAGTTTAGTCTTTTTGGTGCCAACATGTGAAGAATTTTTTAGTACAGAATTATACAAAACTTTTAAAAAGTAGGAACTTTTGGACTGCCTTTTGTTTTAAGGTTGCTAAATCTAAAGGTTTTCTCTCATGTTGGCTTACGTCAGGCACTCAATAGTTGGCAAAAGTTAGTGAAATGAAAATATAATAGGTTGGTACGATTGTTATTAATATTATTTATTAATCTTGAGAATGAATATCAAACAATGATCATAGGTAATATTAAACAATGATTAACAAGAAAATCATTGTTTACACCTTTTTTAATTACAGCAACATTGATTAAATTTTTAATTATAGAAATATCTAAGATTAAGAACTTAAACATAAATGTTTCACCCTACAATTCAATATTAGTACTCCCATATTTTTCTAATGTTTGAAACATTTTAAAAGGTCGATTAATTAATTTGTAAAATAAAAATCTTAGAATATCTCATTATGCCATCTAAATGATGTAAATGTTTATCAACGTGCCTAGTAATATACAGTGGTGGAAAATATAATAGAAACGATTCAAGTTTTTCCTAATTTTATTCTCGTTGCCTTTATTTTTAAAGTGGCTAAGTTTTCCCCAAAAGACGAGAGGATGGTTCAGAAAATTGTACAAAATTTTAACGTAACGTTTGTTTTTTTACTTTGTCATTTATTATTTTATTTTAAGTGGGCGTAACTCTCAACGAAAAATTAGCAATATCGACCTTTTATAAAATTACATAGTAAAATTTAGAGAGTACTGATCGGTTCCATACAATCTGTATATTTTTGGAAATCCTATAAAATTTCTTTAAGTCTTGCATTATTTTGATCTTCAAATAGCCGCCAGACTTAAAATGGAAGTACCTTAAGCATGACCAAATTTTTCATTGTTTTTAGCGATTTTAAATAAAGTTAACAACACTGAAATTTTAAAATGAATAGTTTTATGCTTTTCTTACCACAATACAGGGTCCGCCATCTAAGGTTTTTTTTTTTTGTCAACTAGTGCTTATTTCGTGAATGGTAACTCTTAGCTCATGTCTGATTTGACAGATAATTAGTTTTATCCTTCCGTTGAACGAATATGGTTGTGTGTGGTTGGTCCAGAGCCATAATTGGGCCATTTTTCTTCGAAAATGAGCAACGAGTGGCCGTTACAGTCAATGGCGATCATTATCGGGACATGTTGAACGAATTTTTGTTCACAAAAATTGAAGAGGAGGCTATTGGCAACATTTGGTTTCAACAGGACGGCGCTACGTGCCACACAGCCGAAGCTACACTCGATGTTTTGAGCCCTGTTTTTGAAGATCGCATTATCAGCCGCAGAGCTGATGTAGTTTGGCCACCTCGGAGCTGCGATTTGACACCGTTGGACTATCATTTGTGGGGTGCCGTCAAAGATAAGTGTTACGCCGACAAGCCAGAGCCAATTGACGCTTTAAAGGACAATACAGCTGCACACAATCGATAATGTGCTTAAAAATTGGGCCGATCGTGTAGGCTACTGCATGGCCAGCCGAGGCAGCCATATGAATGAAATTATTTTCCATTATTAACCGGAAGGATTGTACTTTCAAATAAAAAAAGAAATTTGAGAAAATACTCAGTAGTTTTTTTTATAGCATTTTCAAAAAAAAAAAAAGTTATTTGGCGGACCCTGTATAACAAATCAGTTAAGATTTTTTTTCGTTATAGTAAAAAGCATTTCATACTAAAATTTCAGTGTTGTTAACTTTCTTTCAAAATTTCTAAAAACAAAGAAAATTTTGGTCATGTTTAAGGTTCTGCTATTTTAAGTCTGGCGACTATTTGTAGATAAAAATAATGCATGACTCAAGGAAATTTTATAGGATTTCCAAAAATATACAGCTTGCACAGAACCGATCAGTACTCTCTAAATTTTATTATATATTTTTATAAAAGGTCGATATGCCTAATTTTTGGTTAAAAGCCACGCCCACTTAAAATAGGTGATAAAATAAAAAAACAAACATTACGTTAAAATTCTGTACAATTTTCTGAACCAATTTTCTGAACCATCTTTTCTGTGTTTTGCTCAATTTCCTTTTTAACCAATTTAAAACATTATAGATGTGTTTTGGAAATATTAGCAGCTTTTGCAACATAACTCAGGATTTGTACAGCTGTTACGCTAGGCTTAAATGAGGAAATATGCACCCACTTTTGATTAGCAATAACTTCTAGGTCTTTGGAATTATTATCTCCAAACACCACAGGCTTACATTTCTTTTTTTTTTGTAGATAACATTAGTCCATCCAGTATTGTTAACTGGGATATTACTTTCTGCTTGAGAGTATGCAATTGAAGCTGAGCTAACAGTAGGTCCATTCGATTACTGGATAATTTGTACAAATTTGTACAAATTTTTACTGGATGGCGTTCGTTTACATAAACACTTAGTAAACAGAGAGAAAAGAGAGAGAATAAAGTGACAGTTCTATGTTGAGAGTTTCTAAGTCTTCTTCTTTTTATTGCAAATTTTTACTGGATAAATTTTTGCCAGTAAGAATTTGCAAGCAGAAAAAACATATGTTTCGAGAACATATGATTTTTATGGTAAATAAAAAAAAAAATATTTTCCAATTATATTATTTTATGGAAATACAAAGCAGTAAAACTTTCAAAATAAATTATGAAAAAGATAAGAAAACCTTCTAAAAATGTTCTGCTTAAGGTTTAACATCAAAAATTGTCTTCTTTCATGGCGACCATTTAAAATTTATTTGTATATTTGGTGTTGTAATCAGCTGTGTGTACAAACTTGCAAATTGTTGCAAATTTTCTGTTCGCGTACATGTTTGGGAAAATTTTATTTTGAGAATAAATCTTGTCTTACTCTCTGAAAGTTTGTACTGAGTAATTCTTACTGGACTTGACTGAGAAAAGTAATCGAATGGACCTAGTATTGTTAGAGTTTTGAGAACAACAAATGCTAGCTCTTCGTTTAGAATTTAAAACGTCATTTGGCTCAGTAGCAGCAATAACATCATTTGGTTTAATAGTAGCAATAACATCATTATGAATATCATCATCATCATGTAAAGAAAGACAAAGACTAGCTCTAGGTATTCGCATATTAGAATTTAAGACATTATGACTTAGTTCAGTAGTATCAGCAACATCTTTACGAAAAGCATAATTAGCAGAACTTGTAAATCATTATTTTTTGAATTTAAGCTTGACTCAGCATGTATGTTTTTATTTTTAATGGAGGCACTCTCAACTGCATTGTTGTTGTATATGCAGGCATTGAATAACTTTTATAATTCTCTTACTTCATTTGACAAAATTGTTATTATAGCAATTAAATTATTAGAACCTTTAGCGCATTTATTGCAGTTATAAACAATATTATTTGATGAAATTAAAACATTATAATCACGATCACTATTGACACCAGACATGCGCGGTTCCAGCAATTAATATAAGGGGAAAAATCATACGCCACAGTAGACAAATACATTGAGTTGTCCACTGAGGCGTATGATTTTTCCTCTTATATTAATTGCTGGAACCGCGCATGACACCAGAGCACCCTTTATGGAATAGACCACTGCATGTTATGCATCTAATAAATATACTACCAGCAGCTCTAAAGCAACTAACACAAGCAGTATTAGACTGCATTAGGAAGAAAAAATAAAAATTAACTTGTTTAAACGACAATCACTGCAAGGTAATTTCGATTTTTTTTTGCCGAACTTAGGGGTCGCCTTTTTAAATTTTTCGTTATATCTTCGGCATTTACAGACGGATTTTGAAGTGTGTTATATCGACTTTTTTGCATCGAGGAAGCCAGTGGAGAAATCAAATGAAAAAAAAATTAAAAAGGTGACTCCTACATTCGGTAACAAAAAAAAAATTAAAAAATTTTCGGCTGAAATTATCGAAAAAATTTCCTTAGCAAAAGTTTTATGATTTTTTTTGGAGCTTTAATTTTTTGAAATTAGGGTTGCACACTAGGGTTGTAGCAACTGAGATCTAGTGGGTAAATACTAGAACGGAATTCTTGAGTTCAATGGGCCTTAGAGTAAAACATTGGTCCCCTCGACACAAAAACATCGATATGTCATACTTTATGATCTGACTGTAAATGCCAAAGATATAAAGAAAAAAAAAAAAAAAGGCGACCCCTATGTTAGGCAAAAAGAAAAAATATTTTTCGAAACCTCCTTGCAAAAATAATTTAGATTCGATGGTGTACGGCGAACTTTTACTCAATGAATAAAATTAAGATATTCCTTAAGCACGCAAAAATCACTTTTTATTTGAGGAATTTAGAGATTGCGGATTAAAAAAAAATTCGGTTTAAAAAGTGGAAAAATTCACCCTCATCAATGTCATAATGTCCCCTGACATTCTAGAAGACAGAAATATAATGTCTCAAATATATCTCTTGTTATCCATTTTGATCATTTTATATGAAAAACTTGTGGCTGTATGATTTTAAATTACACATATATTTCTGGATGCTTTCATATTTTGTCTCGTTTTACAGAAATGGTTTAATTTTCTTATTAATACCTGTATGAATAATATGCAATTAGTTTTTCTTTTGTAAACCATTTTTCCAATTGTGTGGCAACTATAACTTAAAATTTGGTATTAGTACTGTACGGTTTTGGGTGACATACACTGTATATTTTAATTTGACATTATATAAAATTCTCTTTAAAACTTATTGTATTTTATTCGACTATTCATGAATTTGCTTTCCTTATTTGTTTTTTGTTTTGACCCTCGAATTGTGTATTATAAAATTACATTCAGAGGAAATAAAAATTGTTGTCAAAGTTGTATACGAAGCTTCCTTCTCAACACTGAGGTTTTATATCAAGGATTTCCTTTTTCAAAATGAATTGTCGTTTGTTTGGTCAGAGAATACTTTATTTGCTTAACCATGCATACTTTGTGAATAGAAGTAGTAAAAAAACTAAAAAAATACGGAAGGTCAAAATTTTGTTTATAATGTAAAATTTTTTTTACCAAGCATATAAAATGGACATTAGGCTGTCCCCAATTTTTAAAATTTTAGCATTTCACGATATACTATCACTCAGTCTTTTCAGTCACTTTGTATATTTTGTATGGAAATGCAAATGTATTTAGAAACAAATTAAATGAAAACACGACCACTGACTTCACTAAATTCATCTCACATTTACTTTTGTTTTTGACTGTTAATAAAATGAATCACAAATTCATCAAAACAATTAACAAAAATAATTTAAGCCCTTATGACACTAGCTCTTTCACTTTTTCTTGACTTTTTTTAGGTTTTTATTTGATATTTTCCTATTCCTTTTTAATTTTTAGTAAATAATCAAACAAAATCTATCACAGAAACCCTTAAAAATTTCAATAAAGTGAAGAAAAAGCTAGTGAAATAAGGTCTGTAAATATATTTTTTTGTGTATTAAGGTACGTTTACAATAATGGAGTACGCCAATCTGTAGCAAATTTAGTTCTTTTCTCTTTCTTACTAATACATTTTTGTATTTTGCTATCTTTTTTTATTCCACTCCAGAGTCAAACTGGTTCTACTCTGGAGTGCGGATTTGTTTCACTCTATTTGTCTGTTAACTGTTTAACATGACAAATAGAGCTTAAAAACACATCACTAATTTGTTCACATCCCTAATTGTCAACAAATTAGAAAAAAAATATTTAGAAACGTAAAACCAACACAAAATATTTGTATTGGGAATTTAAATATAAATTAAAAAATTATTTCAAAATATAAGCAGTCGTAATAAAGCCTGGAAATTCGCGAAACAAAATGTAAGTATTTAAGTGTCGAATATTTTTTGAAGTAACTCTACTCTGCATTGCGAACAGTTAACATTTCAATCTGTGCTGCAGAGTAGAATCACTCTACCATTGTGAAAGCGCCTTTATTTTGAAAAACAAAATGAGCGAATAAATGAATATTATAAATTTTCAGTACTTTACATTGTTTTTTTTTAATGAGTTACAAATGTAGTTAAAATTTTCATTTCTTCTAAAACTGAATGTTATTTTCATTTGAAACAGCGAAATTAATATACTAATTAAACAACTACTAAATTCTGACTGCAGAAGTTCCCTGAGTGAAGAAAAGAGTTTAGAATGGGGCACCCTAATGGTTATGTTGTTTACTTGAAAAGGCAATATAAAAATTGTACGTTTTTTTAAAGTTAATTTTTATCTGGTTAACTAAATAACCAAAGAATGCAAAAAATCCCGTTTTAGAAATATTTTAAAAATTTCGTTAACCCTTATTCTGCAAGCGTCATCATTTAAAATACAATTTCTGGTAACGATATTTCGAAAATGGTATTTGATATAACAGCGAAGTAAAACGCATAGGATACTTATAGTATAAGAAATGGCTACGACCACAAATAAAACCATTTTAGGTTATCATTTTTATTGCAATTTTATTTTTCGCTGGGGCTTCACTCAGTTTGCCCAGTTTCGTCAAAGGGTCTGCTTATTTTGAAATAAAAATACGATGACTGTTTTAGTTTTAATCAAACAACCTTTTATAATACGATTTACGGTGGCGGCCCTCCGTGGTGACGGTGCCTTTATAACTTAAGACTCGAATTTGAATTTGAAGACTACAAATGCATACGAACGAGAATAACTTTAAAGAATACGAACACATAAGGCGGATAATAAGCAGCTGTTCTCGGGTATTAAAAAATACGGCTAAATACGACGGTATTGACGAATACGGACAAATACAAACGCGAATAAGCAGCGATTCTCGGATGTTAAAGACTACAGCTATCGGGTGTTAAATACTACGACTAAATACGAACGAGAATAACAGCGCTTCTCGTATGACTAACTACTGATAACAAAACTAAACACGAGGTTCAAGCTTATTAAAAACTGCATTAGCGGATGCAGAAAAACATGAAATGTTGTAGAGGGTTGGCCTAAAATTATCTAACTTTTTTATTATATTTTTCCAGCATTTTGTAAAGAAGACTTGGGGAATTTAAAATGGAACAGTACACAATTGAACAACGTGTCCAAATCGTTTCCGGCAAAAAGCAGAAGTAAATCATGATTTTATTCGTAATTTAATTATGAGCGACGAAGACCATTTCCAATTAAATGGGTTATTTAATAGGCAAAACGGCAGGATTGGGCTACGGAAAATTCAAGAGTAGTTCAAAAGCGATTACACTTACTTATGTATATAGTTTGTTGCGGTGTTTCGTCGGAAAGGATAATTGGACCATGTTTTTTTTTTAATTAAATATCGGACAATGTTGGAAAAATTTTTAGGACCAGCCGTGGAAAACCATTCGCAGGTATGGTTCCAATAGGATGGAGCCACAGCGCACACTGCGAGGGGCACAATATCTCTTTTAACTCAAACCCCTTGGGTAATTTTAGGCCACCCTGTATAGCAACCAAAAAAGATTTTTGGGAAAATCTCCACTTTTTATACTTTTTGCATGGCGACATGTCTGAAATTTACGAAATTTAAAATTATTAAAAGAATATTTTTTGTTAGATTTGAGATCATACAAGTAAATTACAGAGAATAAAAATTTAAAAAATTCGATAAGGCCAGCAGGATGGAATACGTATTTTCGGGTCCCGCTACAGACCCGTCTTTAGCATTCATGCGTTGGTGGGTTAATAATTGATGAGGGTCGACTTATATTGAATTCCAAACAAATAAGCTACCGTAAACACAACTAAATTAGAATAACATCAACGAAATTTAACAATGCTATTTTTATCCTCTGTTATTACTACTTTAGCTTTGAACTTTATTTCTATTCTTTAATTCTTTTCATTGAAATCTAACATGCATGTTGGATTTTAATGAAAAATACAAACAAAAGATGAAATAACCAAAATCGAATCATTTTGTTTTTTAAATAAAAGAATATCCAAGAAAGGTTTGAATTTCTATTTTACCTTTTATTATGTATATCTATAGTAATTATAAAAATAAAAAAAAAATTAATCAGAAGTTGATTGGTATGCAAAACGTCGCACTTTTTTCGAATTCGTTAAACTAGTGTTTGCACGAGATTTTCGTTTACTTTTCTGGCTGCCACATTCTAATTATAAACTCTTCTACAGCTGACACTGCCGAACCTGTCTTCTTTAAAGTTCTCTTTGTACTGGTCGCTATTCTGGACCATTAAGTAGGTGTATGGTTTTCTTTGTGTAGAAAATCGATCTAGTTGTTTTAGTACCACACTGAACCAAAAATAACGGTGAAATCAACTAAAATCCATATTAAATTGATGAATCGGTAATCACTATACAACCGACAAAACCTGTCGTCAATTTAACATATTGTTTAGTAAATTTACATTTTGACGTTTGACTATTTGATGTGGTGTTATTTTGACAAAATATTGTCAAATATGTTAACAAAAATTAGTTACGCCAACAGTTATATTTCATCAAATAGAATAACTATTTTGTTGTTTTAGCAATACATTTTATTCAATTCAGCAATGCCTTTTGTTCAATTAATTCTAATTTTATCGATTGATTAATATTTTTAGTAATATTAATATTTTCAAACGCGTCTATAGACCAAATACAATTAATATTGTAATTAATATGTATTTTTATTAATTCTAATTTAGTAGGTTTGAGATTAAGAAGAAGAATAAACATTTTCTTCATAAGTTATAAACACATTAAATTTGCTACTCAGATTTTTTTAGATTTATATTTTATTAGTTATATTTTATCAATATAAGGTCTAAACAAAATTAATTAATTTGATAAAATATAAAAATAATGAAATATAAAATTGAAATAATAATACTTATGTACACACTCAAAACTATATTATTTAAACACATACCCAAAAACATATAATTTATTTAATATCTTTAACAATTAAAATATGTACATTTTATATTGAACACATTTTATATCAAATTTTACAATTCACATAATACTCGTAACTATAAAATTATATAAATTTATATTAATTAAAATTATGCATTGAACAAATCACAACAAGTCACTAAATTTAATTTCTTAATGTTGGTTTTTAATTTTTATTTAAAAAACAAAAATTGTTTTTTCGACCTTTTTAATTGATTAATTAGAAATATATTAATATTAAACGATCGTCTTTTCATTCCTGAAAGTGTAGAGGTTTTTGAAAACAAAAACTCTGTGAAGTATTTGTTGGGAGAATATTCTGATGAAGAAAAATAGCAGTTTATGAAAAAAATTACTTCTTATGTTAATTCATAATAAGTAAATTGGTCTCGAACTGAATTAATAAATTTCTAATTAATTTAATTTTTAAATTTATTAATATTTCCACGCTTACATGAGGAATGACGCGACAAAACTAACCACACTAATTTTTTTTCCTACAGATTTAATACGTTTTATCAAATCGAAGAACAATTTTATTAAAATAACTTTACTGACTAACTATTTGACAAAAATTTTTCAAAACAACAATTGCTTCGTAGAGTATTTTTGCTTACAATAAGTATGTGCATTTCAAAAACAAAACAATTGATTTCAAAAAACATATATTAATTTAAATAAAAAAAGATATTGTTTTAACAATTTGTTTCATCAAAAAGTAACAAAATATTTATGTTGATTTCACTTACTACTTTTGGTTCAGTGCACTTAGTCGTGTGTCTTGTTAAATGAAAAGTAGCAGTGTTGCCATTTCAGTGCTTTTCGGGTATTTTTTGGTGCTTTTCTCCTTCCCGTACCCGTTGATTTTTTACAAATACCCGTTTAAAAGAAGCGGGTATTTACTGTGCTTTTTCAGATTTTTGGCAGTGCTTTTTGTACAGTTTATAGTTTTGGTATTTGTTCTCGTTTTTTTTAAATTTTGCTTGAATTTTCTGTCAAAGTAGAAAAAATAATATTAACTATACAAAAAATACATTTTTTCACAATGTTTGTAGCACAATTTTAAATAGCAACTTCGTTATATTTAAACTTCAAAATTTTGAAATATTAGTTTGGTGCTTTTTTACCCCTTTTTTTGGTTATTTTTTGAACCTTTTTTATTCGATTTTACAAAGTAAAAATGTTGAAGTTGTTTGTATGAATATAATAAAATTACAACTTCTTTATATCAAATCCAAATTTTTATTGGAAAATTTAAAAGACAAATTTGATATTATGAAAACATAAAACTTGATGTACAAAAATTAAAATTAATAAATAAAAATGAACAAAGTGAATATGTAGTGGGACACTACAAATGTGTTTTCAAATTCTTGACTTAAAGTTTTCAATTTTAACCATTTGTTGTACCAGTTGTAAAGAAAGGTTCCAATTTTCTTCCACAAGAACAAAATGTTTGCCAAACCAAGTACTTTTTGGGAAATTTGGGCTTGATTTTATTTTTACAATGACATGGAGTATCAACACGGCTATATAGTGTGTAAAAGTCTTGTCCTGAAATGTACCGGAATATGTTTCATCACCCATCATCACGTAATTATATTTTGTTAATTGCTTTCTTTAAAGACGTCGACTTCATGTCTATAACATCATACATGAAACTAATTAATTAGGTGGACTAATTAATTGATGATTTCATTACCATTACATTGATATCAATTGTAATGAAATTATTTTCATTACCATTTTTTTAATTAATGGTAATGATTCTAAAATTTAATTTCATTGATTAATGACAATGACTTTAAATTTCATTACCATTGATAATGAATACATTAAAAAAAAATAATTGCCATTGACAGAAAAACGTAAAAATGAAGTAAAACCCGCTGAAATCGCAGATGGAATATGCTCATTCAGGCTCATGCTCATTTGAAATTAAATATTACTTGCCATTCCATTATTATTTGTATCCAGGTAAAATTTAACGGAATGGAATGGGATCCTCCTTAAAAAATTATGTTTTATAACTTCCCCGGCCAAACCCGTTGTTCGTTTTCATTTGCCTGAATTGTTTTGTAAACAAATGGTTTTTAATCAATTCTAATTAGTTTTTTTTATATATTAGTGTAATTTCATTACCATTAGTAATGATTTTTCTAATGAAAAATATTTAATTACCATTAAATGGTAATTAAATTTTTTTCATTGTCATTAGTATGAACTAATAGTAATGAAATTTCAATGGTAATGAAAAATTCCCATGTATGTATAACATTTAAGTCCATTACGCTGTTTAACATTCTAAAAAAATTTTGTAATTTCTGACCAGGATCCTTAGTAAGAGTTCATTGCTTTTTGTGCCGCTTTAAAGTCTCTTTGGCCAAGCTCACCTTTCATTCATTGAAGTTTCTTATCACTTCTCTAACCGTGAAATATGGTAATTTATCTTTGGTATAACACTTTTATTTAAAACTATTTAAAATATTAAATCTATTTACTGAAATAAGATCAAGAAATAATAGCCTAATTAAATCATAAATCTAATTGTAATAAGCAAAGTAGTTTTTAAAATAGCTAAGTTTAAAAATGGTTCGATTTTGGTTATTTAAAACTTGGGCATGGTGTGAAAATATGGTCTTTGGTCATACCAATCTTCTTTGAAAAATTCGAACGATTTCTTAATTCAGAAGAATATGGGTTAAAGGAGTGACAACCAAATATAGAGTTGCGTCTTTGATATAAATTTATTTACATAAAATAATCCAACAAAGAATATATTTAATGTAAAGGTTTAATGGTTATTTAAAAAGTAAATCCTTAAAGCTATTTTCAAATAAATAAATATTATAATTACAAGCATTCCCCATCAGTAATTAAAAAAGCAAAACACATACAATAAGGGCATATTATACTAGTTTGAAAATGTCCTTTAAAAAAATCGCTTTTATAGTAATAAATAGAAAAAGGAATTTTATTCAAATGCATGTTTTTCTCGAAAGTTCGAAACTAATATGGAATAAATATTAATTGAATTCATTGAATTCAGAACAAGCTGGAATTGATTAAAAGTTGAATATTTTATCAGAATTGCATGCTTTTGCATATTCTGACTTCAAATGCATATCGGGTGAAATTTTAGTGCATGTTTTGCTCTTTGTGATGCATATTTTTTATTTGTTCATATTTTTTACTTCAAGTAGGATTTTCTTGATTTGTTAAAAATACAAAACAAAAATTGATGCATTAAAGGAATTAAATGTGCTAAAATCCCAAAACTTTTTTAACAAATTTTGAAAAATAATCTGTCGAAGGAATGTCCCTATCCGGATTTCATTCTTGACAGAACAAACATCAGAGGACGACGCGTTTTTAGAATTTCTAGAAATATTTTTTAGATAAAATTACAAACTCAATGAGAATTTTTTGTTCTCGTCTAGGAGCGTTATTAAACAATTAAAATATAAAAAAAATCTGCTTCCATATTTTTGTTCAAATAAAATAATTTTTTTTTGTAATTTTGAAAAGTAAATATTCTTAAAAATCTTTTTAACCTAGAGGAGGATTTGAATTTTGTGCCTATTTGCGAACTAAATAATTTAAGATTTTTTACTTATTAAAGTGCATTATTTTTGTAGAAATAATTGCATTACTGCATATTATTATGCTTTTAATGCATATATTTTTTTTAGCCATCCTCTTTAGGCGCATATTTTATTTTTATGTAAATTAAATTCACTAACGAAAACTCTACTCATTTTACTGGTTTGTCATTTAATTCATTAAAGGGTTTGCTCTCTTTAGGATTTTTTTTATTATTTTTTGGAACATTTTTGAAATAGTTACAGTAGTTTTTCAGAATCTAGTTATATACATAATTAATTTAGAAGAAGAGTGGGTATCAGTTTCAGAAACTTCGTACTGCAAAGCTTTGTTTTCTTTGAAAAAAAAATAATAAATATTCGGGAATCTGATCTTTTTCCTACACTTAAGGTAACACGCCTATTACAAAATTTGGCAAGCATTTTTCAAATCGATTTAACTAATCTTTAACAAAATTTAAGTTAAAAACAGATTTTAATTATCTTTTATTTCACACAATACTAAAATCTTCAGGACTTGCACCAATTTTGAGTGTTAATTTTCAAAATTATTTATAACAAATCTTTAAGAACCTATTTGCTAAATTTTACGCATTATATTATTTAAATATGAAATTCTCATGTTTCTTTTATTACCCTGTAGTGGTAGCACTACATTTGAAGTTTTAAAGATGAAATTATTCTCCTATCCTATTCTCCGGATTTTTTTTAAGGATCAGTTTCTTGAAAACTAAGTAGGATAAAGCAAAATATATGAAAATTTCGACTACATCTAAATGCATAACATATACATAAAGAGGTTATCTATATCCACTTGGTAAAACATTTTCAATAAAAATTCCATATCTATAAGTGAGATAGAGCAATATGGACAAGATAGGAGGAAAGTCCAGAGCCCCTTAAATCTTAATAGCCTGAATAAATTTAGTAAGTTATTAAAAGTAAAACTAAATTTGTTAAATAAAAAATAAATAAATAAATGTGGTTAAAATTAACATATCGGTTGTAAGGCGAAAACAGGTATAAATTTTTTTTTTTTTTTTTTATATAAATAATTTTTATGAGGTCATTATTTTGAGTGTATTGAATGTATTCAAGATACAAAAAAAACTTAAATATTCTTTATGAATGTCAGGCGCTATACTTTTGTGTGAGTGAGTGAAATTTTACTGACTTACCAATATTGATCGAAATTTTTCCTTAGTACTCGCAATAAATACTTTAGTAAAGATATTTTACTTAACAATTTTTACTAATTTTTAAAAATATTTTTATACGCATTTTTTTAATTTTAGTTTTTTGTTTTTCAATAAAACCAACGATTTTTTAAACTAAATTGAAATCTTATCAAGGTTGGTTTTAAAATATTTATTGTCTAACTCAACAAATCTAATTTGAAATAAAAAATTAGTAAAATTATAGTTTTATTTGTAATTATACTGAGCCATAAAATTTTATTAAATTTAGGGTGTCCGGACCCTCCCCGGACCTTGTCCATATCACCTGAGGGCATGTAAGGGCACTCCATAAGAGTGCTTAGTTTTCAAGAAATAGGCCGGGTAATAACAGAAACATGAAAATATTACATTTTGAATGAGGGGTATATATAGTTGATCTTTTGATTTGGTTAATGAATGTTTTTAGTTCGATTTTCAGATCATAAATTAATATCACTTTCTGTTTAAATTATTTTTCAAATTAATGAAAACTGATACAATTTTCACAAGTAAATTACAAAGAATAAAAATTTGAAAAACAATTTAAACAGAAAGGGATATTAATTTATGATCTGAAATCGAACTAAAAACATTCATTTAATATTATATTTTAACAATAAATTGTGTAAAATTTAACTAACCACTTCTTAAAAATTATCTACAAATAATTTTAAGAATTAACACTCAAAATTAGTTAAAGTATTGAGGATTTTTTAGTAATGTGTTAAATTAAGATAACTAAAATCTTTGTTGAAATCAGTGTTTCAACTAAAAATTTGTTAAAAATTACTCAAATGGATTTGAAATTCTTTTGACAGATTTTTTTAATGACATGTTATTTGAAGTCTATGTGTAAAATGTTTGAAAAAATTTAAAAATTCAATAAAAAATTTAACAAAAGGTCTCCAAATATTCCTTACCAACGATACCACCCACACTTGCCTATGGTTCCTTTGTCTTAAAAAGCTAAAAAAAAGCAGACCATTTTGGACCGCCTTTTGATCTCTTAAAATTCTTAGGTTGTTCAAAAGCCAAAAAAGGTCATTCTTAATTTTTTTTCTCTATCGCACATTCAAATTTCATCGAAATCGGAGTATTTAGGATGGAATACTTTCTTTGTTAGTTTTTATGTCTGGTGTTTGTTTCATATACACTCTAAAAAATGTTTGTAAATTTGTTACTATAAAATGGGTAAAGTTTTGTTTAATTTTACGAAAATTTGGTAAATATAAAAAAATGCGTAAAATTTTTTTCTACACTCTTCCATATACAAAAAGGCACACACAAAGTTTGTGGGCGCTGTGGTGTAATGGTTAGCGCGTTGGACTGTTACACGTGAGGTTGCGGGTTCGAGCCCCAATCAAGGCAACATCAATTTATGAGAAATAGTTATATGTATGAGTTTTTTCTATCCCTCATACATATCGCAGCGTCCTCCTTCGGTGTTCCCATAGCACTTAACCCCACCGAAGTAAAATAATATAACAGGGCTATGAACTAAAAAGCTTCAACAAAGTTCGCCAACTCACCATCAGATGGCGCGCAACAACTGTTCTAAAATTCACCATCTCGCGCAATTACAGTGTTGCCATATTTGAAGCCCTTCATCCTTCACCACCTTTCACTTCTTCTCTATCCCCTTTGCAAAGGAAGCAACACGTTAATTAATAGGAAGAATTTCCTGAGTGTTGCTTCTCTTTATAAAAAAAAAAAAAAAAATTCAATAGTTACATATGAATAATACAGATGTTACAATTTTATATAAATTTTCATAGATTTTTAAACTAATTGCATTATTTTTATCTAAAATTATTTAAATTTAATTTATTTATTGTATACTAGTACGAGTACATAACACATCCCAGCCAACAATTTTCTGAGTGCTCATAAATTATGACTCTTAATTGAGTCTTAAATATGAGCCATTTCTGAGTGTTCTTTATTTTGAATCCAAAATGTATCATATTTGATTCTTTTTATGAGCCCTTCACATATTATACTCTAAAAGTACACATATTTCTGACTATTTTTTGAACATTCGTAAAAGATTCAAAAATGAATCTGAAATAAGAAGGAAATTTTTTTAAAAGGAAATTTAAAACGATGTGTTCAATAATTGCACATATTTTTGAGTGTTTTGGGAAAATTCTAAAATATGGCTCAAAAAAGTATCACAAATGTTTATTTTTAAAAACCTTTTCAGAGCACTCTAAAAAAGCTCATAAATATGAATGATAATTGAGCCTTATTTATTGTTTCAAATTTCATATATAGATTTTAAAGTCAAATAGTTTGGTAATTTTTTCTTATCATGTTGTTTGAAATTTTCCCAAAAATATTGCTTAAAACCATAAAATCACGCTTTGTATAAAAACGAAAGTGCTCTTTAAAGAATTTTCAAAAATAATTCCAAAATATTTTATAAAATATATGCTATTTTACGGTTAATTGAACGACATATTCAAGGAGCTAAATTTCTTCACAGGATTAAATTATCAAGGAATCAAGTAAAGAAGCATCAATATGTGTGTGTTATTTATTAATATTTTAAGTTATTTGTTAATTGATATTGTTAATTATTGTATAAAGTTGTGTTTTGTTTAACTCAGAAAAGGCTCATGAAAGACTCTAAAAAATTCGTCTTAAATGACTCCAAAATCACTCAGTAAAAAGAGGGAAATTTCCCTTTTAAAAGGCTCATAATTCTGAGTATTTTATGAGTCATAAAAAAATGCTTCATCTGAAAAGGAAAACACCCTCTTATTGCTATGATTTCAGAAGGTCCCAAGACTCTTTTTTGAGTCTTTTCGGACTACAAATGTTCACTGGGATGATTAATAAAATACTTATTATGTAGAAATGAATTTATTATTTTATTAAAAAAATATATATATTTTTATATGGTCTAATTTAAATAACAGCTGGTAAACATACGCATTTTTGTGGATTTTTACGCATTTTATGCGTACAATTACACGTAAAACGTGGTTTGCTACCACGTTAAGTTAGCACTTAAGTTAGCACTTAATTTCAAAATTTCAATTAATTTTTACGCACTTTCGATGTAAAAATACTCATTACTAATGTACCAACTTAAATATAATGTGCGTATTTATTTTCCTAATTTCACACATAGAGTAAATTTACCCAATATATAGTAGGAGTACAGTTTCCTTCCATAAGTTGAGTAAATTTCAACAGAATTTAATTAGAGTGTAGTGTAGAAGGGGCTCGTACGTCAAACGGAATTATTATTTAAGAAATTATTCAGTGTGAGTACATTTGATAACCTTTCGTTCTTTGAAATAGTATTTTATATATTTATTGCTGAATTTTATTTCGATAAATTGAAATAAAACGAACTTTTGCGAAAAGTTACAGTTGCATTTTCAACCAATTTCGTCAATCTAAATACTATTTTTTTAATACAAATTCTCTAATCTGCATTGTAAAGTTGTTAAAAGCCACCAAAACTTAATATAAAAAATAAAAAATAATATAAAATTTTTTATATAACACAAATGAAAGCTGAAGTACTTAGGACTTTAGAGAAAAATGTTTTTCCAAAAGAAAACTACTGCCTTAGAGCACATTTTCATTTGTAAGTATTTATCTAGATATTAGATTTTGTGCCAAATGAAAATACGATAGTAGGGAATGCATCCGCTTCTACCCTATTAATATTTCTATACACCAGGGGTGGCAAGACTTTTTTCGCTGCGTGCCAGAAACGGAAAAATGTTTTTTGTAAAAATTTATCGAGTGCCACCTTAATTTTAGTTGTCTTTTAAAAGTCCTTTTTTAAAAATTTTTGAAATTTCTCTTAAAAATATTTTCCCCAAAGGGAAAAACGACGTAAAAATATTTGACGGTTGTTTAATTTTTGGGGGTTTATTTAATCTTTAAATATTAAGATTATTTAATTATGAAAAAATCCCCAATGAAATAAAATTAAAACAGTTTCAACATTATTGTCTTTTCATTTTTTTTGGGGGGTTATTCCATTTTTGGTGGGTATTTCATTTTGTTAAAAAAAGTTAAATTAATGGGCGCCATCAATAATTTAAGAAACTAGTTGAAAAATGTGCTTCGGGCAAAAATTGGATTTTCTTAAAATAAATCGCGCGGTTTTATCATCATAATAATGAGTAAAAAGCGAATATTATGGATTTGAAAACAGAAATTTCTGTTTCAGATGAAATGGTTTTGCGAAACATTATCAAAACCCAATTTAAAATTCCAACATAGGGGGTTATTTCATTAAGAAACTTATTTTCAGCCTTTATTTCATTGAGGGTTTTTTCGTAGCACATATTTTCCCTTTAAAAAAAAACAATTAAATTTTTTAGATCCAATTTTATTACAAGTTGTTTTCCATTTTTGTGCAATTTTCTGGTACTTTTTATTCCTCCTATTATGACGCATTTTCTCATCGAAACATTTAAACTCTTTTCAATCTAGAATTTTAGAAATTTTGCCAGAATTGTATGATAATCCAATTTGCGAGTTCTGTATTACCCATATTTCTTTAAACAAAACATGGTGGCAATACAGCGTTTCATTCATTTTAAAAGACGACTTACAAGCTCTATGAAAAATTTCATCATTATGGTGTTAAATCACACATTTTTGTAGCGAAATTTAACATTTAACTGAAATTTTTGCTGGTCTTCAAATAGTATACATTTTTTGAAAATATCCAACAAAATGTCACGTGCCATCTAAAATCCACTCGCGTGCCACTACTGACACGCGTGTCATAGTTTTGCCAGCCCTGCTATACACTATACCACTAAGCCCCATTAACACAATATCTTGTTAGCAACTAACTGGGACTTCAACTCACGCATTTGTTTTTGTTATCATTTTTTTGTTATTTTGTTATGTCCATATATTTTTGGCCGCATGCTGCAGACTGCAAATTTTAAGATATTTTGATGAGATTCGGTAAAGCGACTTATGTCCATCCAAGGACAAAGCCTATTGATTTTGGTTAAAATCGGTCTATGTTTAGACATAATGCCCATATAAATATCTTAATAAAATTGGTTTGTTCGCACGATACAGGCAGCAAATACGAAAATATTTTAATGAAATTTGGCAAACTGATTCAAAATGGCTCATGGATAAGTGCTATTTATTTTGTATAGAATTGTTTCATGTTTAGACCCATTACCCGCATAAAGATCCGCCCAAAAATGGGCGCTTTCGCACACTATGGGTCACAAATTTTAAGATATTTTGATCAACTTGAGTACACCGGCCCAAGGAAAAAGCCTATTGGTTTCGGTATATCGGTACATATTTCAACCTAGTGCCCCTAAATTTGCTTTTTCGCACATTACAGGATGCAAGTACGAAAATATTTTAATGAAATTTGGTACGCTGACTCACATGTGCCCAAGGATAACGCATATTTACTCGTATTGTAGATAGAATTGGTGTATATTTGGACCTATCGCCTATATGGACTATATTTCCGATTTTCTCTCAAATACAATTAACATTAGGCGAAACAAAATTTCTATATAATTTTGTAAGCAAGTTTGGACACATAAGTCCATTTCAACCCATTAGAATGTTGGATGCAAATATTATTTGGTTTTCAACCAGATTGGTGTAGGGTATCATATAGTCGGCATGCTCTACTTTAGTTTTTTTCCTCGTTAGTTTATATGTGAGTACATTTGTATATTCTGTTTTTATTTCCATTATATTTGATTTACTGCAGTACTTTGAAAATTTTATTAAACAACAATACACCACAATCGTTTCAAAGGAACCTTTTCAGTGCTTATTGGGTCAAATGAACAAAGAGTTGTTAACAGTTATCATTACGTTTATATTGGCTTAGTACGGAACTTATTCACATATGCAATCACATGCAGTGTTAACATGTATGAAAGTTTAAATTTAGAGGGTCTGCATGGAAACGACAGAAACTTAAATCGAATGAATTTTACTCGGTATTGTTGAATCCTTTTCTAATCGTTACAATTTAATTTGTACTAATAAATAATACAATTCATGCAGAACTTTAAAGTTTTTGTTCGTGATCACCATTGACATATTTAGAGGGGCTTCGATATATAAAAACAAACACTCAAAACATATTGGTACAAATATGGATAAATCCCAGTGTATAAACGGTAATGACATATCATTATTTTTTGGACTACCAGTAATGACACCGACTAACCTTCTGAATTATTTTAAAACATATCATAACGGGTTACTGATAATGACTTATTTTTATCATTATTTCAACTAGAAAGTAATTTTATAGATTTTTTTATAAACCTATTTTGAGACTCAATATTTTTTAAACTCTGGTAAGGATATAAGTGGTGGAAAATATGTATAATAGGGACATTGAAGTCTTTTCTAATTTTATTCTCGCTGCCTTTATTTTTAAAGATCAAAATAGTGGAAAAATTCGCCCCCCGAAATGCAAGAAGATGGTTTAGAAAATTGTGCAGAATTTTAGCGTGACGCCTGTTTTTTTATTTTGTCACTTGTTTTGAGTGTTCGTGGCTTTTAATAAAGAGTCGATATCGACCTTCTAGAAAATTACATAGCAAAATTTAGCGAGCACTGATCGGATTTATACAAGCTGTAATTTTTGGAAATCGTATAAAATGTTCCTAAATTTTGCGTTATTTTTATCCACAAAGGGTCGCCAGAGTTACCATGACAGTGCCTTAGACATCAACACATTTTTCTTTGTTTTTAGCGATTTTAAAATAAAGTTAACAAGACTGAAATTTTAATACGAAATGCTTTATACTTAACGTAGAAAAAAACTTGACTTATTTGTTATATCGAGGTAGGTATAGCATAATCCTATTCACTTTAAAATTTCAGTGTTGGTAACTTTATTTTAAAATCGCTAAAAAGAAAGAAAAATGTGTTAATGTATAAGACACTGTCATGGTAAGTCTGGGGACCTTTTGTGGATAAAAATAACGCAAAATTTAGAAAATTTTATAAGATTTCCGAAAATATACAGTTTGTATATTTCCGATCACTGCTCGCTAAATTTTACTATGTAATTTGATAGAAGGTTAATATCGCTTGTTTTTCATTTAAAGCCACGCCCACTTGAAACAAGTGACAGAATAAAAAAACAGACATCACGTTAAGATTCTGCACAATTTTCTGAACGATCTCCTTGCATTCCTGGGCGAATTTAGCCAATATTTTAAACTTTCAAAATAAAGCCAACGAGAAAAAATTTATAAAAAAGTTGAATGTCCCTATTATATTATCCACCACTGTATGTAACCACATGTTTTTTGATTCTTTCTATGTTGGCGAGTAAGCTTACTTGTGCGCCGCAGGTCAATTATGTTTTTATCTATCAACCATTAAATATCGAGATAGCTCAGATGGTGGAGCTATTCACTGGCAACTTGGAGTGCCAGGTTCGATTCCCGCACTAGAAAATTTTATTTAAAAAAAATTTGCAATAAAAAAATATTTTTTTTATAAAACTTATTTTTGTGAAAATCTATTTTTAGACTCATTCTTTTTTCGTATGTGTGTAAGCATAACTCATTATTTTGCCATACAGAGGTAATAAGAAAAGTAACTAGTTACCCATTACCAGGTATATAGTTACATAACCACATATCTGATAATGATTTTCTACACTGGGATGTTTTACGGAGCTTAATTTTTCCTCAAGAATTCAAATCTAATAGATTTAGTTATTCAAAAATAATTATATGCACACTTTATAAGGTTTCTGACATCATAGTTTTACTTTTACCGACAGTAAATTCATCGACACAATTCAACTTACCAATTTTTCTGAAGCACGTATGCATTTAAATTTGCAGAACACATTAGAATTCTTTAAATCCCATAAATATTGCTACATTTTAGATGTATATGGAATTAAAAAAAGTTAAAGAAATGTTCGTGTTAAGGTTCCTTAATGGTAATAAATTTACAGCTATACACTCATAACAGTTTATCGTTAAAAATATCCTAAAATACATATTAAATTAATTGAAAACACAATTAAAAACAGGACCAATGATTTTTCATTATATTCAAACCATTTTGCTATTATTTTCAAACATTGTTTAAACAATCCATAAAAGAAATAAAAATAATTGAAGAGTCTTTTAAAACAGTCATCAATTTGTAACTACCAAAACGTAAAAAAAACGATTTTGTGGTTTGTTTCTTGGAAATAATTTTGTATATAAACAAACTTTTTTAACAAAAAAGAAAATCGAAAATATTTGAATTTTTTGTTTTAGAACCGAAAACATCGAAATTATTAAATTAGTTTTTCTAATAGAAATTTCAAAATAGAATTTTGACTGAAAATATCATCTCCTATAGACGATACATAGTTTTTGTGGTTTGTTTTAAATTGATTGATAAAAAAAGTTAAACAATATGTTTCAATGTATTTTAATTGATTCTTCAATTGAAAACAAACTGTACCTATTACTTTTCAAATAAACCTCAATCGGTTATGGAAAATATATTGTGAGTGTAGGTGAACAAAATTTTAAATTTTCAAATATAAAAAAAAAAATTAATACCAAAGAACGCGATACATCAAATCTATAAAATATTTTGGCGATAATTACGACTATGTAAATTTCAAATATAGAAAAGGTTTTAGCGATATCGAATGGACTTTTTTTTATCCAAAATTTTTTGAGTTTAGCTTCTAGTATTATGAAAATATTTCACTGGGGAATTTTTATTCTCCCATAAATCATTTTCTATGTAAAGTCTAGTTTTTAATAAAATCTTAAATTAAAAAATGTTGCCAATAAATTAAAGGTAATTACACAAAGGCAAAAAGTTATATTTTAATATCCGAATGGCTAGAAAACAGTTCACAGTTTAATAGATTTTATTTCATATTCCTGAAGTATGTATATAAAATTGTGATTTAAAATTTATTGAAAAATCTTGAAAGACATAATCTTGAGCAATAACAAAATTGATTTAACCTTCATGTGTTCGGGAATGTCTTGAAAGACATAATCTTGAGCAATAACAAAATTGATTTAACCTTCATGTGTTCGGGAATGTAAACATACGAATCTGGTCGGCTGTCTACATTTGTAGCAAGCATATATTTTTATTGAAAACCATATCAACTTATGATAAATAACACTTCTATGCATGCGCGGTTCCAGCAATTAACATAAGGGGAAAAATCATACGCCTCAGTGTCCAACTCAATGTATTTGTCTACGGTGGCGTATGATTTTTCCCCTTATATTAATTGCTGGAACCGCGCATGCTTCTATGCATATTGTTATACATCTTTAATATATTTTTTGATTCTTTAATACATAACTCATGTGAAAAGCTTTAATTTTAATTTTTTGAGCATACACAGCAAAATTATTTTGAACTGGTTACCTCTGAATCTGTTCTAGAACAAGCCTTTTTACCCCCGGTTCCCCGGCATTTAACAGGTTATAGAACTGATTCCTGGGATCCAAAAAAAGGTTCACTGTCACAGAGCTAGTTCCATAACTGGTTCTGAAATCGGTTATAAATCAACATGTTCCAGTTTGGAGGAAAAGAACCTATTGCGTTTGCGACGAATTCAAACAAAAATCACCGATGAAGTTGTTCTATAACCGGTTTTTTGCATCCGATAATTTCGCTGGTAGCCTTATACTTTTGGATTTGGTGAGCACTGTTCAGTTACTGAAGGGAAGTGCTTTTTTTCAACGCGTCACAGGAACTTTCGTTTTTGTCTGTATGCTGTATGTTTTTTTTTTTCGAAATATATGATGGAGACAACTATCTCGCTTATATCTAGCATGCTGAATAATATTGCCAAATGATAGCGCAAATTTTTACATTTTGTGGATTATTCTGAAATAGCGCCGATACCTCCTTTGGTTGGTTTTAATCAAGAATATATTGTGGTTCTTTTTGCTTCTCAGGTACCACAGTATTTGCCAAAGGCATACTGGAAACTAGTATAACTAGTACTTGTATCCTTGAAATCCAAGGATCCGTTTGCGGTCTAATTTTCCTTCATTATTTGGCATAAATGTCGTGTTTTGGCGAATAGTACCAAGAAGAGCGAGACGTTTGGACGTCAAATATCCTACCAAATTTTGTGTAATGAAAAAGTTGTCGCAGACATTGGTTCTTTCTGTGTTCTCCCAATGCTAGTTTTTGGACACCCTCTCCGACATTGATTGCTCGACTTGCATTTACTCTCATGCATCGCATGACAACCAAACTTTGAAACCATATTTTGCAAGCTTGGATTGTATGAACTGCATAGTTGTTTTTCCACTGTTATTTCTCCTGATAGTTGATAGTACCTCCTAAAACTTGCATTCATTTCATTTCGCAGTTTTGTCAGCGAAAGTTGAGCAGTGAAGCGATTGCATATTTATATTTTATTTATAGTATTTTAGTCAAATTAAAATAAAAAGAAATCAAAAGCAACTTCTATATCACGGTTAAAATTTCCATAATTTGTTTATAAAAAGTAGAACATCATTCCTATAGCAAGCCAATGCTAAATTCACCGATGAAAGACCGAACTGTTTCCTCACTGTTTTGGCTGGGATATATGCCAATAAATTGAATTTAATTTGAGATCGTAGGTTCCACCAAAACTCTGCTAAAATCACCAGCTAGTATTATATTTGTATATACTACGGTAATATGTATTACACATTTTTTTTTCTCTACTCAGAAGGTTTTACATTCCTGCAATGTACATCATCCAAAACTAACTTGAGATACATATTCGAGACTCATCTATTTTAATTTTTAAATTTTGTGTGTTAATATGTCTGCTTGTTTACATGCTAGTTTTTACTATTTTTACTAGTTTTTTCTCATAAATTGGTTTTTACCGTGAAATGTTCAAATGTTTTAATTTTGTGCCTTCTATTTATTACTTCTAATACCATTTTCGTTCATTTCACTTGAAAAGAAAATCAGTTTTGGTAATTATTCGGCGCTTTCTAAGTTTAATAGTTTGTACTAGAAATGTTAACAAATAGAGCTAATATGTGTAAAAAAACACTTACATTTTTTTAACAGTCGAATAAGATTGATTTTTGTGTTTTTTGCTTGCTATCGGGCTTTAAAAATATGGAATACCATTCCATTTAGTTTTCTTTTTAAATCGCGAAAGTCTAAATGCGTTAAATTAAAAATGTAGTTCTTTACCTGCAGTATTGTAAACCACAAATAATAAGGATATTGAAGCACAACTAAAAGTAATATGGAAACACGCAACCTATTTGTGAAAATAATAATTTTATTTGTTGCAAGCATATTCACACTATTTTTGAGTAGCGATAGTATATTTATTTCCTGAAATGTATATCTCAAGATAAAAAACTTAAAAAAAAATAGAATAAATACGAACTGTTATGACTTTTTAATAACAAAGACAAGGGGAATATAATCACAACTAGAGTCACAGAATTTTTCGTAGGACTGGTTTTCCATAAATTTTCAGTTGATGCTATTGAATGTAATGTATGTAGAAGATAATATTTTATAACTTTGATTAGAAAATTTAATATTCTAGATAATGTGTCGGTTAGGCTTATAAATTTTATGTTCATAAGTAAATGTTAATTGTCTGAAGGTTAACTTTAATCACTTTTAATTAAAATAATTGAATACTATAAAATGCTTTAAGTAGGATTTAAAGAATTTTCTAATATTTTGAAAGCATATTAAGTTTGTGTATTATAACCACATATTTTAAGTTTAACAAACATTTTTAATTTTCAATATTAAATGAAGCGTTAACCTATTTCAAGAATTATTAAAGTACGTACATACAAAAAAAGGATAATTTCATATAGCAAACACATAATAATATGCACTCACATACAGACACATTCTTAAATATAGCAATATTTGCCCAAAATAATGTCGCCATAGAGGCTTATGGCATTAAGCCAAATATAAAGTAAAAGCACATTAGTAGGAATATAAGGATTTTTCAACACAATGCTACATAAACACATATTAACAGCAAAGATAAATAAAGTAGCACTAATAAAAGACTAATATTGAAAGAATGACAAAAGTGTGATTATAGAAAAATTTTAAAAACGTCCAGCAAAGCTTTTAGATAAAGGTATTTAAAATTTCATGGCGATGTCGCGAAAAACAATGAGTTATGGTTACACACCAGCATACGAAAAATAAAAAAAATACATTGTTACCTATGTGCTTACCAGTACTGACAAAAATAATGAGTCTAAAAATAGATTTTCAAAAAAATAAATTATATAAAAAAATATATTTTTTATTGTATATTTTTTTTTTTAATAAAATTTGTTGGTGCGGGAATCGAACCTGGGTCTACAGATTGCCAGTCAATAGCTCTACCATCTGAGCTATATCGACATGTAATATTTAAGAAATAAAAACATAATTGACCTACTACACACAAGTAAGCTTACTCGCCAACATACAAAAAATCAAAAAATATGTGGTTACATATATCCTTACCAGTGTTTAAAAAATATTGAGTCTAAAAATAGATTTCAAAAAATTTAAAAAAAAATCTAGAAAATTATTTTCTATTTGAAATAATGATAAAAATTATTCATTATCAGTAAGTCACTATTATATGTTTTAAAATAATGCAGAAGTTAAGTGGGTGTCAATACTGGTAGTCCAAAAACAATGATATGATGTCAATAAAATATCTTAAAACTGTTAAAAAAATAGCCTTTTAAGATATTTTATTGACATCATATGCCTTAATGATTCACGACCTCATTTACTAAAATCATTATTTAGGCATATGATTAAAAGGATATTTTTTTAAAGTTTTTTCGCTCTACTGAAAATCTATTAAAAAACACATAGCACTATTTGCAGGTAAGCCGACGATATGCAGTTTTGCTAAGTATAAGAAATAAGTACTATTAGGAACATATTAACAGTTTAATGCATTTTTTATACAGCGTTATGTAAGTTTCCTTATAAAATGCCAATTAAACATAAAACTTACAAATTTAACCCATTCATAACCAATAGTGGATATATATGTCCTAGGCAAATATTAACAATACTTGCAGGATGATGGTTAACTACATGTATACTGCAGTTTAAAGTAAATATGCATCAATTATCTATTTGTGGAGAAATAAAAACTAAATTTTTCGCAGGCAAACTACACTATGCGACAGTCAAAATCGGGATGGGATGAAACCAACGAGAAATGTTATATCGGTCAAAAACAAGTTATACGTGTCCCGGCGTTACGCTGGGTCACCCCTAGGAATCGAGATATTTCTTTTTTTGACATAACTCGAGAACCACTAGTCCGATTTTGCTCAAACAATTTAAAAAAAATTAAAAATTACAATTCTTTAATCTGTTCATATAACGTTTTTCTATATACTCAACAGTTTTGCCGGTAAAAATAAATGTTTGTTACCGCTACCATAAAAATCAATAACCTTTTGTTTATCACTTTTTTTAATATTTTAGGCAAAAAATATTTTTTTCTTCATACATTTATTTTTACCGGCAAAACTGTTGAGTATATAGAAAAACGTTATATGAACAGATTAAAGCAATTGTAAATATTAAAATTGTTTGAGCAAAATCGGACTAGTGGTTCTCGAGTTATGTCAAAAAAAAGACCACCAAAAGTCAAATCGATTATCTCGATTCCTAGGGTTCTTCTTTTTTACCGATATAACTTTCCCCGGTAGTTTGAACCCTTCCCGATCACTGACCCCTACCATTTGTCTCACAGTGATATTAATAAAAATCATAAATACCTTTAGGAAAATTCCGTTTATTTTTGCACCCCTTTGATTCCAAATTGAAATTTTATATATTGCTGATTATACTCTGGCCTATTTGCAAAATCAATTTAAGGAAAATTAAGTATTTATGTGTTTGGGATATTTGAAAATTAAAGATATATTTCAAATTTTATTATTATTAAAAATAAATTTCTATTTAATGTTTTTTAAAAACATATTTATTGAAAACCTCCCAACTTTGAGCAGCGACTATATATGTATGCAAATACTAGCATTAATCGATGATAGTCTTTTAAAAACTTGCTCGAGTAATTTAAAATGGCCAGTTTGGAGTAAAAATTAGTCGAGTAATTTTGGTCAATTAATAGAGTAAGTCGAGTAAATCGAGAAAGGTTTTTTTAGTGTTTACCAATTTTTTTTTAAATTTTCTGACAATTTTTTTTATTTTTTTTTTTTTGTTGTAAGTAATGCTTCCGTTACAATTTGAATTTAAATACTAAGAGTACTCACGATGGGTATTGCAAGCGATGCAAACGTTGCAAATGATTGCAAAAAAACAACGATTGCATCAACACAACAACAAAATGTATGTATTTGCAATTTGCTTTATTTTTCTTCATTTGCAATAAAAAAACCTTTAGCAAAAATCACTTTGCATATAAGCTAAGTTGCAAATAAAACAAAACATCTGTTTTTAACATATCAGCCGGCATATTATGATTTGTAAAATAAGAAATTAAATAAAGAAAATAGTTGTGATTTTTTATTAACATAAATTTTTTTTTATTTATTATTTTATTATTATTTTTATGATTCACAAATTTTCTCAAAAATACGATTTATTTTTACTTTTGACGTAAACAAAATCACTGTTGCCAATTTTGCTATTTTCTTGTCAAATCTGGCGATATTTTACCATTTTCAGCTATTTTCTAGTGATTTTTTAATTTGATTTAGCGATATTTTTAGGAAAAAAGTTAGCAGCAGTGAACAAAATAGCTCATAAAGCAAATATGCAATTGATCTTAAAAAATACGCTCACGATATGTTACAATTTGCATAGCAATTTAGCAAATTGCAAATATGCACATGTACCATCGTGAATACCCTTACTATAATGCTTATGCATAATAACTTGAAAACCTTATAAAATTAAGTGAGCTCTATATTTTATCAATTTCACTAAAATCCGCCTTAACATAGTATGTTGAAACTCAATAAAATCTCCCAAGAAATTGGAAAGTCACAAATAATAACAATAATGTTTGCGTTGTTGTTTCGTGCTTAATTTTAAAATTTCATGATATATTTTGTTATCACTTAAAGAAGATAATTCAGTTTTGAATCAACTCGCGTAAAATTTGTTTCATTTTCTGAATCATAAGCACTTTAAATCAACGATTTGAAATTGAAAAAAGTGAGGTATGATTTATATAAATTTATATTGATTCAGTTTTGAATGAATTCGATTGTTTTATGATTTGATTCGCGATTGAAGGCAAACACTAGTGGTTAAATTAATTTGTTAAAATTTAATCAATTCGTTTGATTATATGAAGAGAATCAACAAAATTCAAAACGATGCTTTGGATAAGATAGTGATTGAATAAAGTATTCGTAGCATATAATTCAATCACTAAAAAGAGTTTTGCTTATCGACTCGTTCAAAATTGAATCAGATTTAAAAATCGAATTATGGAATTATGATTTTTAAAAGGTCTGAGTTTTACTATTTAGACCCAAGTAGACCTTTGTAAAAATTTAAGAAAATACTTTTAAAAGGTAAACACTTTAACTATGTATGTATTATTTTATAAACTTCTACTTATGGATTCATTTTAATTGTTAATTTAATTGTTTCTAATAAACTATAAAACCTACAAAAAATTGATAATTTTTACGAGAAAATAATGAAATTAAATTATAAGTCGAGAAATTTTAAACCTTACACGATTAATCGAGTTAATCGAGTAAGTTCAAGACCTTAAAGTCGAGTTACTCGGTTATTCGAACAAAGCCAAACCCAACTAATTTGAACACCCTAGTCAATACCATATTAACCAAAACAATACACCCAGCACCTTGGTAATAGGATATTACCAGTTCATTAGACCGTAGCTCAAAAAAAAGTTCGCCGTACACCCTCTAAAATGAAGTATTTTTGAAAGGCGATTTAAAAAAAATTTTTTTTTTAAATCGGTCACTTTTTTATTTTTTTTTTATAGCTTTGGCATTTAAAATCGGATTTTAAAGTTTGATATATCGATTTTTTTGCCTCGAGGAGACCAGTGTTTTGCTATATAGTAAAAATCCAATTAAAAAAAATTTAAAAAGGCGACCCCTACGTTCGGCAACCAATATATGAAAAAAAATTCTACTGGGTTTAGCGAAAAACTTCCTTAGTTTAATGATTTTTTGCGAGCTTTAATTTTCTGACATAAGGGTTGTACATTAGGGTCGTAGCAACTGAGATCTGGTGAGTAACTACTAGAACGGGATACTTGAGCTCAAAATACCCTTAGAGCAAAACACTGGTCTCCTCGAGAAAAAACATCGATGTATCATACTTTAAGATCCGACTGTAAATGCCAAAGATATAACGAAAAATGTAAAATGGCGACCCCTACGTTCGGCAAAAAAAAATAAAAAAAAATTTTTTGAAACCTCCTTGCAAAAATACTTCATATTGGAGGGTGTACGGCGCATTTTTTTTTTTGCCTGTAAGGTGGTACGCTCTACAGTTCATGTATTATTAGCAGAGAAGACAAAATTGCTGTTTTTGCTTTTTATTGCTTGTTTTACTCATATTTGCTTCTTTTTACTTTTTTGGATTTTCCGTTTTTTAGCTTTTAAAAAAGCTTTCTTAAGATTTTTGGGCTTTGAATTGCTTTTTTTTAGGACTTTTTGCCCAAAAATACTTTTTTTGTTCACAAAAAATATTTTTTCTCTTAACTTTGAATATTTTTTTTAAACTGTTGTTTTTCCAAGTTTTTTTACTCTTGCTTTTTTTCTTGCTTTTCTTACAATATTTTTTTGCTTTTAACACATCGGATTTTGCTTGTTTCTGTCTTCTCTGATTATTAGTAATGAGAAGAGGCACCCCCATGTTAAAATAAGATGTTATTTAACCAAAGTGTAAGTACTTACACTACTTACTTTTTTAAGAAAACAAAAGCTGTAAGTACTTACATTTTGGTCAAATAACATCTTATTTTAACATGGGGCTTTTTGGTATCTTCCTTTGGTAAGTTTTTCTTGTGTTGTAGTTGTTGTTGTTGTAAGTAATGTGTTCATTTTAGGGTATTTTATAAAGACATGTCGGGCGGTCGGTAAATCTACATACATATATTAATTCTTGTTAAGTTTATTCCAACTATTTTTCCCCATTTAAGGCAATATGGGTATCAAACTTCATATTTTACAGAATAATTAACGGTCATTAAAAAAAGATAACTAATTCGTAAATTTAAGGTAGGCTACCATACAAAAATCTGAGAATAAAGTCGATTTTCTCATTTTCTACGTTTTTATAGTATGCGATGGTGTAATTATTTTCCATTCAAATTAAGCCTTTTGCAATAAGCTTTTCACTAATATATAACATAGTATGAAAATAATATACTTTTTATAAAAGATATATTATTTAAATGTTAGTCATATTTGGACTAGGGTGTTATCACTGTTTAAAAAAGTAAATTATCTTCCAATTAATTATACATATTTAAAAAAATAAATAAAAATTTACAAAAAAAATACATACCCCTCATTCAATTTTGAATGAATTTGATTTAAAAAAATTTAAAAAAAATATTGGTCTCTCTAGGAATAGAACTCGCGATAAAATTTTTGGGAATAGGATATATCAAAATCACTTTTTGGCATCAATTTTAGAGCAATTGCGCTTTGGAAACAATACTTAAGTGATTTTTAAAATGCTGTTCAGAATTACTTATAAAAAACCTGTATAAAAATATACTAATGTATACTTTTTGGAAGCAATCTAAGAAGTAATGTTATTGAAGCCATTTAGAATTTTTACTAAAAAAGCAGTTAAAATACACTAACGGATACTTTTGAAGGAATGAAAAAAGTGGTTTGTAAAGCATGCTTTCCATTTAATAAAAAAAATTCTAAATCGGGACTTTTTTGATAAATTACCAGTAACTGATTATTTTGTATAAATATATAAGTACTTCTATAACTTATAATCAATATGTCATTAATTTCTATTATTAAGTATTGCACTCATAGTATATTTTCCATAGCCGATTGGAGTTTATTTAAAAAGTAATAAGTAAAGTTTGTTTTCAATTAAAAAACATGGAAACATATTGTTTAACTTTTTGTGTCAACCACTAAAAAACAAACTATAAAAAAAGAAGTATTTTCAGGGGTTGATATTTTCAGCTAAAGTTTTAATTTTCATATATTTAGTTAGAATATTCTTCCACCTCAAGTCCAAATTCTAATATGATATTGTCATATTAGATTTTTATTTGTTGTTTCAAAAAGGGGTTGATCATTTTCATGATAGACAATTCAATTGTTTCGTAGACATCACTCTACTCTTCAGTTGTCCGCAATAAGAAAATGATAACTTCCTTACTCAAACCGAGACATTATATAAGGTACAAAAAATCAACGGGACGAGAATTTTGTACTTTCGTATATTTTTATTTATTTATTTATTTGGACTTGAGGTGGAAGAATATTCTAACTAAATATATGAAAATATAGAAAGTCCAAAAAAAACAATTTTTGTATTTTTAATGCAAAAATTAAAATAATTGCTAAAGTTTTAATTTTTTGTTTTCTATTTTTAGACACAAACTTAAAACAATTTCACTGTTTTCGGTTTTAAAACAAAAAATTCAATTAATTTCGACTTGGTTTTTGCTTAAAATAGTTTGTTTATATACAAAATTATTTCAACTCAAATTACAAGAAATTCTTCGCTCATACACGCAAGCATAGTATGTATATGGAAATATTAACATATTTGTTGTGTATGTAGGGTTTGTAGATTCAAATAAAAAAAGAAAAAAAAGCTTTCAAATTAAAAGACAAATCACAAATTCGTTTTTTTTTTCTAAAGTTTTTTTAGCTAAATATTGAAGATTGTTTTATCAGACTTTTCGACTGATTGTTTTTACTATTTTTATAAATAATTTAAACAATGAAGGAATTCACAGTTTAAGTGCTAAAGATAACATGTTTTAAAATAGCATGGTTTTTTTAAGTTTAACCCATAGACAGTTGTAAAATTTACGATAAATGCAAATTTACTACTTAAAATAGCTTAAATAGCAAAACGGTTTGAATATAATAGGGGTTTTCATATAAACTCTTAAATTGCTTGTAAACCTTGTATTGCAGCCCTTTGCTCCTTGCAGGAGTAAAAGGAACAAATAGATATAAATATAAAACTTATATAAATACAAACCATATTTATTATGTATGGCTTTTGACATTAAGCTCATAAATATACCGGGTTTACACCGTTTACAAGTAGATTACGAGTTTATATGAAAACCCCTAATGATTTCTAAGTAATTGTGTTTTCAATTAAATTAGTACGTATTTTAGGTTATTTCTAACCAAGTAAAAATGTGAGTGTGTAGAATATATTGGCCTACCACTACTTTCCAATCTGTATGTTAATGGAGTGTCATTACCATGTTTTTTGGGTACTAAATTAAATAAAAATTATTTGATAACAGGATTGTTCCTGAGTTGCAAGAACTGGGGACAAAATAGGCGTAGAGCAATCATTAAGGCGAATCACTTTATTTTGTTAATTTAATAACGACTTGTATAAAAGTGTGTTCAGTTTTATCATTTAAAGAAACTGAAAGGAAATTGTTGAGTAAAAACTAGTATAGTTTCTTGGTAAATATTGCAAAGCTTGTAAAAATAACATATAAATTAACAGAGATATTAATATTAATGAAATATATCGGAATAAAAATATCGAAAATGTGCTATTAAATATAACGACACTATTGAAGTATATAATATATTTACTATATGAGTAAACTAACAAATTTTACATATTACAAACACATGTATATATATAATAATATAACATACATACATACAAACATATCCTTAAGCAATATTTTCAATAATGTGTTTGTTATCATGACTTTATATTATACAATTCAATACGAGTATGAGCATAAGTATTAGGGTGTTTAAAAATCGTAAGGAGAAATTATTTGATTTTTCCTCAAGGCCGCATGGGTGTACTTTTTACCAAATTTCAGCGATTTTGAACAGCGTAAGTTGTAAATCTACTAAAAAAAACTTCAAACTAAATTTTTTATAATTTAAAATTATGCTTTTCAGGATTTCTCCATTAATCCTTTATATAAATTAAAATTTTATCAATTTTTAATATACACTAAAATTAGATCGGAGTTTTTTTATTAAATTCTGTTTGGAATTTAATATGATCTTAAATCGAACAAAGTAGCACTCATAAACTAAAATTTAATTTTTAAATGATTTCGAAACATTATCGATTTTTATAATTTAAAACAAAAATTTTTTTTGCAGTTTTTGCACGTCAAAATTAAATATTATAACATACAAATAAGGGTTTCCAACATCGGTTTCGGTAACACTGTGTTTGTCGAAATTCGAGTTATTTCTGCAAATTCGAAATACCGATTTTAGAATCATACCGATTTCGGTATTGCATATATTTTATTCTTTTTATCTCCTTTCTGTGAACAATTTAAATAAATTTGACAATAATTGTTTTTTTATTGACAGTTCTTTACAAGTTTTGTGTTTCAGTGGTCCAAATACTTTTTTCAACAAAAAAAATCCATTTTTACCCCTGAAGCAGGTCCTGGTATAGTTTAAACCGATTTCGATGATTCTTTGATATGTTAATGAAGAGGTACAACAAATTGGCCGTATTTTATCCTTTTGGCCCAACCTCATGTTGAAGCGTAAAAAAAGGATTACAAAATGAGTAATTTTGTGATTTTTCTCCTTCTTGGTATTTGTTCAGAACAACTTTTGGTTTATAATTTTCAAATGAAATGGAATTAAACAAAACAACTTATTACAGTTATGCAAAAATATACATATATAAAGAGCTAAATATAAAGAAGTTTCAAACGATTTTAGTCTTCGTGTTTTACTTCTAAAACATGAGAGTGGGCCAAAAAGAATAACTACTGGTTGAGATATTTTTCCCATTCTAACAAACATCCAAATTTCATCTAAATCAGAGTGAACCATACCGCCGACCTTTCTTGTCAGCTAAACAATAAAAATTATCAAACTGGAAATTTCCTGATCAATGAAAAATAAGATTTGGTAACTATTTATTATTGAAAAACTTTTGGAAGTGTTATACATGTATCGCCAATTATTTTTACTTCTAAATAAGAAATTAATTTTCCATTAAACACTTTTTTGAGCGAAAAAAATTATTGGCCTAAAAACAATCCAAAAAATATATATCCGAAGCGTTAAAAAACAATGTACAACAATTTCAAAAATTTTTCAAAATTACGGCGTTCTAACAATGAATTCTGGTAGAGGAGACCAAAGAAAGTTGTACATGTGTTGGCGTTTCGAAAGATCGCATTGGAATTTTATTTTAGTGGGGGTTGTTAAAATTTTTCCCCTTTTTAAATGTTTGTTGTGAATCGACATAAGAAACCATGTGAATCTTCCACTTTACGTATAGAATGTGTTCAGTAAACTTATGTGAAACAATACGTGGAATATTTTTGTGGAACATTTTAACACTCCAACTCTTCAATTAAAGCGACTTTTTTGCCCCTTTTTAAAAAGTGACAAAAAAGACCCGTAAGTTGAAGAATTAGAGGGTTAAAATTTTGTACAAAAATGTTCCTCGTAATGTTTTGCATAAGTTCGCTGAAGACAATAGTATAATAAAATTAGTAGAAATAATTAGTAGCCGCTACTAAATTTTAGTAAAATTTATGTAAACTGCAATTCAAAATCGATTTGCTGAAATCAGTTAAAAAACTTACTAAATATCATAATTTTAATACAATAAAATTAGTATACATAATTAGTTGCAGCTACTAAATTTCAGTAAATTGTTGTAAACTGTAATTTAAAATCAATAAGCTGAAATTAACAAAAAATTGTCTAAAAAAAATTTTTTTTCTTAGTGTTATTTCCAAACTAAGAATATATAAATAGTAACAAATATAAACTAAACAAGAATTGTAAGAAATCAAAAAAAAAAAAAATTTAAATTAGTATATTTTTCTGCTTAATTTAGCACTTGGTTTTGAAAAATTAGTAAAATGTTTTGCTAAAATCAGCAGCGACAATTAGTAAAAAAATCCGTAATTTGTAATAAGAGAATAGAAAAATGATTGCTAAAAAAAAATTGTCCTAAAAATCAGTATAAAAATAGTAAAGTTCGATTGGAAACTGTTTACAAATTTTTTTACTAGCATTTTTTCTGAGTGTACAGTTTCCTGGTTTTCTTAAAAAACAACATATTTATGATATTTAAACTTCCTGTTCTTCTTCTTTAGTTCGGCTTGAGGTCAGTTTATTAAAAAAAATTAAAAACCAATAATTAAAACAAAATTATTCTTCGTTTTTAATTTTATTATTTATTTAAAAACCCAATATTTCTACCAAAAGAATGTTGGTCATTTTCAAGGGAATATTTATTTAAAAATTAATAAAATTAATTTCGACGTCAAATTTATCTGTTCTGTGTTCAAGTTTTTGTTTCTAGCAAAATTAGTTTGGACAGAACATTAAGATGGCATTGCTCCTCTTTCGAACCCCGTTTTTATTACGTTCCTGGCAAAATTTCTTCATAAGTGAGTTAAGCTGTCTTCACAATTGTAAAGTTACCCTGCTCTACAGCACATCTGAAAATGTTAACAAAAAGCATATAAAACTAGGAGAAACAATCGCTATCGGATCGTACATCAGACCGAACATTGGACAGAAGGTTATGGCGTTGTCAGAGAACGTTATGTCGTTGTCTGACAAAGTCATAATATTATGTCCGGTCCGATTTCCGATCCGATAGCGATTGTATCTCCTAATTTTATATGCTTCTTTATGCTAGCTGTTAAAACTGTAGAGTAATCTACTTCAAAAAAATATTTGACATATATAAAAAAAAATTTTTTTTAATTGTATTTTTTGTGCTTTTTTCACTGAACTCTCTTCTTTGATACCCATTTTGGATAGAAATGGTGTAAGAAATATTGTGTCACTATACTAAAATCTGATAGTTTTTAAGCCCTTTAAAGGAGTTTTTGACATGATGAAGAAAAACTCACTAATGGGTGCTCATTACTAATATCCAAATAAGAAGCAGTTCGGTGTCAAAACTCATGAATTATTGTTCGACAAGGTCGTTTTTGTAAGTAGTTGTCCATATTCGCTGCAGGAAAAAACACACAAAATTTATGCACCCGCTTACCCGCTGCATTATAAAAATATATAAAATAAGTAGTTACCAAAATAAGTAGTTATTCGGGTGCTAATAAGCAGTTAAAAAATAACTGGTTACAAGTTGTTAAAAAAAGGCTTACTCATATACTTACTAGTGGTTAAAAAATAAGTAGCTACCATAACCAAATTATTTTTGTAATTAAATAAGTAGTCGCACGTAAGCTAGACTCCTTATAAACACGTCTTCGTCTAACAAAAATAACTAGTACTGACGCCGAATTATAAGCAGTAAAAAATTTTAGTTTCATTATATAACCACTTATTTGGTAACGAAAGATTTTGCTGGGCAGTTTTGCTATACATGGCCTGTATTTTCGCGTGAAAATCGATTTTCCGATTGGCTAAAACAAAAGTTCAAAATTGTTATGTTATCTAATACGATCTAATTTGATAACATGGAAAGTCATTTATATTAATTTTTCTCACCAGGGAAAATATTCCTTGCAAAATTATATTATATTAAAGACGCCCAAATACAAAATTTATCTTAAAAATACTTTAATAATGTTTTTCGAAGTATTTTTCCATATGCTAATTTGCATATCTATTTTGATTTGATACTAATACTAACCCAGTACTTTCATTGCAATTATCATATAATCCACCCCCTAGACCAGGGGGTGGATAATTGCGTGCCAGAAACGGAAAATGTTGTTTTGTAAAAGTTTCTCGCGTGCCAGCTTAAGTTTTTTAAATTTGGAAAAAGTTTTCTTTTACCCAGCAAAATCTTTCATTACCAAATAAGTGGTTATATAATAGAAATTCATAGCTCCGGACAACTTATTTTTTGGCGTCTAAACTCATTATTTTTGTTTGGCGTGGTCGTTTTTATAAGTACCCAGGTAGAAATTGCCGACGGTACAAAAAACATCAGTGCTTTGTTTTACAATGGTACAAAAAAAAGCATTGCAAAAGCACTAATTTAGAACGCTTTGCCAACCTTTGCAAAGAATGCTTTCCCAATACTTGTTTTACAAAGTTTACCACTGTTTATGAAAAAAACCACCGGCAAAACATCGGTTCAAAACGATTTGCCAACGTTAGGTAAAAGGACTTTGCCAGTACTTGTTTCACAAAATTTACGACTGTACATGAAAAAATACTACTGGCAAAACATTGGATTGCAGCGCTTTACCAACATTTGCAAAAAGGATTTTGCCAATACTTGTTTTACGAAACTTATGACTGTATGTAAAAAATACATAAACTGATCACTTAATGTTCACCCTATTTAAATACCAGTTTTCAAGTATATTGATAAAACTGGAAAATTGTTCTTATGGTAAAATTTGTGTGAAAATCTATTGAATTTGTAGTTTTAAGCAGAGATGTATTCACTTATTAGATACAGTGCTGCTATACTAAAATTTACGTTTCTCTTTTTTTCGGGATTGGGATTTTACAGATTTTTTCATAAAGAATTTAATAAAAAACCGTTGATCTAAAATACCGATTGGCAGAGCACTTATTTTACTATTGTTACCAACGCTTTGCCAACGTTCGGAAAGATAAACGGCCAACCGAAGATCGACGTTATCATTTCAAGGTTGACCCAGTACTTCAATTTTCGAAAAACGGACGCTCTGCCAGCGCTTGTACCACCATATACAGTGATTTGCCAACGTTTTGCCTTTTGATTTTTCTACCTGGGTAGTCACGCTTACCCGCTCGCTTACGAAAAAATGAGAAATAAGTAGTTATGAGATTTTGAATAATAAGTGGTTACACACATGCTTACAAAAACTTGAATTATAAGTGGTTCCCCGACTGCTTTCTTGATTCTTAAAAATAAAGAGTTAAGCAAATAATATTAGCTTAAGGAAATACATTCAGAGAAATTTAAGTTTTCTCTAGTGTGTAATTTTAGGACTCGTCATAAGAATTTAAACATAAAACATATTTACATATAATAAATAAAAATGTATAAAATTTAACTGTGTAAAATGTGCTTATTTAAACTATTACGAGTAAGTCATTATTTTATATTTAGAAACAATGAATACAATAGGCCGTTATTAGGAATTCATTATTTTATACTATAAAATAATGCAAAAGGTAATGATATATCATTTTTGGTAATGCAGATAGTAATGAGGTGTCATTACCAATATTTTGCTGGGTAAATATGTCATTACAGATTTATGTGACAATTTTTGAAGGTTTTTTTTTTCATTTCTGGGGGTTTATTTCACCTTAAAATTTTTAAATTATTAAATTCCCAGCAAAACCTTTCATTACCATGTAATGAGTTTTAGGTATTGAAATCTTAAGTGTTCACTAGTTACCTTTTAATTACTAAACTACTTATTTTAACATGGTGATGTCATTGGAGGAAAATCATTACACTGATGTTACCTGTAAGTAGTTTATCAGCTGTTCTATAAATAGATGTTGAATATAGATTTAAAAAAATATAAACATTTAAAAACCAATAGGAGCTGACACGTATTGATCAGCGTACCCCACGATTGTCAGGCAAACACTCTAACCATTAGACCACGACATCACTATGATTTTTAATGCTTTAACTTATGTACACATTTATTGTGGCAACTGTTATACATGTCTATTTTTCACAAAACTTGTTGTTATTAAATACTGCTTAATGAACATCAACATTTCTATAAATAGATGTTTAATATAAATTACAAAAAAAAACAACAATGGAAGCTAACACGAGTTGAGCAGCGATCCTCATGTCTGTCAGGCAAAAACGATAACCACTAGGCTACGCCATAGTTATGTTTTTTCATGAATTAGAACATATATTATCTGCTTCAGCTATTGTGAAATAGTAATGTGTGGGGTATAATTAACGGTAACTCATTACATTCAGTTTAAAAGTAATTCAACGGGTAATGAGATATGAGATCTAAGTAATGCATGTAGTAATGATCAGTCATTACCAAGGTTTTGCTGGGTTATTAAAAAAATCCCAATGAAATAAACTTCAAAATTAAAATAGTTTGGATGTCATCACTTTTTAATTTTTTCTTTGAATTATTCCATTTTTTGGTGTTTATTAAAATTGCATTCTTTTAGCGCTAAGAAATAACTCTAATACGATATAACAATAAAGCCAGATTCACAATGCTGGAGTACTCGACTATACAGAGTTGATTTTGTTCTTTTCTTTTTCGTACATACATATTTTTGTATCACGCCATCTCTATTTTAGTACACTCCACTCTGCAGAGTGGAGTCTTCCATCATTGTGAATGTGGCTTAAGAGTTTTTATAATTCAATGATTTTGGTGCATTAGATTCTAGGTGCCGCAGGTGACTAAAAACAGCGAAATTTACATTTCAGACGAAAAGGCTCTACAAAACGCAATTGAAACCCAATTTCAGGCGTCAAAATTATTCGAATGCTGGTTTGATTTTTGCCAGGCAGCACTTCCAGAAAGACCAATAAAACTAGGAATTTACCGAACTATATTATTTAGCGATTTGGAAATTATTTTATTGCATTATTTTATTGGATTTTCTAATTTATTAACCATATTTCTGCAAACTAAAATTAAAATTAAAACTAACAGGGATTTTTAGACATTTCAGAAGGCGGTTTACAATCTCTATGAAAATTTTCACCATTATCAAGTTAAATGATGCATTTTTGTAGCGAAATTTAAAATATAACAGAATTTGTTGCTAGCCTTTTAATAAAATTTTAATTTTTTAAGATATTCAAGAAAACCTCGCGTGTCACCCAAAATCCACTCGCGTGCCAGTAGTGGGACGCTTGCCATAGTTTTGCCAGCTCTGCCCTAGACCATGACCTAAAATTAGTATCATATTATAATTACATTGATGGAGCCTTGAGTAGTTGAAAAAGTCTTGCAAATGGAAGCACCCTAATGAGTATGAGCATGATGATCATAATAAAGAGTATCAGAGTGAGAAGAAGAACAAGAAGTATAAAAGATAAAACTAAATTGCTAGTATTTCATGATTTAAGTTTGCGATAAATGTATATTTTTCATTTGATTGGATAGAACTGAATGGAAATAAAGGAAATCAAAAACTTATGGAGAATATGCTAAAGTAAAGGCGATAAAGTTTTTTTTTCTGTTTTTTTTTTTTTTTTTGTAAGACGGAAATCAATAAATTTCAATTGTTATTTATAAGGATTGTATGATAAATTTATATTCAATCATTGAGATAAAAATTTAGATAAAACTTAAATAAAAATAAATTCTTAGTAATTCTTAAAAAAAAAATGTTTTAGTTTTTTTAATGAATATTAAAAATAAAATATCTCTGACCACTGGTCCAAAATTAAATTTAAAATTTTTTTACTAAAAAACTACATGAAAGTATTTCTAATTTTAATTGAAAACCAGCATAGGTACGTTTCTTTAAATGAATTTAAACTTGTTACTGTTGCAAAAAAATAAACTATAATGAATTTTTTAAATTTTGTTTTGTTAAGAAATTAAGCGCAATCACAATTAACAATATATTTAGCGTGTTTTTTAATCACCTGGATTTAGAATTTTACATACAAAAAATGGATTTATTAAATCCAAAAAAAAAGCTGGATTTAATAAATCCACAATAAAAGCACAAATATATGAAACAGCCTATTAATTTAATGTCAGAAAAAAATACGAATGAAAATTAAAAGAGAAACAAAAAAATTGAAAAACTAACAAATAAAAGGTTTTTATTAAATTTTTTTATGAAATATGTTTAGAAAAAAAACTACACCTCACCAAATACATATTTTTCAACTTGGATATGGAGAAATAGCTTAAATAGAAATGGCAATTTTTCACTCTACAGTAAGTAATTTAATTAAATCCAATTAGTGAATATTAAATATTGCAATGGAATTTTTCAATTGTGTAAAAATATAAATTGAAGTGATAAAACTGAAAAGGCAGACTGTCTATCGCTGTTTTATATAAAATATAATTATAACTTAAAAGTTAAAGTAAAATCCTTCATCATCGAATTCGGTATTAAAAATTAGGGCGAAAGAAGTGTCGGACAGAAAATTTTTTTAAAATAGGAAGAATCTAACCCCATCTGTTGAGCACTTTTAGAAATACTTTTTGGATTTATTAAATCCAAGTGATTAGAAAAAACGGCTATTGTTCGAATTTAAACCCTTTGTTGTTAGTAAAGAACGATTTGCTTATTCGTCCGTCAATTCGCTTTCTTTAAATCGTTTAAATTAAATCTGATTAAAAGCTTACTTTTTTTGTTCATCATCAGAAGTTTTCAGTTTATTTAAATATGTTTAATATATATTTTGAAAACTGTGTTTGTTTTAAAAGAGCTATTGTTTTTTACTTTATGAAATTTTAATTGTATATTTCGCTTGCACTTTGCACTAATAATTGCGTTACAAAAATGACTAAAATTTGATTTTTTTTTATATTAAAGACATAGCTTATTATTATAAAGTACTTATTTGACGCATTTAACGAATTTAACGAACCTTGGACGGAGGTGGTCTGGCCGGTTAGAATGCTAATTTTACACTTTTTGATAACACTGCGATATTTGCAAATTTAACGAGTTGGGCATATTGCTAGCTAATTCGAGTGCGCTCAAATCGGTGCTAGCCGCTTTTCGAAGTCTAATGCATTTTTTCAGTTTGATTTGAATTTACGGCACCCTGCCGTTAAAGCTAATTCGAGTACGCTAAATTCCATGGTACTAGCCATTTCTCAAAGTTAACGTTTCTACTGGAGATATTTTGAAATTTTTATTTAATGTAATATAAAAATTATTTTTTTTATACTATTTAGCTAATTGCTGATTTTTAATCTCTATTGAATATAGTATGTACATTAGACCGACTTACCTTATAAGGACAGACAAAAGTAAAAAAGTGCCAAACCTTGGTTTGTTTTATGTTGATTCCCAAAATATTTCGGGTCAAGAAATGAGATCTCACGAGCTGGACCATTTTTAAAAAAGGTATTTTTTTTAGTTTTTGTAAGAAATTTGCATCTTAGCTGAAGAAAACATGCTCATTATGGGTATCGTATGAAAGGTTTTTTAGAGGCGCGTCCAGCGGTATATATAACATGTACAAGCATATCCTGACATTTCCTGTTTTCAAGGATATTCTATAAAAAAAAAGCAAAATTTTGACCCTTTTGTACAGAGATATTTGTGATTGAAATGTCAAACTTACATATCATAATCTATAGACGATTCAAGTGAACACGTGTTTCAGATTCTTTTGAAATTCGCGATTTTTCTCGTTTTATCAGAAATTCATTGTGGTGGAAACAATATGTTCTAAATAGGGAAATATGGAAATATGGATACCAAAACTTTTATTTTGACAAGTAAATCATTACTAAGTGGATATAGTTTGGAATTTTGCAGATTTCATACGTTTTGCACAATGCTCTGGATGAATTTTTTTTTTAATTTTGATTTACTGCAATTTGCATTTAAATTCAGTATCATGTTGATGTAAGATAAAAATGGAACTTAACAGAAAAACTCCATCACGCGATTTTTTTGGCGGATTAACTTTTTTTCTTGAAAATTTTTTTTTTGATGTAAGATAAAAATGGAACTTAACAGAAAAACTCCATCACGCGATTTTTTTGGCGGATTAACTTTTTTTCTTGAAAATTTTTTTTTTTAAATTTTTGATAATAATTTAAATTCAGTTTCTAGTTGATCTAAGAATAAAAATGCAACTTAATAGAAAAAACCCAACACGCGTTTTTTTTGCGGAATTTATTTTTGTTCGCGAAAAACCTATTATAAAATTTTATTTAGGGTTAGCCTATATTTGGATTTTTCTTAAAAAAATTACAGACACACGTATTTGGATAAAATATTTTATTTAATAATAAACCTTAAAAAAAATTTTCATAAAACTTTTTTATTGAATTGGGGTAGCTCTAAATTTTTATCAAAATCTGGTCCAGAGTACTGTGAAAAATGTATTAAATTTGCAAAATTCTAAACTATATCCATTCGGCGATAATTTACTTGTCAAAAGAAAAGTTTTGGTATCCATATTGCCCTATTTAGAACATATTGTTTCCACCATATTGAAATTCAGATAAAACGCGAAAAATCGCGAATTTCAAAAAAATCTGAAATACGTGTTCACTTAAATCGTCTATAGATTATGATATGTAAGTTTGACATTTCAATCACAAATATCTTTGTACAAATGAGTAAAAAATTTGTTTTTTTATAGAATATCCTTGAAAATAGGACATGTCAGGATATGCTTGAACATATTATATATACCGCTAGACGCGCCTCTAAAAAATCTTTCATATGATACCCATATTGAGTATGTTGTCTTCAGCTAAGATGCAAATATCTTACAAAAACTAAAAAAAGACCATTTTTAAAAATGGTCCAGATCGTGGATCGTGGTCCTAGATCCGAAATATTTTGGGAATCATCATAAAACAAACCAAGGTTTATTTTGAGGCGGCACTTTTTTACTTTTTTTTGTGAGTCGGTCTAATATACATACATATGTGGCTTTCCATACCACCTGCCCCGCAACTGTAAAACATATATCGTATCAATGTTAAATTTTCGGTATATGTACGTCCCCAATGTAGTAAATCATTACCAGGTATGTGGTTATGTAACTACATACTTGGTAATGGTAACTAGTTACTTTTCTTATTACATTTCTTATTACCTTTGTATGGGGATGTCGCGAAAAATAATGAGTTATGCTTACACAATCTAAAAATATGTCATTACCTATATGCTTACCAGTACTGACAAAAATAATGAGTTTAAAAATAGATTTTAAAAAAACTTAGTTTTATAAAAAAAAATTATTTTTTATTGTAAAATTTTTTTTTAATAAAATTTTCTATTGCGGGAATCGAACTTGGGACTCCAGGTTGCCAGTCAATAGCTCTACCATCTGAGCTAAAAATTTTCAATCAAAATTTAAAGTTTTTTTTAATTTTAATCATATCAATTAAAAATTTTATCAAAAATCATCAAAATTTTCAATGAGTTTATGACGCTTTTATTAATATGGGTAATAAAAATAACAGTAAAAGCAACTAAAAATTTATAGAAAATGATATTGCAGCGAAAACTGCTGAAATTAGTAGATTTTTTGCAAAGTAATAGTAAAGTACAGAACAGCAAATATAAGACTGTTAAATTTACAGAATTTTAGTTATATTTAAATTAACTTTTATTTAATTGAAAATGACAAATTTTATTGCAAAATCTGCCGGAAATCTTGCTAAATATTAGTAAATTAAAATAGCAAAAAAAAAACAGTTTTTTTTAAAAAACTTTGTTATTTTTAAGCTAAATTTAGTTCAATGCCAATAGCAGCCTATTCTGATAAAATCTGTAGAAATATTTGCTAAAAAAATTGCAAACTGCTGTTTTTCAAAAGGGTCAATATTTAATGCGCAGAAAAAAAAATCGAAAATTTTTCATTTTTCGGTTTTTCTATTTAGATATAAGAATTTTTTGTTGGTTTAGCACGTTAATTTGTAATTCTCTGTTAACAAAAAGTAAATTTCTATTGGTGTTTTTTATTTTTATCTTATCTTACTAATATGCATATAGCAAAACTAATGTGATAATTTTAGCAGTTTCTTCCTCAACACCATTTTTAACTAATTTTCAAGGTTTAATTAATTTTTTTACAGACCTTCTATTAGTGTAGTATGTTTAAATTTTATTATTAATATACATATATTTATATATATATTTTTGTTAATTTTATTATGATTTTGAGTGATTTGAAACACATTTTTGTAATTTTTGTATCTGCAATAAAAGTCAAAATATGTATGATACAAAATAATATGATTTTACGAAATATGATTATGCGTTTTTTTAATATGTTGTCAATAGTACTTACGTATGGTTAACAAACTAAACACCATACCAATTTTCAGTTAAAAATTTAATTGATGATGAATATCGATAGATTTCCAACCAATTTATGTAGGTACATTTAAATAATGGTCAAATCATGATTTTAAATTTGATTGTTATGATTTATATAACAGGCACTCAAAAAATCTTATAATATTTTCAATATTATATACAAGATTTAAACGAATTTGGTAACCTTAACTTTGAATTGTGCTTTCTCTTACTAATATAAAATTCAACTTTCGTCTTCACTACGTGAAAACTAAGCAGTAAATCTCTACTACCTTCAAGCTTAAAGACATGGTAACGATGACTTTAGGAAAGTTGCTAAAACAATATTATGTTTTGTAATACTTAAGCAACATCGTATCTCTTGTATACAATGTAATATATTTATATAAAAAAATCCTAAATAATAAGGGCTTTTAACAAGAACCAGAGATGGGCCGAAATTATTATCATTATTTTATATAATGGTAATGAAAGTTTTATCGTTATCACCTTCACTTTAAGCAATTTTAATGGAATTTGATTTTCATTTCCATTATTATTATTATTTTGCTTTCTTTTATTTGTAATGTTATGAGAAATAAATCAATAAAATTTTTTTAATTCCAATGAAATTAAAAAAAACTTTACTTTACTAAAAGCGAAATAAGCCACTATGGGCAAAGTCATTTATTTTGATGAAAAATATTGTGGTTTAGAAGAATTTATGAAGCACTTTATAGCTTCCCAGCAAAATTTTTCATTACTTCCTTAATAAGTTTTAGGTATTGAAATCATAAATGTTCCCAACTTACCTTTTAATTACTGAACTGTTTACGTACTTTAACATTGTGATGTCATTGGAGTAAACTGAATTCACAGATATGACCGTGTAAGTATATAATCTACAGCTCTATAAATAGATGTTAAAAATAAATTAAAAAAAATGTAAATTTAACCCATTATTGCTTAACTGATAATTTCACTTACCAGCACTTTAGACAAGTATGCAAGCTGTCACGTAAAACTATTTGAACGTTTCGTTGATTTATACATTAATTTACTGGGTATTTTTGTAAAAAGAATCAGATGAATTCGTTAAAAGGTTTGTATGAAAAACAACAATTTAAAAACGTTTATATTTCAAATATTTGTACACAAATTTGTTACGACATCTGTATGGCACATATACGGCTAAAAAATTTCCAAGAAAAATGTTTTTAAATATGTGTTTTTCACATAAATGTTTCATCGAATTCGCCTGATTCTTTTTATAAAAACAGGCCGTTATCTCTTTTAAGAAAACCATTTAAATGATATTTTTAATGTTCGCTAAGCCTCAAAAATAAATGCATTAACTTCCAACTTTCTCTGGAACCTCATTTCGATGACTTTAATTACACTGTACAACACAAAAAAAATAAAAACGTTCTGACAACTGATTCTGGTAGAGGGGACAAAAAAAAATATATCGCACTTGATCAACAAGAGGGTATTAACTCAAAATTTTCAGTAGAGGTGAAAAACTGTTTGTGGTTACATTTCAAAAGAATTTGAAAATCCGAATACATCATAGTAAGTAAATTCCATTTGAAAATATATTTACATTGTAAGGGCTTAACAACAAAAAAAATTGGAAATCGAGCTTTTGACTAAATTTTAGTCTAGTGCATCATAATCAAAAATTTAAACTTATATACAGAAAAAAGTCTATATTCAAGAGAATAAATATATCCTTTAATTTAATGCAAAAAAACTGTTGTTACGCCCTTTTGCAATTTAGGTGAAGATATATCGATTGACTTTCGTTTGGTTTCACTCATAGCTCAACCAAATGACGAATTGTAATTGTTCAAAGTTGGCTGAATTTTATATGCTGGATCATATGATGGATCGTGACGGCTTGATTGCCGAATATTGTTTGTGAAATCCGAATTTCTTGAAATCGTGGCGGAACCATAATATTTGATACAATAGCCACAGAGTATACTGGTGATGTTAATTGGTGGGTTTCATCATTTTTAGTTCTTTTATTCTTGCAGTTATATATTACGCCCTGCAACATTTTCAAATTTTGCTCCCACCCATGGAAGAATACATATATGTGAAGGTAGACATCATTTATAGATGGACTGCATACCCACCATGACGAGGCCCTATGCTCCTTGTAGGAACGAAAGGTATCAATATATATATATACCCATTACGTCAGATGTCCTTTTTAAAGGACTTCGAAATACGAATGCATACTAAAATGGCAATATATTTTTTTCTCACTTCTCTCCAAAATGGGCATCAAATAAGAAAGGATAATCTCTCCAGTTCACTGATAATCAGTGTTGCCAATTTAGCATATTTAATGCTAGATTTAGCATTATTCTAATTCATTTAGCATGAAAAAAATGTATCTAGCATATGGGATTTTTTTCAGTATTTTTCCAACAAAATTTAGCATATTTTTGGCATTTTTTACAGTTTTATTTTCTATTTTTTTTTTTAGAATATTCTACATTAATTTGAATTTTTGCTATAAAAATATTATTGATGTTGTTTCCGATATAAAAATATAACAAACAGTATTAAATCAACGTTTTTTCCACGGTTCTCGTTTAACAACTGAACTGGGATTGTTATAGTTTTGTAATAACATGTTAAAAGTACTTTTAATTAATTATTTTTATTTTTTAAACTATTTTAATTAAATTTTACGTTTTCTTTGTGTTATTTATTATATTCTCTACATTATATAGTTAAACTAACACCAAATTTTATTATTTATATTGAAATATAAGCATTAAAAAATCACTATTATCAGTTTCAAAATCACAGTTTATTCTAACCCTCATGAATAATCTTTATTCTAAACCTCTAATAATTATCTCTTATATTACAATTTAATTTTAAATATAATATGAAAAGAAATATTTTTTTACTTTTAGAGTAAGTACTAGTAACTATTTTTATACGTACAGATTAATTACACTGTGCAGTCACAAATTTTAACAAGCTGGGAACCCTATTGGTAAAGCTAATTCGAGTACGCTGAATTGGTGATAGCAGTTTTTCAAAGTTAGCGTTCGTATTCGCGATATTCCCAATTAAAAATGTTGACAGGTACCAAAAAAATTTTATTTTTATACTTCTGGGATCATTTTTAATTATAAATTTATCAAATTTGATTAAATATGTAATACATTAAGGAAACTGTAATTTTTTTCGCAAAATTTTTTTTCATAAAATTTTTTTTACATATTTTTTTTTTGCTAAAATTTTATAAAAACGTTTTTTTTCTGCAAATAAAAATTATATGTTATGTTATTTTGTGTATATTCAATAGGGTTTAGATAAATATTTAAATAATAGAGTTAAGAAAAAAAATTTCGGTCGAAAAAAAACAAATATCGCGAAAAAAAATGTTTCTGGGGAAAAAATAGCGAAAAATTGCATTTAACAAAGTTGGATTGATTGATTGATTTATTGATTGATTGATTTATTGAATGATTGATTGATTGATTGAAAGAATAAAAAATATTGCTTTATGGTACTTTAATATTAAAATTTTATATCGGCATGCCCGGCTTTATCTTTTGTACTCGTTTTACTTTTTTTGTTGTTATGGTGAAGGAGTGATTTTGCACAAAAATACTCCAATTTTTGGTAAAAAAAATAATAATTTAAAGAATAGAGTTTGAAATAGAAGTAACAGAATTGCAAAATGTTTTTAATCTTTGCAATTTTTATTGTTTTTTTTAGGTTTGGGTCATAGAGGGTATTGTGGATAGCATTTGTGATAAATTGCGTTTTCCTATCATTTAAGAATTTCAGTGAATTTTGATATTTTTTTTTTACTGTAACACCTGTACACTTTTTCATTTAATCATACCAAAAATCTTACAACGTCAACCAACACCATAAAAAGTATTAACCCTGATCGCAAAAATTATTTTTTTTTAAGAAGTTCATGCAGGTAAGTCCAAAGCTGCAGAAATTTGAAAACGGTAAACAGAGCGTGCAATAAAAACCATTAAATTAATTTGGAGTAGATAAATTAAGGAAGAATGGGAAATTCATATTACCCGCCAAAGTATTCCACATTACCACCTATTTTAGAAATAAAACATTTTGGGGTACTTTTGTTTATCCGCCTTTAACTATTTGAGATAACATATTTTTAGTGACACAGTTGGGGAATCAAATATTAACTAATTTATTTTAAAGGATTTTTGAACTTTTTTAAGTTGTTTTTATTTTTTCTTTTGTATAATTTTAGTTAATAAAATGAACTGAATTCATAACTACAGATGACTTATTTTCAGTCTAATTGTAAAAAGTCACTAAAATAGTATATTTTTAAACAAATTGAAACATTTTTTAAAAAAATTTTTTTACCATATTTTTTCTAGCATATTTTTTTAGTTTTTAGCATTTTTATGCAAAAAATCTAGCATTTTTTTCTAAATAAGTTTTGACAACACTGGTGATAATGTAAATTTTGACAAAAAATTACGAAAAAAATATTTTTGAAAATTTTCAGTAGAAAAAAAAAGAAAAGCTTTTATTAAAATGTATAAATTCTCCTCTTTTATTTGATCCCATATCAGCAGCATGGAATGTAAAAAATATTCTTAAAAAAGGGTTTTCCAAAAACTATGCGTTGACAATTTAAAGTCCTTTTATAAGGACTACTGAGGTGATCATGAAAAACTGAGTACGCAGTTTTATTAAACGTGGTTTGTTCTTTCACTTGCTAATCGATTTTTCCAAATGATCAAAATTATTCTGAAAAAACGTTAGAACACTCAACTTTAAGCACAAAACGCGATATGCAAACTACTTCGCATAATAAGAAAAACAAAAAAAGTTATAATTGACACTCTGTGTAAAAATTTACAACAACAACAAAACCAAAAATGCAACTATTTCTGCAAAAACTAAAACAAAATACACTATACTCGCTACGAGCAGAGTAAGTTAGTTGTTCACAAATTTTTACCGTTGATGACCAATGCTATATATATGTCCCATGGATTTTTTCGATGAAGGAGTTGAAAAAAAATATTTTTGACGACACTTTTGTTTAGAAATATTGGGTAGATTATCACGAATCCGTAAAAAAAAAATACAAATTTTCCAGCAGTTTATGTTCGGTCGTGAAATGGTTAGTGAACACATGTTTGAGTATTTCAAAGAAATATTTTATTTAATAATAAACCTAATTTGGTCCAGAGCATCGTGAAAAATGTATTAAATTTGGAAAATTCCAAACTATATCCACTCCTCGATGATTTACTTATCAGCGAACTTATGTAAAACACTACGAACTTATGTAAAACACTACGAGGAAAATTTTTATGGAATGTTAAATTAAAGAGAATTTTGAGGCATATATTTAAAAAGGGACAAAAATTACCCCTAAGTTGAAGAGTTAGAGGGTTAAAATATCCCGAAAACTATTTGGCATGAAATTTTACTATAAGCCTCTGAAGATATCAAAGTTGTAAATTTTACTTCAATGCCAGAAATAAGTTAGAACTTAAATGTATTTAAGTGCAAATATTTTACTTATTCATAATTGGCATACAAATATCTCACAAACCTGGATTTTCGGGGTTAGTTTGTATGAGAAAAATATTTTATTGTAGATTTTTAGTTGATTTGAAGATTGTTACAATGAGTATTATTTTTGTTTGGTTTAAGATCAAATATTACAAATTCCAAATAGAATTTGCAATTTATTTTACAACCAATAGAGAAAAAACTCATGAAAAAAACTTTCCTAGAACCAATGGTTGATAATTAATGCATTTTCAAGTGTTACCAAAATCACTATCATCAGAATGTCTTTATGGGGTTCTCTCTATATAATGTAGATTTTAGTTTTTTGTATATATATGTTAAATTTTAAAGAAAAGCATTTGAAAAGTAAACTCAAACATCTTTACTTATCCACTTCATATTCAGTGCGTTCGTTTACTCGAAATTCTTATCACTTTTACTACAATTGGAAAGTTTTGTTTACTTTTTGTATTGAATTTTTCCAGCTGTAGTAAAAGTAGTAACTTGTAGTAAATAAACGAATACGCTTATTATTATAACTAACGAAAACCACATGTTTTTAATCAGAGCTATTATTTTTCTCTATGTTAAAGTTGTTGCTTATTTATTGAAGCTCCTTCAATGGGCAAAGCAATGATTCGTGATAGAATTTAGAACGAAAGCAAAGAACTTTTACACGGTTGTTTGTTTTGTGTATAACATCCTAACCCATCATGCCATATAAATATTACTTAACAATTTGGATTGTAGCTTGTCTGTGGGTATTTTATTGTAGATTTCTCAGTTTATACAACCCCAATGTCAGATAATTAAAGCTCGAAAAAACCATTAAACTTTTCCTAAGGAAATATATTGACAATTCCAGCAGAACTATTAAAACAAAAAATTTTTTATTCCCGAAAATAGGGGTCGCCTTATTAAATTTTTCTGAAGTCAATTGCATTTGGAGCAAAATATTAGTCTCGTCGAGATAAAAATATCGATATATCATACTTTAAAATGCGACTGTGAATACCGAAGATATAACGAAAAATTTAAAAAGGCGACCCCTACCTTCGAAAAAAAAAATTCGAAACTGTCTTGCAAAAATACTTTATATTCGAAGGTGTACCGCGCACTTTTCTTTGCCTGTGAGGTGGTACGATCTACTGTACATTAAAGTGGGTCGAAACACAACAATTTATTAGTGGCCTTCTAAAACAGAACTTTGACATTTTCTCTGAGGATTGCCAAAATATTTAATTTTTTGCTACAACCGTTACAGAGCTATAGCTTTCTGGATGGCCGGCCATTAGCGGGACTTATTGATATTCACCTATGAATTTGTAGAGCCGAATAACGAAGATATGCACGCTGAGTCAAAACAACGGACCGTTGATTTGAGAAATAAAGTTCAACGTTTTGGGTACGTTGTTCAATTGTGTACTGTTCCATTTTAAATTCACCAAGTCTTCTTATAAAATACTGAAAAAAAAAAATTATAATAAAAAAATAAAAAAATTTGTAAGGAATTCAATTCCCTTCGGTAAATTTGGGCCACCCTGTATTTATGTATTAAATTTTTGAAAAACTTTCTTATTTTCGACGTACTGCGGTACGTGTTAAAATTTGTCAAATGATTTCGTGCCTGCTTAGAAGGGAAGAAGTCTCAGCCTCAACGGCCTATCCAAACTATTTTGTCCCTGTTATAGAACAAATATATATTCGCTAAAATTTGGTACACAGCTTGTTGTAGTCTGCACATAATAGCGTATTCAATTAATCGACTTTTTATTTTAATCGGATAATTATGCAAATATTTTTTTAGTAAATTTATTTAAAAAACGATACAAAAACAATTTCAGTATCACAACCACTAGTCCGATTTTGCTCAAACGATTTAAAAAAAAATAAATATTACAGTTCCTTTAATCTGTTCATATAACGTTTTTCTATGTACTCAACAGTTTTGCCGGTAAAAATAAATGTTTGTTACCGCTACCATAAAAATCAATAACCTTTTGTTTATTACTTTTTTTTAATATTTTAGGCAAAAAATATTTTTTTCTTCATACATTTATTTTTACCGGCAAAACTGTTGAGTATATAGAAAAACGTTATATGAACAGATTAAAGGAATTGTAATTTTTAATTTTTTTAAAATTGTTTGAGCAAAATCGGACTAGTGGTTCTCGAGTTATGTCAAAAAAAGACCACCAAAGGTCAAATCGATATATCTCGATTCCTAGGGGTGACCCAGCGAAACGCCGGGACACGTGTAACTTCTTTTTTACAGATATAACTTTCCCCGGTAGTTTGAACCCTTCCCGATCACTGACCCCTACCATTTGTCTCACAGTGTAATAATTAAAAAAAAAATGTTACTATGAAAACCTATTTTTATACATATTACTTTGTCCATCCTTATTACCATAATGATGACTATCCCTAAGGTAATGGATAAAACTACTAACTATCTTCGGGCCTATCGCCTATAAAATTCATGATGTGTAAAGTGATTTACAGAGCCATTTTGCTCTATATTCTAACGTTTATTTTTAATGATTTAGTAATGCACGGTTTTGCTGGGATGCTGCCAAGACGTTATTATTATATTTATTTTTCATTTTCAACAGTCTACAGACATTGTTAAATTATGCTGGAAAAAACAAAGTAATTTGCCAAATGTATATTGGTGTTTTACAAAGTAAATAGTTGATAAAAAATATAAAATAATGACTTTACAAATTGTGATATTTACTTTTAGTCCATGACAACGTTTTTATTTTTATCATAATTGAACAAAGATTTATTAGAAATATTTCGTTTTACACGTTTTTTGCTATTTTAGTGGTTTTTTTTAGTAAATAGATAATCTGAATATAATGTAATGACTTTTTTCAAATCAATATATAATATAAAGTTTTTCATGAAGTCATTTCTGTGGAATGGACTTCAGTACACCGAAAATAGTTTGTAGTTTAAATTAATTGAAAATGTAATTTAAATTAAATTAAAAATCAATTATAACCGGTCTGCTAAATTTTCGTTTATTTTTAAATGTAAGTAAATTAATTTACAATTTCTGTTAAAAATAAATGATTTTTCATTTATTTTAGCTGTTGCCAAATTAGTAAAAACAAATGATAATTCCTAAAAAGTAAAGAGTTTTCGTTTATTTCCGTTTTTTAAATATCAAGTAATTTACAATCAGTATCAGTAAGAATAAATGATATTTAGTCTAATTCGTTTTTTTATCACACCCAAAAATTTACTACAAATCTAAAAGGGTTTATTTTTTTTAACAAAACTTCTTAAATGACGATATTAACTGTAACAGAAAATCCATATTTATATGTAATTTTTTTATAAGTTTTTTTTTAAGTCAAAATTCCATGTATATTAAATGAACAAATGGAATAAAAAATAATTTTTTTCGAAATTTCGAATTTTGCGAATTTTTAATAATAATACACTTTTTTTCCAAAAGGGGCCATTTTCGTCCAACTTTCGGCACGGGTTAACGTTTTCCAAAAAAAAATCGATTTCTTCCATTTGTGATCATTTCCAATAAAACTGGGGGGTGTAATGAACGAAAATCGACAAATCGCTAATTGAAGGGACAGTCTTTTGTAGATGGTATTAAAAAATATAAGTTTTTACAGATTTATAACAAAAATAAGAAAAAAATTATGCATCAATATTGCATTTCTAATAGACCTTGGGATGCAGATCACGAATATGGCCCTAGAATTTTAAAGTTAAGTATAGTTTAAAAAATATTTGCAAAAACGTTTTTGTAGGAAAATTAAATTTTTTGATAAACTTTTCAAAGTAATACCACTATTTTTTGCAATATTTTAAAATGATGAAATATGCCCTTTAGCTGCGATAATTCGTATTTAAATTAAACATTTTTCCTATATAAATTTTGTCGAACTACATGCCGTAAAAGGCGTGGTGGAGAAGAACAAAGTGCACTTCTAAAAATCAGAAATATGGTTTATAGGGTTTTTAAAAAAAGGTTATTGGAAACCAAAGCGAGTCCTTGCTGCAATCTAAATAAAAATTTGCTCAAACCTTAATAACTTAATTCCTAGAACAGTAACCAATTTTACAAAATTTTAAGGAGAGTCGCAGCTTTTATTCAATACCTAAAACTTAAGATATATGGGAAGTCTGTTGGTCATTGCTCCGAATTTATTAAAAATTGTTTTCCAAATTTTGAAAATCTAATAAAATCTTTATGGGAATCGGATGATATTCATACACCCAGGAAACTTCTGCAGTCAAAATTTGTTTGTTATTCAAGTAGTATTTCAGTGAAGTTATTTCAAATGAAAATAACATTCCTTTGTAGAAGAAATATAAATTTTACACATAAAATACTAAAAATTCATAACATTCATTTTATGCAAAAATACGTAAGTACATTTTGTTAGTTAATTTGTGGTGCATTAAAAGTCAAAAACAAAAGAAAATGTAAGTTGAATCTAATGAAATGTTAGTAGTCCTGTTTACAAGTGAAATTTCATTTGTTTTAAATTACATTTGCAGCGGTCTTTACGAAAAAAATATTTTAAATATACAGTTTATAGCGTTTTTAACAAAGATTTTATACGTCAGCTAAACGAGTCCTTGATGCGTTAGACTTGCACATTGGCACAAAAATTTAAATCTCTATGTCTAGAGTAATAACCAATTTTTACGATACTGTTGGAAGAATTACAGCTTTATTTTATTTAAAATTTAGAATGTATGGGATGTATACAGTAGACAGTACCAGCTTATAGGCACCGGCACATCTTCAAATATAAAGTATTTTTACAAGCCAATTCCAAAAAATTAATTTTTTTGCCGAAAGTAGGGTTCGCCTTTTTTAATTTTTCGTTATAGCTTCGGCATTTAAAGTCGGATTTTAAAGTGTGATATATCGACTTTTTTGCCCCGAGGAGACCAGAGTTTTTTTATAAAGGAAAAATCCAATGAAAAAATTGAAAAGGCGACCCATATATTCGGCAACCAAAAAAAAAAAAAAAAAATTTCTGCTGGGTTTATCGAAAAACTTCCTTAGCAAAAGTTTAATGATTTTTTGCGAGATTTAATTTTCTGACATTAGGATGGTACATTAGGGTCGTAGCAACTGAGATCTGGTGGGTAAATACTAGAACGGGATACTTGCGGTCAATGGTCCTTAGGGAAGAAACATTGGTCCCCTCCAGAGAAAAACATCGATGTATCATACTTTAATATCCGACTGTAAATGCCAAAGAAAAAACGAAAAATGTTTAACGGCGTCCCCTTCGTTCGGAAAAATTTTTTTTTTTTGAAATTGCCTTGCAAAAATAATTCATATTTGAGGGTGTACGGCGAACTTTTTTGTTAAGGCACGGTCTAGTATACAGGTCCGATATTACAGGGTTAGGCGATTGAAGTGTTACCTATTCAAGCGACCATATTTTTTGTGTGAAATGATTTTTTATTGATTCAAATTACAAAATGTTGAAATAATCAAAATTTCAGAATCCATTGACTTTAGCTCGATGTGGCCACCTTCTAACCCTGTATAAAAAGGATTGCAGATTTTTTTTGAGAATCTAAAATTTAGTATTTATGGACCAAGTTCTTCTGCCGATGTTGTCTCACAAATTTGTTTTTTCCAATTTTAGTAAAAGAAAACTGCTGGGTGATTTTTCACTTATATATTCATATTACTTGCGTCTTATAGTTCACAAGAATGCATGGACAAAAACAAGAATACATGGACAAATTACACTTCTAGACACAGTAAAAAATAGGCATGGATTTAGAAGCACTGAAGTAATAGAAGAACTTGTTTTCCCTCTTTTAAAGTTATACTTATACAAAGATATGCTGTATACTTACTTAGAAGTGGGTCTAGGCCCAATACTTTCTTTGTTGTGGGCATGAAAATGTTTTTTAATACTGTACATTCCAATCGAAAATTAATATTAATATTGGTCATATTTATTGATTAATATTGTTTGAAAATAAGGATTTGAAAAACTTTCCATTAAAATAAAATAAAAATAATTTAAAGCCACCAACTTTAAAACATTTTTATTTTTTAACATCATTCTTAGAGTATTTGCATTACAATTTAGAAGTTGTTATTTTTTAACTTTTTCCACTCTTATCAACTTTACCTTCTTAAACTTTGTATTGTTGCTTAATGATATTAAATTAAATCTTATTTATTTTTCTTTGCTTTCTTTAAACTACTTTTGCAACAAAAAAATAAATATGCCATAATTACAGTAGAAAGTATCGGAAATACAGTGTCGGCCAAAAGTTATTTACCATTATTATCCTAACGCCGTCATATGATAACACAACTTCAAGAACCGATGTTTTCAAAACGGGATTTAGTATAAAAGCGCAATAAAAAGTATAAGATAGTATAAAAGTTTGGCTATAACCACAAATAAAAAAATGTTAGATTATCATTGCAGGATTGCATGATTGCCACACATTGATTTGAAAATCTTAGTGCCGAATTTTTTATTAGAATTTAAAAAGTCACAAAACAAAAACTAAAAACAATGGCGTATTATTTTTTTAATTTTTGATTATTTGCAAAGTAAAAAATATTTAATCCATTAAAATGTAATCCCTGTGTTTCGACTTCTGTTGCAAATATCACCACAAGACGTGTTCCGATAAAAAAAAAAATGCAGAAAAATTCGAACGATTTCTTAATTTAGGAGAATATGGGTTAACTGAAATACCAAATTTATATTTAAATTAAATACCATATGTGACCTTCTCCGAGAAAAGGGACCTAGTGTGTGAAAATGAAGTTTTGAGAATAATGCATTCTTCTTAAAAATAAAATTTTAATTTAGTAGGTTTGAGGTTAAGAAGAAGAATAAACCTTCCTCAAAAGTTATAAACACATTAAGTTTGCAAATCAGACAAGATCTAGTTTCTGCCCTTTTATGGACAGGCTTCATCAGTGATCTTCTATTAAATTGTATTATTGTTTATATTTTTATTGTCAGATTGTCTCTATATGAATAATTTCAGAAGTGATCAAACAGACATATACAAACATTCTACTTCAGATTTTCTCTGTTTATCTTCTTATTTCCTCCGTGTCACCTTTTCACAAATATTGCCACATTGACGTATGGTTTGTACGTACAAGTGCAGGCAATTTGTGTATATTGGAGACGGACAGCCAACAGCACATATTTATTTTTTATAGTAAAGTGTTGTTTTTTCAAACGCGTCGTATAGACTAAATACAATTAATATTGTCATTAATATGTATTTTAATTAATTATAATTTAGTAGGTTTGAGGTTAAGAAGAAGAAAAAACTTCCTCAAAAATAATATCCACATTAAATTTGCAAATCAGACTAGATCTAGTTTCTGCCTTTTTATGCACAGGCTTCATCAGTGATCTTCCATTAAATTGTATTATTGTTTATATTTTTATTGTCAGATTGTCGCTATATGTATAATTTCAGAAGTGATCAAACAGACATATACAAACATTCTACTTCAGATTTTCTCTGTTTATCTTCTTATTTCCTCCGTGTCACCTTTTCACAAATATTTCCACATTGAGTACACTCAAAAAAAAAAGTCAGTAAGTCAGCAAAAAATGTTGCTGTGTCAGCAAATTTTTAGTCAGGAGCGTGCTTGCAAAAAAGTTGGTAATTTCAGCAAAAGGTTTGCTGAAAATCAGTGAGCTGATTTTTACTAAAAAAAATAGTAATCTTCAGCAAAAGTTTTGCTAACACTTAGTCGACGGCAAATGAAAAAAATCCTTGCTAAAATAACTAAACTTTTTGCTGAATATTAGTAGACTGAAAAAAACTCAAAAAACTTGTAGCGAAATTTTACTTTAGTTAATTTATTTGCTGAAAATTTAAATATAGAATATGTGTAGAGTTGTTTTTCTTTTTGTGTCATTTCCGTTTCCAGACAAGCTGCGACATCTACATATTGTCTAACTGGTTGTCGTCCACGCTATGAATGCGGTTATCAGCACAATTTTTGTAGCAAAATAAATTAGTAAAACATTAGTTCAAAATTAGTTTAGTGCTAAAAAAATATAACTAAAATTTTTGCTGAAAACGGAATTTCAGCAAAAAAATTGCTGAAAACTAGTACACTTGATATACAAGACGTTTTACTAATTTTTCTACTAACTTATTTTTTTGAGTGTATGGTTTGTACTTACAGGCAGGCAATTTGTGTATATTGGACAGCTTTTATAGTAAAGTGTTGTTTTTTCAAACGCGTCGTATAGACCAAATACAATTAATATTGTCATTTATATGCATTTTTATTAATTCTAATTTAGAAGGTTTGAGGTTAAGATGTTTTTTAATGTTTTTCTCATTTTTATCGAAACCCGTTTTTTGACACACTAGGTCCCTTTTCTCGGAGAAGGTCACATATACATAGCAGAGCCGTATCCAAGAATTTATTTGGGAGAAGCAACATATTTTTAATTTTTTGTTTGTTTTTTTTTTGCTTTTTTTATACACCCGCATTTGGAGGAGTTTTGCTTTGGGCAGGGTAGACAAATTGTGATTAGATGTAAAACTTAAAAAAAAACGTCAACTGAAGATTTCACGATAAGAAATTAAGTTATTTTGATAATAAGCTAAATTAAACAAAATTTTAGTGAACATTTTTTTAAGACGTTACACTTTTTTGGAAGCGAGAAAGGGTATAAATTAAAATTTGTGGAAATTTCAAAAAAATTTGGAAACAAACGCATCTTAAAAACATATTTATGATGCCTAAAATAGTAGTGGGTTAGAAAATTTTTTTGAGTTACCACCCGGGCTACTCCCTGGAAATATTTATTTGGGTGTAGAACTACTCCCCAAAAAAATGAGGATAATCGGATAACGGGAAGACGTGCCGCATGGCATCGTGCCGAAGTTTCAAGAACGGATTACAAGGGGAAAATATGACTTTTGTATATTCTTTCAAAAAAAATTGGTCTTTAAAAACTAACTCCAATTAATAACATTAAAAAATCATAATTCGGACTAAACTGTCTTTGCAATAGAGACATAAAAATTTAAATTGGTTAAAAAACAGCCGAGTTATTACAAATTCCCCCGGCAACTGATATATTGCAAGCCACTTAAACAAGAAATTCAGGTCCAAATTTTAAAATTTATTGAATTAATCTACTTCAGAAACATTTCTTTATTCTACAAGTTCCAAGAAACTTTATATTATGTTTTGCTAACTCGTTTTATATTAGTGCGTCAGATTTTTTAAACACTGTTTTCAAATCTACAATTTGAAATTCTTTAAACTTTGATCGTAGATATTTAGTTGATCTGAAGATTGTTACAATGAGTGTTATGTTTGTGCGGATTTAAGTTGAAATATAATAAATTACAAATAGAAATTACAATATATTTTAAACAGAGACCCAAAATAACTGTTATATTTCTAAAAAAGTCACCACCCAAATTTATTTAATTATAATATTTTAATAATGCACTATATTTTATAAATCATATTGCACAAAAAAATCACAAAGTTTGGCAAAGATTTTAATTTTTTCAATTTTTATATTTCACTCTATAAATTTCTGTTGTTTTTTGATTTTTATTTTAAAACTTTTTATAAAAGTTACAGAATGATTTTTTTTAAAAAATTAAGCAGTAACTTTTTTATTTGATAATAAAATAAAAATTAAAAATTGACCTAAATTGAATGCCGGAAGCTGCTGGAATATACATATTTACTCACTTTAAATCACTGTTCAATCTTTTATTAACACTAGTTGACATCATCAGGATATTATAATTGGCGAAGTCATTGGTTCTACGGCTTTTGATTTATACTCTTAATTGTTATTTTTTGATAAAGAAAAAAAATTACAAAATAACTTTTATTATTTTTGAAAAAATAAAAATCGTGTTTGGATTGTTTTTGTTTGAATTAAAAATATAAATCAAACAGAGCAAATAAACTGAAAACTAAAAATACTCAAACAAGAAATAATTGTAAAACAATCACTTTTTTGAATAAAAGTTATAACTGTTACGTCCCTGATTTTAAAACAAATAGAGAAAAAAAAACTTATGAAAAAGGTTTCCTAAAACCAATGGTTGATAACACTGTGAGACAAATGGTAGGGGTCAGTGATCGGGAAGGGTTCAAACTACCGGGGAAAGTTATATTGGTAAAAAAGAAGTTATACGTGTCCCGGCGTTTCGCTGGGTCACCCCTAGGAATCGAGAATTATCAATTTGACCTTTGGTGGTCTTTTTTTTTGACATAACTCGAGAACCGCTAGTCCGATTTTGCTCAAACAATTTAAAAAAAAATAAAAATTACAGTTCCTTTAATCTGTTGATATAACGTTTTTCTATATACTCAACAGTTTTGCTGGTAAAAATAAATGTATGAAGAAAAAAATATTTTTTGCCTAAAATATTAAAAAAAAGTAATAAACAAAAGGTTATTGATTTTTATGGTAGCGGTAACAAACATTTATTTTTACCGGCAAAACTGTTGAGTATATAGAAAAACGTTATATGAACAGATTAAAGGAATTGTAATTTTTAATTTTTTTTTTAAATTGTTTGAGCAAAATCGGACTAGTGACTGACGCATAGTGTAATTAATGCATTTTCAAGTACTACCAAGCACTAAATTTAAGTTTTTGTATTTATGTAAAATCCACGGTAAATAACGAATTGGGAAATAAATTCAAATAGTTTTAATAGTTGTTTATGTTTTACAAAAAAAATCATATGTTTTTTACGAAGTTATTATTTCTATATTATATGTAGGTGTTGCTTTAACCAAAGTTTCTTTAGTAGTAAAGAAAATGTTTGTATGTTGTATTTAATATTTAATTTTTTTAAAGAAATTTCAAAAAATCAACGACTGGAATTTAAGATTTTATTAAGAACATATTAGGAATTAAAAACTACAAAATTTGCTACTTCTTTCGCTTTTAGGCAAGTTTTTTTCAGTTGTTTTTGACTAGAATACTTCAATCCTTTAAATTAGGGCAAAATTGAGCCCCTATTTATGGTCAATGTTTATTTTTTAACATATTAATATAACATATCGTTGCTGCGCCTAAGAAAACAGCTATTTGTTTTCAAACATTAATTTTGTAACACCTGAATTCGGTCTTTATTTTGTGTTTTTGCCATGTTTTTTTTTGCACGTAATTCTTTAATAAATGCAAAGCTTGAAGTTTGGTTTATATGTGTGTAAAAAAAATAATTTCTAAAAAGTTCCGCAAAAAGCTGAAGTAAAGCAGATTTGTAGTTCTCCTCGTAAAAAAGCAAAAAAGTTTTTTGACAAATAGCTATTTTATAAGGCTCGACGATATATTCCTGAGGGGTTATTCGTGAAATTTATTGATATTACTTTTCATGGTCTAAAAATAATATTCCTAATTTAATTTCAGAAAATTAACCCTTAGGTAGTGGGTTGGAAATGAAAAATTTTCACTCAAACTGTTTTTTTTTTTAATGAAACAATGAGGCGTATGAATAAAAAATAGATATTAGTAATAGGGATAAATATTGGGGTTATAAGCAATTAATGCGCAATTCTAGTAAACTTGCGAGTAGACTAAAAATTTAGTTTTTTATTTTCGTTTATTTTTCATGCTATTCTACATGTCAATGGATAAATTTGGTGTTGAAAGTCATTCCTAAGCCAAAAGTAATTACTTCGAAGTAATTGGTGGCATTCACCAGAGAAACATTAAATTGATAGCGGTGACTTTTAGCGCTTTGTGATTAGGAACTCTGCTGAACGATGTTTTCTTTGTTTTGTTTTTAAATACAGTTTTTCTTTGGTTTCTTTAAATTTTTGTTTTGAATTTAATTTGTATGTTTTTATTTGGCATTCTTACAAAAAAAATAATTTAAAATCAACAAAAACAAATGTATCACTAATTGATCAGAAGTAGCAAAAAGTTTTTACGCTACCAAAATATGACAGCGCTACCTGAGCGCTCAGACTGAGCCGTTAGTTATACAAATATTTTAGAACTGCTTACTATTAATAAGTAGTTCTAAAATAATAAGTCTTATTCATATGACCCAATGTACATAATTTTTAATTTCCAAACATAAATAGAGTAAATCTAAAAAGGATTTTTTTTTTAATTCATAACAATTGGTTTTTAATTTGCTGACTACTTTTTTATTTTTTATAGATTTTACAGTGATGTTTCAATTATCTGAATCATAACCCCTGTAAAATAACGATTTGAAATTGAATAAAGTGAGATATGATTTATACAAATTTGGCTTTTTAAAGAATTTATTTGTTTTATGATTTGATTCGATATTGAAGGCAAACATTATTGGTTAAATTAATTTGTTAAAATTGAATCAGTTCGTTTGAATCAACAAAATCAAATTGATTCTTTGAGTAAAATAGTGATGGAATTTAAATGCTCAAAAATCCCATAACTCTATTTCTTATTTTTTAAAGGGGTATGAAAAAAACTTAATTGAGTCTAAATAACTTTGAATCTAAAATTTATTTGAATGCATTTTTTATCACTAAAAAATTTCATTCACACATATTCACAGTTTTTAGATTTTGCCTTTTTTTTTAAGGAAGTAAAAAATCTAGTTGGGTTCATTTTAAATTCACCCATCCAAAATTTTTTAGCTTTTTAGAATACTGCGCTACAAATTATTTTTAAACGAGTATTTAACAGACCTCTCTTAAATTTCAAAGTTAACTTAAATAATTGATCTAAACAATTTTTGAAACTTCTACTTACGGATTCATTTTAATTGTTAATTTGTTGTGTTTTGTTACTAATAAACTATAAAACCTACAAAAAATAGATAATTTTTCCGAAAAAATAATGAAATAAAATTGTTACTCGAGTAATTTTAAACCTTACATGATTAATCGTTTTACTCGAGTAATTTTAAAATCTTATACGATTAATCGAGTAATTTCAAAACCTATACCAGAGGTGGCAAGACTTTTTTCGCTGCGTGCCAGAAACGGACAATTTTTTTTGAAAAATTTCTCGCCTGCCACCTTAATTTTAGTTGTCTTTTAAAAGTAATTTTTTTAAAATTTTTAAAATTGGAACATTTCTCTTAAAAATATCATCGCAGATGTACAAATTTATCAGCGCTACGGACGGAAATAACCCCAAAGAGAAAAATTAAATAACATTCAAGAAATGACGTAAAAATGTTTGACGTAATTTAATTTTTGGGGGTTTATTTAATCATTAAATATTGAGATTATTTCATTATGAAAAAATACCCAATGAAATAAAATTAAAACAGTTTGAACATTATTGCCTTTTCATTTTTTTGAGGGGTTATTCCATTTTTGGAGGTTATTTCATTTTGTTAAAAAAAAGTTAAATTATTGGGCACCAACAATTATTTAAATACGTAAGAAACTAGTTGAAAAATGTGCTTCGGGCAAAAGTTTGATTTTGTTAAAATAAATCGCGTGGTTTTTATCATCATAATAATGAACAAAAAGTGCATATTATGGATTTGAACAGAGAAATTTCTATTTCTGATGAAATGGCTCTTCGAAACACGATCAAAACCCAATTTAGTATTCCAACAAAGGGGGTTATTTCATAACGAAACTTATTTTCAGCATTTATTTCATTGAGGGTCATTTCATCGGACCTATTTTCCCTTTAAAAAACTTAATTTTTAGATCCAATTTTATTACAAGTTGTTTTCCATTTTTGTGCAATTTTCTGGTACTTTTTATTTCTCCGATTATGAGGCATTTTCTCATCGAAAAATTTAAACTTCTTTCAATTTAGAATTTTAAAAATTTTTCCAGAATTTTCTGATAATCGAATTTGCGAGTTCTTTTTTTTTTTTAACAAAATATAATGGCAATACGGACTTTTATTAATTTTAAAAGACGACTTACAAGCTATATGAAAAATTTCAGCATTATGGAGTTAAATTACACATTTTTGTAACGAAACTTAACATTTAACTGAATTTTTTTCCGGTCTTCTAATAGTTTAAATTTTTTGAAAATATCCAACAAAACGTTGCGTGCCACCTAAAATCCACTCGCGCGCCACTACTGCCACGCATGTCGTAGTTATTCCAGCCCTGTCCTATACAATATATTATCTTAAACTGATTTTAATTAAAAAAAAAAAAATATTTTAAAATTTTTTATGCTATTTTAAAGTGTATTGAGGAAAATTTTATTATTCATTATATCTAAGGACTGGGAACTGGGGTCCTTCAATTAAATTTCTCAGCAGTTGCTAAAATTTCTCAATTCATATATTTGAATTCAGAAATCAATTTTAAAGCTTTAACGAAATTTTTTTTTGATATATTCTTTATATTGATCACTTTCCGAAAAGTATCAAAGATTTCCTTACTAGAGGACAACTAAAGTGTACAGAATTTTAAAAAACAAAGTCCATTCTTAATATAAGTTTGCCACCCCCTAATAATCATTTACAGAGTGTAAGTATCATTTCATTAGCTTTTGTATAACTCTCAATTAAATAAACGCGGTGTTTAAGTCTAATATATTTTGGCCGACACTATACGTCGTAATTGTTGGAGGGAGAATTTAAAACAGCAAAGCATAAAAACGGTATTTATAACATATTGCTTTATTTAAACAATTCCGTAAGAGAATAAACATTAAAAGTGTTAAAGTTTTTACTAAAAAGGGGGTTAAAGAATTTTAATTTGTAAATAATACCCTAAGGTTATATACTCAATTATTTAATAATTATAGTAGTAAAGAGACATGGTAGCAATGTTAATTCAAAAAGCAATCATTAAACTGGGAACAAGTAAACAATAAACAAGAATTATGATATTAGCGTTGATACGAAATAGAACTTAGTTTGTATAAGACTTTTTATATAACAAATAAATAGATAAACATTTAATCGGTATAGGTATATTTGCTATCTGAAAAAATATTTACCTAACAACTTTTTTAATAATTGAAAATAAATTATATATATAACAAAGTTTAAGTATTATGAAAGAGAACTTCTCACTAAATAGGAAAATGCAAAAGGTTTGCCTAGTTTATCAACATTGACAATGTAACGGCAGTTTAAACTAGAATATTTCTAATTATTTTAAATTCCGTTGCCCTAAAAATAAATAAACCATTGCACTTAAATTGCTGTTGCTGAAATACTGTTTAACTTAAAATACCGAAATAGAAAAACTAAAATACTTTTAATCCTAGAACGCTAATGTTAGTCGATTCGACTAACACCACTTACATTTTTGTGCACAGCTTTTTTCTCGTTTTACCGATCGGTCTAAATTCTCTTGTATTCTCAGTCAAAGGTGTCCTCTTGTTCAGAATGGTCACATTGTTGCAGTAAGTATTGCTAGTTTTGAGTAATTTAGCAAAATGTTAGTCGATTCGACTAATGGCTAGTGTTATTATTTATTTTTTATTCATTATTTTCAACAATTGTTCTCAAGAGTATTTGTTATTGTATAAATTTTAAACTAATTGTTTTACAAAAAAAATAAAATTTGTAAATGATTTACTACATTTAAAATAAAACCAACTGTTAACCTTGTAAAGATTTTTTGTAGTTCAAATATATATATCTAAAAAATCGGTAATATATATATGTTAGTCGATTCGACTAATGATTAGCCTTAACGTATAAAAAATAAGATTAGTGTTCCAGTGTTAATGAATTAATTTAAGCAATTAGGACTTAAAATACCATTCAGCAACTATTCGAGAGTATTTTCTTTGGGAATTTACCAATATTTTTATTTCAATTGGATACGAATTTACTTTATTTTTTATTTAGCTTTGGGGTTGTTACCCAGCAAAATCTCAGTAATGCGTGCTGATTACTAATATCGAAGTAATAAGCAGTAGAACTAGGGTCTACTGCATATAATTCAGTGTCAAACTCATTATTTTTATTCGACAAGGTCGTTTTTGTAAGTAGTTATCTATATTATGTGAATGAAAAACACAAACAATTTGTGAAGCCGCTTACCGCTGCATTACAAAAATATGAAAAATAAGTAGTTACCAAAATAAGTAGTTATTCGTATGCAGATAAGCACTTAAAAAATAAGTGATTGTAAGTTGTTAAGTAATAAGGCGTACTCATATACTTATTGGTATTTAAAAAATAAGTAGGCGGCAAGCCAACATCACATTCTTTTTGTTATTAAATAAGTAGTCACGAGTAAGCTAGACTGCTTATAAAAACTACTTTGTGTCACAAAAATAACTAGTAATAAAGCCGAATTATAAGTAGTAACAAAATTTATTTTCATTATATAACCACTTACTTGGAAATGAAAGATTTTGCTGGGTAGATATACATATCGAGAGGTTATATGCAATACTCTATATCTGCAATTTTGGCCAAAATGAGTTTTTGATGGCAAAATCATTGTTAATATTATATCCACCTATGATATTAATTTGGAAGCAAAATACCTATTCTTTGCCACCTTTTTGAACATTTTACATTTTCCCACATCTACAAACAAATTTATTTTCAAATACAGAAGTCTATATCTGCATATAAATTTAAATTATTTGAATTCTATAAGGTACACATAAAAGTTTTTTGAGAATATCTTTTTTCGGAAATATTTGTTTTTTTTGCAACTAACCACCAAACTTTATTTTGGGAGATGTACATTATAGTCCCTAGATTATAAATTTCAAAAATACATAACTTAAAAAATTGCAAAATAATATCCGAACGCTAAAAAAGCTTTTATGGTAAAAAAAATAATTTAAAAGCTCAATCGGCGATTAAGATTCTGCAAACGAATATAATGATGCAATTTTCCTTTTTGCAAAATATTTTCGCAATTTTTTTTTTGCAAACCAAGAACCAAACTTTGGTGTGGAAATTGGTACAATATTCTCAAGATGGTACAAAAAATTAATTAAAAAAATTAATCAGTGATTTAAATTCTGCAAACAAATATATTGATACAAAAATTTTGCTTTTTGCAAATTTTATTTTTAGCGATTTATTTGAAATGTGTATTATAGTCCCTAGATTATAAATTTTAAAAAACCGCACTCGAAAATTTGCAAAATAATAGCGGAACGCGAAAAAAAAATCTGGTACAAAAATTGTATTAAAAATCTTAGTCAGCGATTTACATTCTGTAATGAAATATATTAATGCAAAAAAATTTCCATTTTGTAATTTTTTTTCGTGATTTTTTTTTTGCCATCCCTAGAATATAAATTTTAAGAAATCGCACTATAAAAATTTGCTAAATAACGGCGGAATACGAAAAAGCTTAGAAAATTACTTAGAAGAGCTAATCAACTATTGACATTCTGCAAACGAATATATTGGTGTAAAATTACCCATTTGTTTTTTTGCAAACTAACCACCAAACTTTGGGCAAGATATGAGTATAATAGTCTTGGATTATCGATTTAAATATACCGCATTGAAAAAATTCCAAATAATGGGGATTGTGAATAAAAGTATTTATGACGCAGAAAATGAATTAAGAAACTTAATCGGCGATTAACATTTTGCAAACGAATATAATAATGCAAACTTTTTGGTTTTTTTAAAATTTTTTTTCGAAATTTTTTTTCCAAACTAACCATTAATTTTTGGAATAAGATATGGATATAATAGTTCTTGGATTATTAATTTCAATAAAACAAGACTTTTCCATCCCTGATTAACAATTCTGTGTTCGTTGATGTTTGGAGGCACATACTATTGTTTTCCACAAAAAGTATAGAGAGATTTACATGGTCAATTGTTCCTAATAATTAATATTTTTTATATTTATCAAAACTACATATCTGCTAGTATTATCATAAAATTATATAAAAATTTTATTTCAGAACTCTATATCTGCATTAGCGACGTAAATAACGCAAATAATTTCAAAATAAGTATATATAGGAATAAGTTCCCGTTTTTAAATAATATTCTAGAAGACGGATTGATTCAAAAAAATCTTATAAGCAAATGAATTAGTTTTATTGCTCTCCTGAATCTCTCGTATTTTTGCAGATATAGAGTATTGAATCTATGCTATCGATATATGAAATTGTATTCTGCAATTAACTAAAATATAAATTTTTATTATGGATGTTTTATTCTGTATATAAATAAAATTGCATTGTAAATAAAATTGCATATTACATAAATATTCATACAATTATGTTTAAAATATTTGCATTTTTAACAATTATTTAATTACTGACCATAAAATAACTTATTAATTACAAATAAAAATCCAGTTAACAAAGAGTTATGTTATAAAAATGTAAATAAATTAATGTGTATATTTATAAATACTTTGTAAAGTTATAGGAGGTTTTTGGAACAAACTTTGTGTAAACAATTTGTTTAGTACACCTCCTATAACTTTATAAAGTATTTATGAATTAATGTGCTAATTCATAAAAAAAAAATATTTGGTATTTAAAGCTTGCTATAGTTAAAGTACATATTTCGCTTAATAAAGAGTTATTAGAAATTTTGATTCATAATCGTATTTTAACTATAAATTAATTTTTCGATTTGATACTGGCAACACTATTGTTTATTTTCTCTCTTCTCCCAAATAAATCGTAAGTGATGTACAAATTTAGTAAACGATTGACTCGGTATTCGGAAGTGAAAATGTATTTTCTTAAATAAGAGAACTAATGATGTGCTAAGATAAATTTAAAAGCCATTTAAAATATTTCTTTTTTTTATTTATAAAGCAAATCAATGGAAATGTGTGTAAAAAAGTAATTTTTAGAACATATTATTCGAAGCATACAAAAGTAATCGAATTTCGAATAATGTTTTGATAGTCTGTACATCACTACTGTTTTGTTTTTCTTTTTGATTTTATTTTTACATTTTTTTTGGAAATTTTTTCGAAAAAGGTCATTGGCTACGCAATTGTTGTAGCTTTTTTTAGTTTGATGGATGCAAGTTGTTGGAAGCCACACATTCTAGGGATGGGATAGTTTTAATAAGTAATTTCATGCCTGAAAATGAAATAATTAACAATTAAATGGTGGCTTTCTCACTCCAAACTTTATAAAAGGTTCAAAGTTAATGAGTACCAACTATAAACCTTTATTATTTTCTTCGTTATTAAGCAAATTTGAATACTGTTTTTCACAAATTAGCTTAAAATCCTGCAATAAGAATGTTGTAAAAGTTTATGAATTAGACCATAAAGCTTTAAATTATACTAGCTATTATTTGTTTTTACAAAAAAGGCATATAAATATTCTCACTTATATTTATGATGTGTAGGATACTTAGCACTTTTTAATTACTATTGAAATTTCAATACTATTAGTTGATATTAATGCCAATAGAAAACCAGGAATGGAAAAGGCTCGCTGGCTCGGGCTCATGCTCCTTTTTACAAATAGACCGAGCTCAAGAAAAAATCTCGCTCGTTTTTTTTAACGAGCTAAAAAATGATCACTTCGTTCTACTGTAAAAATATAATTAGCCAGAAAAATATAGAAAGATCAGTGTTTAGAAAGAGGTTCGTATAAAAAAGGCTCTTTTCAAAAAATAAATAATAAAATTTGATGACTCGTTTGGCTTGTTTAAAAAAAAAATATTTGGGCTGGGTAGCATACGAGTACTGCAGGATTAAATCTAACTTACAATTAGCTAGTAAACAAAATAAAATGTCAAAAAATTATATGCAAAACAACAACATACGGTTATGTATACCGTCAGTATGAAACCCAGCGTTAGATTTAAGGAAACGTATTCAGAAAATAAAATAAAGGGTTTCCAATAGCATTTCTTCAATTATTAGAAAGTTCTTAAGTACACCATTTACAAATGCATTTTCAAAATTAAATTAACAAATTTTACTACATAAAACTATAAAATACTCTCATAGAAATAAATCTGTAAAAATATCAGAAAAAATACTAAAAATTAGTTAAAAATGATGCTGCAGAAAAAAACTTCTGAAATTAGCAGATTAATTTTGCTATATATTAGTAATATATAGGAACAGCAAAAATAAAACTGTTAAATATACACAATTTGAGTTAAATTTTGTGAATGAAAAATGGCAAATTAACTTTCCAAAATCAGCAAAAAATTTTGCTAAATAATTAGTAGCTTAAAAAATACAAAAAATTTCATATTTCAGAAGATTTTTTCTCGATTTTTTTTTTAAATGCAAATAAAAATCGAGCTATTTGAAAACAGCAGTTTACAATTTTTTTAGCAAATATTTTTGCTGATTTTAGCAGGATATACTGCTATTTATATTCAGCTAAATTTAGCTTAAAAATAGCAAAAATTTTGTAGATATAAAAGTTTATTTTTGCTATTTTTAGTCTACTAATATTTAGCAAAATGTTCCGCAGATAAAATTCTGTAAATTTAACAGTTTTAATTTTGCTGTTCTTATTTTACCAAAATTGTCTTTTTTCACGCTGCAGATCGCAAGTACGAAGAGATTTCAATGAAATATGGTACACGGAACTGTGTTGGCCCAAGGACGAACCCTACTGATTTTGGTTAAAAGCGATCCATGTTTATACTTAGTGCTCATATAAAGGTCCCCCCAAAGTTGGCTTGGTTACACGCTGCAGGTCGCAAATACGAAGATATTTCAATGAAATTTGGTTCGCTGACTTACATGGTCCCAAGGAAAAAGCCTATTGATTCCAGATAGGATCGGTCCATATTTGTACCTATCGCCCATATGGGATATATTTTCGATTTTCTTTTCTTTTATGATTTTATAGAAAATTTTAACCCATTCAAATTTCGGATCCAAACATTACTTGGCTTTGAGTCAGACTGGTGTAGGGTATTATATAGTCGGCTTGCCCGACTTTAACCTTTTTACTCGTTTTTATATATACATGTTTTTAAAAATTTTTAAATTAAAAAAAAATTTAATTTAAACAAATAAATATTAAAAAAAAAATTAACAGAATAAAAAAAATTAAAAACAAAATAAAAATATATTGGTCCCGCCGGAAACCGACCCTCTGTTTGGAAATGCCAAATTATACCAAAATCACTTTTTATGATCACTTTTAGAGCAATTACTTTTTAGAAGCAATACCTAAGTGATTTTTTGGATGTTGTTCAGAAGTAATTCTAAAAAAGCTATAAAATATACTAACGAATATTTCGGAAGCAATAAAGAAGTGATTTTTTGAAGTTGTTCAGAATAACTTCTAAAAAAGCAATAAAAATACACTGACCGATACTTGTGAAGCAATGAAATGAGTAGTTTGTAAAGCATTACTGCCATATTTTTTGCTGCGAAGTCAATATTATGTATTTTAAAATCATGTATTAAGTCGGTGTCATTACTGGTAGCTATGATTTTGTTTGAGATAATTTAATATTTTCATACAAAAATATATTGTGTTTTGTTGGTGAATTAGATACTGGAATGGAAAGAATCTATTTTGTACTCTTTACACTAACATAAGTGTAACAGTTTTCTAGTCATCATAGTATTTACATTGTTATTTCCTTTCACTATCTTAATAGTGCTTTATATTCAATATTCCAACAAAATGGTAAATTAAAATCTCACAAAAACCCATAGGTCTAATAATGTACCAATGAAAAAAGTACATTAAAAGCAATTAACGCCAACTGTTAAAAGCGAGGGTAATCAACACATACACGCGCAAATAAACACAAACTTGGAAACCCATACAGACAACAACAACGGAAGCAAGGTACTTAGATAAAAAGCAAACTATAGAATATAGAGTATCTGCACGCACGCAACTTGCTTTGTACACTAATACATTCAAATTGTTTATCTATTAGGTGCTTTACACTTATTTAACAATTTACTACTACTACTACTACTACTGGCCCAACATTAGTTAATTTCATTTCAGTATTTTTTATGTATATTCAAACAATACTAACAGGGAAGATATTTCAAATTTTAATCTCCGATTTATGTGAAAATTCTATACATAATAGAAAAAAGTAATCTAAAACACAACCTATTATTTTGCAGGTGGAAAAAATCGGTTAAAGAAAAAATATTTTTTATAATAACTAAATTTCTCTAAGCAAGGCACCTACAATAAAAGAAAAATCCTTTCCGACGATGCCACATCTTATTAAGTTGCTTTGGATTAAGTGACACAAAAGACAAAAATTCGAAAAACGGCAAATAATTTAATATAATTTTGACCACGCAAATTCCCGAGGTAGCCCAAAAGATGAGAAAGACCGAATATAGAAATTTTATTTCTACAACACATCAAAGTTTTATCAACATCCGAATGTTTAGTATGAAGTATCTTCCTTGTAAGCTGTTACTGGCTGGTACTACTGCTAATACTACCACTACTGCTATAGTCCCCTGATGTTAATTATCTTCTCTGCTGCTTCTACTTAATGCTATGTATGTTGGACTACTACTCGTTTTTGACCCATATAGTTAAGTGGCAATATTAGCATTTCTATTATGAAACTTTGATTAAACGAAAGGAGGTCTGTAGAACAGCATGAGTTTAGTACAGTATTATTAAGCTGCTATATACAATAGAATAAGCAAATGAAAATTACAAAATAATGAATTAAAGGTTTAACGATAAAGTTTGATAATAAAGTGATAAATAGAGCAATTTGAGAAAGAAACAAATTAATGCAAAAACACAATTTCTTTCAGTTTCATATTTTAACAAACAACTCCGTTTTATTAAAATTCATTTTAAATATTATAAGGTAAAGGCTAACCATAATTTGGTTTCTATAATTAAAATTATATAAAATTACCACAATCAACACTTTTCTTTGGTAAATCGTTTTATAGTAGAAAAATTAGAACATATAAATTAAAATAAAACTTAAAACATTTATTTAAACTTTAATTTCTTTTTGTATAACCTGAGGGTCAGTGTCCCTCGTATTGACTACAGAAATAATATAAAGTGGCAAGTATAAAAAATACATAAAAGGCGGCATTAAAACTCACGAATGAATAGTGTATTGCTTTTTTATTCCATTTCTTCCCTATTTGTCAGGTTGATTTTCATTAAAAGATACAAAAGCCTTCAGCAAATACCTTCTTAACATTTTACAAGTACTTGAAGTGGAGAGAAAAAAATATAAGGGAAAAACTTTCGAGTACAAGTACTGTAAAAACAAACGATAAATAAGTGTTTTGTATGAAATGCATTCTGTATTTATTACAGTTCATCGTATACATACATGTGCAGTTGGAATCTTTCTGATATACTCATAGTACGATATGTCAATGTTTCTATAAGTTAAGCTAAAGCTTGATTCAAAAGCAGGTGTTGATTGAGTAAGGCACTTCAATGAAATATTTTATATTCATTCAGCTGCCTGTTGCATAAAAGGGGAGAATATACAAATGCAGTTGGATAATAACGAAACATGGATGTCATAATGATGGCTTACCGATATGCCACTATTACTGCCGACTAGATAATCAGATCCGATAAAAAATATCTCTAAATTCTTGATGAACTTTTCTTATAAAAGAATAAATATTAGCAGTACAGTTCAGCAGGAAGTCAATTTGACATATCTTTTGGAAGTCGTGAAAAATAAACTTCTGTTCTTCTTTTTCGTTGTAATTCCATCGGAATTGGAGTTTCATCGGAAGCAACAATATTTATTCGTTGTTCTATAATATTTAACTTTAATATTTAAATAGAAAAATTTGTAAAACGTCTTGAATATCAAGTGTACAAATAGTTTTCTTCATTCTAATCTTGATGCGCTTGCAAAGTTCTAATAAAAATATCAGTAACATGCCAGATTAAATAAGACCTATAGCCCTATAGCGAAGAAGATAAGCTAGGTTAATTCTTTAAGATAAATTATTTAACAAATATTTTTTTATATAAAAAAATTTTGAAATGCAATCAAAATTAATTTTTTGTGGTGAAGTGTAGGCACAGAACCTGTATTCATATTTCGGCTTAAAATTTGATGCATAAAACTTGATAATAAAACCACTGTTCGCGTTTTAGATGGATTTTTACGGTTTTTTAAGGTTTTAGCCAATTGAATCGCTGAAAACAAGCCCGGCCTTAACAAAGAAGCAATTAAAATTAAAGTATTTCAACAAAAAAAAAAAATGTATTCATCTATAGCGGCCTATACCTTAAAACGCGATTTTTCAAAAATTGTGTATGGCAGCATAGCTGTCCAAGATGTCCCCAAAGTCCAACTTTTAGTATAAAACTGTCGTTGCAGAATTTCAAGCAAAAAAGTTTCCTTTGGCAAAAGTTATGACAGTAAATACTTTTTTTTACTAAGGTTAGAATCGTACTAAAAATATTTTAAGATACTAAAGTGTGTTTTTTTTCCCTTTATAAACCGTCTAAATTTTTGTAAAACAAATACCGTAAAAAACGCTTTTATTTTTAACAAGTTTTTGCCAAATTAGCTTAAAAACGTTTAATTAAACTGTTTAGAAACTTGATGCATTCGGCTGGAAGTATATAATTTAATTTAGAACTTAGAAAGTGCGTTAACAATTAAATTTTCTTTTATGGATATTAGCCAGTCTTAATTATCTTAATTACAATATTTAATGTATTGAAAATTTCTTTCTTTGCTTATCAACATCAGACAATTAAGTAGTAAACGAAATTTGTCTTTTAATTTTTCTGCTGAATTATCACATAAAAGGTCTGTTCCTTTATCTTACTTCGGGAACCATTCTTACCAAAAATAACGAGTTTTTTGTAACGGTTATAAATTTGTTTCCGTGTACATAGTTCTATAAGTTTCCCCAGTATACAAAAAAAAGAGAAAAAAGGCGAAAATTAAACAAAAAAATTTCAAAAAGCACCCCCACCCCCCGAACGAAATTCCTAGCTACGTGCTTGGATGGATCTAATTCGATCTTTTTTTTTCTAAATAGAGAAGCAACACTAAGGAAATTCTTCCTATTAATTAACGTGTTTGCTTCCTTTGGAAAGGGGATAGAGAAGAAGTGAAAGGTGGTGAAAGATGAAGGGCTTCAAATATGGCAACACTGTAATTGCGCGAGATGTTGAATTTTAGAACAGTTGTTGCGCGCCATCTGAAGGTGAGTTGGCGAACTTTGTTGAAGCTTTTTGGTCATAGCCCTGTTATATTATTTTACTTCGGTGGGGTTAAGTGCTATGGGAACACCGAAGGAGGACACTGCAATATGTATGAGGGATAGAAAAAACTCATTTTTCGGATCAATTTAGATATACGTTTATCCCCAAATATATTGCTGGATCTAATTCGATCTGCCACTTTTTCGGATCAAATTAGATCTAAGTTTATCCACAAAAATGTTGATGGATCTAATTCGATCTGCCATTTTTGAGATCAAATTAGATCTAAGTTTATCCACAAATATATAGCTGGATCTAATTCGATCCGCCATTTTTCGGATCAAATTAGATCTAGGTTTATCCCCAAAGATATCATTGGACCTCCCAATTTTGAGATATAACTTGATCTTAGTTTATCGCTAAGAAGTTTATAGAAGTGAGGAAGCTATTTTTTGTTGGATATTTACCTTTTTACACAAGAGCTGGCTAAAGTTTTTTTGTCTGTTGTAAAAATGAGCAAGCTCGTTCTTATTTTCAAAGAGCCCGAACTCAATCGAGTCAACATTTTCCATTTTGAAATACCTCAAACGAAATAACTTTAGATACCGCTAAACTTAGGATAACCAAATTAATTGGATTTAAATACAGTTAACCCTAAAATAACTTAAATAAATAATTTAAAATACCTACAGCCTTTAAATAGTCTAACGAATCAACTTTATCCATTGAATTGGTTACAAACCCTGCTTTATTTTAGAACTCACTGAAGACTGTAAACAAAATAAATTTTTATTATCATTCATATAGCAAAAACAAGTGCAATAAGAATCACATTTAATATTTCGTAAGTTATAGTTATACAGTATAACTTGCTTAATACGAACTCGGACAAGACGAATTCTCGGTTAATACGAACTAATTTAGAAGTCCGGAAGTTTTGGAAACAATTTCAACATAAAAAACTTCGGTTAATACGAACTCGGTTCAGACGAACACTCGGTTAAAATGAACTGTTTGTGATGGTCCCACAAACAAATTTCTATACAATTTTCCACTACTAGCTTTAGAAAATTCAACAATTTTTTCCATATTTTTTTGTTTTCTGACAAATTTTAAACCGAACACACAGACATTTTTTCTTAAATATATTACAAACAATATATTTAGGAAACCAAATGAAAAATTTTTTAAAGTTGTCTCAAGGAAATTTAAATTTTTTGTGAATAATTAAAACATCTTAAATAAATTTTACCCCGGTTAATACGAACCCCGCTTAGAACGAACTAATTAATCTAGTCCCCCTGATTTCGTCTTAAGCGCGTTTTACTGTAGTTTATTTTATTAACAGAAAAAAACAAATAAAAATAAAAGTTGAATTTAATGAAATATTAGTGGTCCTCTTTTCAAGTGAAATTTAATTTTTTTTTTTAAATTTTCACATATTTCAAAACATGGATGTCGTAAGTGAAAACTTTAGGTTTTGAGATTTTTGTATGTGCACCAAAAATGGACATAGGAAATTTTTTTATGCAAAATGAGGATTTTTCTTATTGAAAATACAATTGTTGTATGTCATACAGTCTCGATTGCACTCATTAATACTAACAAGGAAAGACTCCCAATGCGGGCCGGCAAATCCTAATGAGCTTTGGATATAATGTAGAGAAGAAAAATGTAAAGGGCACGTATTTTTTTTAGCTGCCCAAACTCACATTTAAGAGTTAAAAAATGGGGTAAAAAAAAGTCGCAATTGTCGGTTTAATCATTTTATTTTATATTTCTTCCAAAGTAACTTTATGAAAATTTGGTGTCGAATGAGAGAGGCTTTTATCGGTGTATAAAACATGCTTAAGCATTCTTATTTGTTTATGCCGTAACAAAAAACATCAAAATGGAAAATTTCTATAGCGGAAACTTTGCATTAACAATTTTAAAGGAACTCACGTATGGAATGAGAGTTTTGCTGGAAGAGACGGAAATGACATAGCAAGCACTCATACGAAAATTTTAATCAATATAGAGCACGACCACCCCGAACTAAAGGAAATAACTTTGTGGATTGATTCTTGCGTTCCGCAAAATCAAAATAAATAATTGTCACAGTTTTGCTGCACTTCATACACCAAAGCCGTTAAAATGGGTAATACAAAAATTTTCGGTACCAGGACATTTACAGACTCAGGAAGTGAAGTGATGGTAAAGATGAATTGATTTATAAAACTGTTAAAAAAAATTTGCGACTCATAATGGGGGAGATACCCGATAACTCCTTCTGAATTCAATTATCAATATTAAAACCCAAAAAACTTAATGTCAACAAAGTAAAAGATTTTAAAAACATGATGTGCTATTTTGGCATAGAGAGTGATCGCAATTTTAATGAAGAATTATTCAAAGATACATAGATAATATTATTCTAATACATATTACTAAATAATTATGCATTTATTGTTTTAATTTTATTTTTCACTGAATAAAGAATTTCTTTGTTGTAATAATTTCCCTTAGTTAATTAGTTATGTCTTTTTTTAATAGCTGCCCATTGGTTTTTATATATTTCCAGTAAGCTTTTTGTCGTGTGTTCAAAGAAACTATCTTTTTGTGACAAAATGTAACATACGACAAATGTATTCCGGAGAAAAAAGCTAATAACGCCTTTGTAATTATAATTGCAGTAAATTTGACTTAGGCTGATGAAAATAAACTAGTCAGATTATATTCAATTCAAAACTAGAGCCATTTTGTGGATATTTGATATTATACATTTAAAACCGTCTCCTGAAAAGTTAAGTTTTGCTACATACGATATCCGATTTTGAGATAGCGATGTGTAAATTCATAAATGCTTTATAAAGTTATAGGACGCTTACAAAAGGAATTTTCCTTAAAAAATTTGTTTCATAAGCCTCCTATAACTTTGTAAAGCATTTATGAACTTACACATAAGTGTACATACAAAAAAATTATTTTTCATGATAATGAGTTTCATGTGAAAATTTTGTACTTTGTTTTCACGGGAATTCATTGAAATTGTATCTTTCTGATAAAATAATTTTTTTTTGCATATTTGGAGTTTAAATTAAATTTTTAGGCCTTTTAAGTTCGAGTGAGATTTTTTTATGTGAAAAATAAATTTTTTCTGAGATTTATGTTAATTTAGTAAACACAAATTGACAATTGATTTAGTAATTACTATTGCTACCCATAGACATTTCTTCTTCTGTTATACTGAAAGGAAAATCAACTTTAACAAAGTCTTGAAATACGAGTATAATTACACAATAGTCTTTGTATTTTTTTTTTTTTTTTTTGGAATTCTACCAAATATGTAAGGGTATGGATATCATAATATAAATTTGAATTAAAAAGTTAAAATTAAATAAAAGTTTTATACATTGTTGTATGATCTTAATATTTCATCTTAATTTCTCTTTTATAAATTTTAAACTGCCACTGTTATTTCCTTTTTGTTTAGTTTTGGTTTACTTTCCTTATTCCGGCAATTCTTATGATATCACTTTCTAACAACATGGTGGTTATAAGTTTTTATGCTGTATGATTGTTATATTATTTTTCTTGTCCAAAACTATTTATATTAGATGTGAATATAACACAGCGGAAACCACATACATTTTGCCATCATAATAGAACTGGCTTACTACACTGGTTTTCTCAAACCAAAGTCTAAATAAGAAAAAAATATATATAATAGCATCATAATAAAGACATTTTGCTGCTTGTATCTGTTGTTGGAACGGAAATGTAACAAGTTGTTTTTTTTTTTCAATTGTATCCATTTATGAATTAAGCAAAAACTTATTTTTCAATCTCAAAATCGTAATCTTATAATCTTGGTTATAATCAACAAGTTTTAAGTAGATTAATTTGCAATAGATATTTTTGGAGTTTTTACTTCAGCAAAGTGCTGCTTAATATTAAGAAATTCTATTCCAATATATGTAACCCTACGAAATAAATATAGAATTTAGTTAAACATATAACAAACAAAATTCTTCTCAGCTTCTCCTTCATATTGCGTTTTTTCTGGGTTGTAATAAAATTGTTCAAAATTTTGCGGAAATATAAACTTGATTGTTATGTTAACACAACATACTATTCATATGCACAATATTCACATCACCACACATACATATTATGTATTTTCATATCTTGATATAATTCGGACAAGTGTTATATAAAGGATTCTGCAAATTGTTATTGTAACGAAATATGTATATTTTGAGCATAGAAGTGTGAAAATGTAACCAATGTTATAAATTTATAAATCTGGAATAATATTTGGCATTTATTATAATAAGAAGTGCGCCATTAAAAAGTGTAACATATTTTTCTTAGTAACATTTTCCACCTTTAATTAAATTAATTTTTCTTTCTTTGAGAAATATGTCAGATTTTCAAATGCATGTGTTTGTCAAATTCAAGCTGTTTTGTTAATTTAAAATGGAGAATCAAATACTAGTGCACAAAAAAAATATTGAAACTATTAAAAAAAATTCATTGTGGACTTATAAAACAATTGCGACCAGATGGGCTCAACTAAATATGGGGATGTTCTTTCTCCTAGAATATAAGTCGTGCTTATAACAAAAGAAATTTAAAAATTAGGTGACTTAAACCCTGCTTGTAAATCAGTATCCTTAAAAACATATAGCCCGATAAGAACAAACATAAAAGACACAGGCATACAAGCAACTGTCGCCATACACCAAATCAAAAAAACAAAAAAGACAGTAGCAGAAAAAAAGGGCGAACGACTGTCTGAATTTAAAGTGACAAGAAGAAAAGATGAAATTATCCTACCCAACCATTATACTCCTGAAATCTTAGATAATAGCCCTATTATATTCCCTATTGATTCACTTTAGACTTGGGCATTCTAGTTCGTTTTCGTGACCGCTTTTTCTACACTCAAAAAAATAAGTTAGTAGAAAAATTAGTAAAACGTCTTGTATATCAAAAATTAGTAAAACGTTTTGAAATTCCGTTTTCAGCAAAAGTTTTAGTTATATTTTTTTAGCACTAAACTAATTTTAAAGTTTTGTTTTACTAATTTATATTGTTAAAAAAATTGTGCTGATAACGGCATTTATACACGCAGAAAAAAGAGATTGTTGGATATATTTACAGACAATTATACATATGTTTCTAAACTACTATACTTATATTTGAGGTGTGTTTCCAATTATTTTATTTTTATCGTTATAATACATATGTCTCCAGGCAAACACTGTAATGTTTGAATGTTAGTCATATTTTCCCACTTAAACAAAAATGTATTTGCATTTTTATTTTATCATTATTATGTTTGTGGAGTGCAAATATAATAATGATAAATATATATATGTTTGCCTGAAAACATTTATATATTTGCGAGTAGATGTATTTCATATGATTCAAACAAACATATGTTTACAGGCAAAAATATTATATTTGCTGGCAAACATATTATATTAAAAACACCGCAAATATATTTTGACAATTCTTCCAAATATATATATATCACCAGCAAATATGTTTCCTGCAGGGCGATTTTTTTCAGCGTTTAGCGTGGATGACAACCAGATCATGTAGATGTCGCAGCTTGTCTGGATGTAGTACAGACTACGGAAATGATAATTAAAAAAAAACAACTCTACAAAATTTCTAGATTTAAATGTTCAGCAAATAAATTAACTAAACTAACATTTCTCTACAAATTTTTTAAGTTTTTTTCAGTCTACTAATATTCATAAAAAAGTTTAGTGATTTTAGAAAGCCCTTTTTTCATTTGCAAGCGACTAAGTGTTAGCAAAACTTTTGCTGAAATTACCAGCTTTTTTGCAAGCACGCTCCTGACTAAATATTTGCAGACACAGCAAAATTTTTTGCTGACTTTTTTTTTTTGAGTGTAGTTCAGTTTGTTGTGCAGAACTATCGGAAAACCTTCTTAGCAAGAGTTTAATGATTTTTTGCGAGCTTTAATTTTCTGACAACTGAGATCTGGTGGGTAACTACTAGAAAGGGATAGGGATAGTTCAGGGCAATGGCCCTTAAAGCAAAACACTGGTCTCCTCGAGAGAAAAATATCGATGTATCATACTTTACGACTGTAAATTCCAAAGGTATAACGAAAAATGTAAAATGGAAACCCCTACTTTTGGCAAAACTAATTTTTTTTGAAACCTCCTTGCAAAAATACTTCACATACGGCGCACTTTTTTTTTTTTGCCTGTAAGTTGGTAAGCTCTAGTGTACATTAGGGGGGTAGGAACTGAGATCTGTTGGGTAAGTACTAGAACGCGATACTTGAGGTTAATGACCCTTAGAGCAAAATATTGGTTCCCTCGAGACAAAAACATACACTTTTTTTTTCTCTTTTAATTTTCATTCGTATTTTTTCTGACATTAAATTAATAGGTTGTTTCATATACTTATTTGTGCTTTTATTGTTATATGTAAACCCAGACAAATAAATCCAGCTTTTTTTGGATTTAATAAATCCCCTTTTTGTATGAAAAATGATTAAATGATCCAGGTGATTAAAAAAAATGCTTAATTCAATTTCGTTTAAAGGCGAAAATTATTTTAAGGGGATTTAATCAGTTTAGCTCATTTGATTTATTCAACCAATCAATTAAGTATCACCCAATTAATGCAACCCTCGATGAACGCAACTTCTTGGTTATTACAACAATTGAAAGTTGCGATTATTAATGATTTTTTTAAATAAAAGCTTTGAGCTTTTCGAAAAATTAGAATTCACTTTATTTTTTATATTTTAATAAATTGTTTCATTGAATTACATTTCTCTAAATTTTTAAATCCTTTACTTGGGTTTTTCAACATATTTTTTATTTAAAACTCCGGTAGTTGATTTGTTCATTTTAAATGGAATATTTGGTATGAAAATGAAGAAAAAAATTAAAATATGAAAATTTGGAAATAGTACCATATGAATAATAGGAGTACCATAGGACTTTTGGGGTTCCAATAGTACCATAAAAAGTACTATAGTACCAATTTTATCATCCCTGGTGTAGATTATGAAATCTTGAACACGTTTACTAAAACAAACATGTTCCATATTGATGGAACCATTTGACCAATCCAATTAAACTTTAAATTCTATTATTTTGTTAGCCGAAAATATTAACTTTAAAGGAAATACATCTAAAATTAAGAGTATCCAAAATTGTTGAATTTTACCCCACTAGGGAAATATACAATCGATGTCCACTTTGGGATAGAATATACACAGGTATTAACATTAAGATAGTCTCCAAGTATAGATTTATTCTCCAGAAAAAATCTTGGATTTATTTTTTTCGGTGCAATTCAATATGTTTCGATATAATTTACTAAAATGGTTTAGATTTTAATAATCTTGCCCGACTTATGATAGATTATATACAATGATGGTTCTTTGGCCAACTCTAATCAATGCTTCTAAAAGTTTTATAGCATTTACTAGATAGGAACACTATCACTAAAGTTATTAGAACCGCAAAGGAAAACCTGTTAGTTAGTCTTTAGAATAAATTAGAACGAATTGTCTCCCGTTCACACTCTGTTGTTAAGTAATATAAAATTTAAAGAAAAATACTAATTTTATTTCAAAAAATATTATCCTTTTTCGTTTCTAATTTTAATGTAACTATACACTCTAAAAAATGTTTGTAAATTTACTACTATAAAATGGGTAAAATTTTGTTTAATTTCACGAAAATTCGGTAAATATAAACAAAAAATGCGTAAACTTTTTTTGTACACACTTTCATATGCAATAATACACACACAAAGTATTTTTAGACATTCATGTGTTTATAAATAAACACATTATGCCCAAAATTACTATTGTTTTGTTAAATAAAATTTTTACGCACAAAGTTGGTAAATATACTATCCAATAATAGTAATAAATACTCTGACATTTCAAATTGGAAAAAATTTAAAAAAAATTATAAATAATAAAAAGAAAAAGCGAAAACGAATTATTTTTTGTGAATTACAACATTTCCACAAACACATTAGAGTCCGGAAATAGCAACATAAGCATGAAATTGTTTTTGGTAGTTTTTATTAACGCATGTGGTAGTCTAAACCTCATTTCAAAATTGAAAACGCCGTAAGAGAGACACGGCCTACGCAGGAACTACTGGGTGCAATAACTCCTGCTCAACAAAATGCCTTCTTTGCAAGGGAGGCAGTCAACCAACAACCGTCAACAATAACGGGAGAAAACGCCGTAAGAGAGATACGGCCTAGGGAAAACAATTGGGTGCGATGACTCCTGCTCAACAAAATGCCTTCTTTGAAAGCGAGGCAGTAACCGTCAACAATAACGGGAGAAAACGCTTTAAGAGAGATATGGCCTACGCAGGAACAACTGAGTGCAATGACTCCTGCACAACAAAATGCTTTTTTTGCAAGTTAGGCAGTATTCAATGAATACTGACTTTGTTGAGCAGGAGTCATTGCACTCAGTTGTTCCTGCGTAGGCCATATCTCTCTTAGGGCGTTTTCTCCTATTATTGTTGACGGTTACTGCCCCCTTTCAAAGTAGGCATTTTGATGAGCAGGAGTCATCGCACCCATTCAATAGTTATAACAAATTTTTATATGAATTTTATACAAATGCCTTAAGATCCCAAAACGACTAATTTGGACATAAACGATTATGAGAGAATGACTCGGATATTATTATTAATAAAATACGTACTAAAAATTAATTTGTTATTTTATTTAAAAATTTTTTTGGGTGGTGCTTAAAGTTAGCACACCTGTCGTAAATGTAGGGTAGAGGGGGGATCCTTCGCCAGTGGGGCACATACACTAATCCCATTTTTCTCTGATGTTAAGGGAGATAAAAATTTGTAAAAAATATATTTTGTGCATTTTTCAATTGCCTTTCCTTGACATCCACTTTGACGAATTTATATCACATGTGGTCGCAGATAGACGTGTTTTTGTGTTTTTTGGGGTGCCAAAAAAATAATTGAAAGCCACTACATTTTGCAATAACTTCCTCAAATCGTGTGATAAAAAAATACTTTTTCATTATGTGAGACATATGATCCTAAGCTTTCAGAAAATAATAATTTGATTTTAATAAATGCTTAAAAAGTGTGAAAAAATATTAATTTTATGTTAGTGCCTGCGTCTGGGGCACAATCACCAGATGGCCCCTGGAGCTACGAACAGTTGGTGCTTCCCTGCCTAAAATGTTCTATAAGACTTTTCTATATGTTTAAAATATGTTCAATAGTAAATTAGTACAATCGCGTTTATTCTTAAATTTATATTAATTACTCAGTTTTTTGTAATTTTGAAGAATCATTATAGTATAGTTTTAAATTATTTTTTTTAATGTAGTGGAGATTTATTGATTAAAAAGAATAATATACCTTAAAGAACTTATTCTAAATTATTTATTTCAGTCATTAAAACATTGAATTTGCCGTATTAACAATATTTTTTTGTTGAAATTGTATATAGCTCTTTTGGCGAATATCCCCCAGGTTTGGGGCAGTTACGCCGATTTGGGTTACTTTGGAAATCATAAAAAAAGTAATAGAAAATATGCAAATAATTAGAATAAAAATCATTGAAATTAAAGCCAAGATATGTAGATCTTCAATTTGAAAGTAATTTTTGATAAATAATTAGGGGTTAGCAAATCACAGTGCTTTGATAAAAAAGTGGCGAAGGATCCCCCGCATTATATTTTATTTTTACGCATTTTCTGTGGATTTTTGAGCATTTTTTGTGGATTTTTACACGTGAAACGTGCTTTTTTACACACAAATTTAGTAAATTAACACACTAATTTCAAAATTTCATTTAATTTTTACGCACTTTCAATGTAAAATTACAAATTATTTGTGCACCAACTTAAAAACAATGTGCGTATTTTTTTTTTTTTTTCAATTAGTAAATTTACCCAATTTATAGTAGGAGTTCAGTTTCCTACTATAAGTTGGGTAAATTTCAACAGAATTTAATTAGAGTGTACACAAAAAAAATAGTAGGTACCAATAATGGAATTTGTAAAAGCAATCACATTTTCTTTTAAATTGGAATTTTATTCCCATACTTTTTTTTTGTTTGAAATATGTGTAACTCGTTTGTAAATTCATATAAAAATTTCTTAATGGGGTCATTTTGTAAAACGAAACTTTGCTTTCGTTTGAACATTTTTTTTCCAAACGAATATTATGCCATATTCAAACGACCAGAAATAGTTGTCGTTTCCTATTAGAAAGTTAAAGTTTTTGCATAAAAAGTTAGATAATTGCAATTTTTGGAATAAAAATTGTATAAATATGGGTTAAAAATATGAAGTAGTTAAATATGATACTCCTATATTTTTTATTCTCAATAAAAAGTAATCCTTTTAGGGTCATATGCACAATCACTTTTTAAATTTATAAACAGCTTATAAAACAAATTTTTCACACAAAAATCGTTATAAAAAATTAAATTATTATGCATAAGCATTTAAATTTATATGCAAATTAGTGAAAATTTGGGCAATTTTAAAAATATCGTATTTTAGATGGGCTAAGACATGATTTAGGTTTAAAAAAATGTTTCTTTATATATAAACTTCTACGTTTGAGACCAAATGAAACAAACTGAGCGGTTTTAAAACTAAACACTGACAATTCGAAACTTAAGGGCCATCTTAACAAACCATACTTTGTACCCTTCGTTATCCGCTAATGTAAGGTTCTTCTTATTTAGGTTGATTTTCTGTACAATTAAAAATTTTAATTAAATATATTTGTTTCATATTATTAGGAAAAAATGTCCAAAAATATATTATAAATATTATAAAAAAAAAAACTACTAATAAAAAAAATTTGCCCCACACAGGATTCGATACCTGGGCTCTAAAAATATTAGAACTAAAAACAACAACTCATTTACCAATCAGGCTAAACAGACTTGGAAAACTCTATGAACAAATTTTTATTTAAATAATTTGTAATTCCATGTGACAAATATTATTTTTTTGGTCTGGCAATAATAACTCGCAAATGGCAACAAACGCAAACTACTACCCGTTTTATAAAATACCAAATATTTTCGTATAAGAAGAACATTCCATTAGCGGATAGCAAAGGAGTACAAAGTATGGTTTGTTAAGATGGCCCTTAAGTTTCGAATTGTCAGTTTTTAGTTTTAAAACCCCTCAGTTTGTATATAAAGAAAAATTTATATATAAAGAAAAATTTTTTTAAATCATGTCTTAGCGCATCTAAAATCAGATATTTTTAAAATTGCCCAAATTTTCATTAATTTGCATATAAATTCAAGTGCTTATGCATAATAATTTGATTTTTTTATAACGATTTTTGTGTGAAAAATTTGTTTTATAAGCCGTTTATAAATTTAAGAAGTGATTATACATATGACCCTAAAAGAATCATTTTTTATTGAGAATAAAAAATTTAGGAGTATCACATTTAAATACTTCATATTTTTAAACCCATATTTATAAAATTTTTATTCCAAAAATTGCAATTAGCGAACTTTTTATGCAAAAACTTCAACTTTTTAATAGGAAACGACAACGACAATATGGCATAATATTCGTTTGCAATCGTTTACTTACTTCTTATAAAATACCGTTTTATTAAGGAGTTTGTCTTCGATTATAATATTGCCAGATTGAAAAAAAAGAAAATATACATTTTTTTTGAGTTTTACAAAATTTAAAAAAATTATAAATAAAAAAACGTTCAAACGAAAGCAAAGTTTCGTTTTACAAAATGACCCCATTAATTTGAATTTTGTAAATTCTTTCTGTGTACGTCCACTCAGAAATTCAAACACTCATCAAAATTTTTCAAAATTTTTTGAAGCACATTTCCTAGTTTTCAAATAATACAATCAATTATGGTAAACTTAGAGTAATTTTTTGTAGGACTAACAAATTAAGCCGACCTCACAAATAAGGCGACCCACCAAAATATGAATATGCTGGGCTCTGGTCCAAAGAGAAATAAGAAAATCACATCAGCGCCTAAAACTATTACTAATTTTACAAATGGACAGCTGGTACCAAAAAAGTCACCCAAGACACTGTAAAATTGCTTAGGTCTAGCATATATGATATTTCCTAGTATGGATTGATAAATTCTGTGGTCAATTTATAATAAATATGACGAACTCTATCAGAACCAACATTCAAAGATATCATTTTATTGTTAAAAATGTGAGAAAGAAATCTATCAAATTGAAGTTGGTAATTTAGTGTCCTTTATGTGATTTGCGTTGATGGCCCAAAAATTACAATCTAGATACTTGCAATTTTCATATTGGCTTTATTGGGGGCATGTTAAATAATACACTGAAAATATTATTACAGTATCTGACTGTAGTTTATTTAAAAAGTTATCCGTACATGTATTTTTAAATGATTATTCAGTTAAAATACAAAGAAATATATTTTTTAACTGTTTTTGTCGTTTATTTAAATAATAAATTACATATAAATACGGATTTTCTGTTACAGTTAATATTTTCATTTAAAATGTTTTGTTAAAAATATAATTCCTTTTCGATTTCTATGTCAGTTAAAAAAATAATATAAACTAAATACCATTTATTCTTACGGATTTTGTAGTTAATTTTTTGAAATTTTAAAAAAACGAAATAAATGAAAAAGCATTATTTTTTTAAGGATTTTGTAGTTTATTTATTAACATTTAAAAATAAATGGAAAGTTCTTTTGATTTAAATGAAAAGTCAGTACACCGGTTTTCAAGTGATTTTTCATTTATTTTAAATTACATTTTCAGTTAATTTAAACTACAAACTATTTTGAGTGTATGAAAAATTTATGTATATCATGAGATTAAAATACTCGTATTATATAAAATGACACAGAATGTAAGGTTATAACAAAAATACAACAAGCTTTCTTTCAGTCTTAACTTATTCCAATCATCTTTTATTCAGTTTTTATTTGTTACACTTTTTAATAGCGCACTCTTTATGCAGAATACTATTTTGAAGAAATTAAATGTACTAAAATGAAAAGGTCAAGAATTTACAATAATAATGGTGCTTATTTAAAAATTCCTAAAAAAGGCCAACTCATTTTTAAAATCTATAAAAAAAAATTTCGTATTTTATTTTAAATTTTAAAGAGAATTTCGAGACAAGTTAATACATGGTGGATACAATGGGGATTTTTACCACATGATTTTAGTTAGCCTTCCATAAGCACATTCCCATGAAAAGCAAAAAATAGAGCTGTCCATTTTTAAAAATGCTATTTGAATATTTTAATGATAAACAAAAATCATAATAAGGGTATTCATTTAAAGTATTTACGCCTCGTATACTGTGTATATGTTGTAAGTTTACTCAATTAATGTCAAAATTATTATACCCTACACCACTACGTGGTCAGGGTATTATAAGTTTGTGCTGATGTTTGTAACACCAAAAAATATTGGTCCTAGACCCACCTTATAGTATACCGATCGGCTCAAAATTTCTTTTATTTCGATTTAACGATGTCCGTCTGTCTGTCCATGCATTTTTGTGCGCACTTTACAGGTCGTAAATATTAAGATATTTTGATGAAATTTGGTATACCGACCTACCGGACGAAGCCTATTGAGTTTGGTGAACATCGGTCCATGTTTAGACCTAGTGCCCATATAAGGGTCCTACCAAAATTATATTGTTTATACGCTGCAGGTCGCAAATATTAAGATATTTTGATAAAATTTGGTATACCGACCTATATCAGCCCAAGAACGAAGCCTATTGCTTTTGGTTAACACCGGTCCTGCAGTTTGTAACCAAGGATCCCCCCAAAATTGGCTTGGTTACAAACTGTAGGTCGCAAATATTAAGATATTTTAAGGAAATTTGGTTCGCTGACTCACATTATAGAAAATTTTGACACAAGTCCCATTTTAACCCATTCGAATTTCGGATCCAAACATTAGTTGGCTTTTAACCACACTGGTGTAGGGTATTGTATAGTCGGCATGCCCGACTTTAACCTTTTTACTCGTTTTACGAGCCCTCGTAAAAATACGCTTACATTTTTGTGTGTAAACTTTTTCGTATTTATACACACATTTAGATATTGTCAAAATTAAAATTATTTTGTATCAGGGACGTAACAGTTATAACTTTTATTCAAAAAAGTGATTGTTTTACAATTATTTCTTGTTTGAGTATTTTTATTTTTCTGTTTATTTGCTCTGTTTGATTTTTATTTTAAATTTAAACAAAAACAATCCAAATACGATTTTTATTTTTTCAAAAATAATAAAAGTTATTTTGTGATTTTTTTTCTTTATCAAAAAATAACAATTAAGAATACAAATCAAAAGCCATAGAACCAATGACTTCAACAATTATAATATCCTGATGATGTCAACTAGTGTTAATAAAAGATTGAACAGTGATTTAAAGTGAGTAAATATGTATATTCCATCACCTTCCGGCATTCAATTTAGGTCAATTTTTAATTTTTATTTTATTATCAAATAAAAAAGTTACTGCTTAATTTTTTCAAAAAAATCATTCTGTAACTTTTATAAAAAGTTTTAAAATAAAAATCAAAAAACAACAGAAATTTATAGAGTAAAATATAAAATTTGAAAAAATTAAAATCTTTGCCAAACTTTGTGATTTTTTGTGCAATATGATTTATAAAATATAGTGCATTATTGAAATATTATAATTAAATAAATTTGGGTGGTGACTTTTTTAGAAATATAACAGTTATTTTGGGTCTCTGTTTTGTATTGTTTTATTTTTTGTTTTTTATTTTCTGTTTTATTTTTTTTAAAATGATACAAATTTAAAAAATTCTGTGCTCAATTTATGAAAAGATCAAAAAAGTGGCTAAATGCAAAATTGAAATGTGAATAATTTTAAAAGGTGCGTTCATTCAAATAAACAAGTAAAGTTACAAATATACGCGATTACAAAAATACACGGTTTGCGAGGGCATAAATGCAGTTAGATGAATACCACTAATATTTAAAACAAATTTTTTACAGTTCTCTCAAATAGTTTTACGGGCTTCCATATATAATATAATTGTTAAAGCATAGTAAGTTGTCTGCGTTTCACGTGAAAAAACTGTTATACTCCATATTAAAAAAAAAAATTTTTCACGACAATGAGTGCGTTTGGCAGATACAATTTAATAGTCAACAGTTGAACAACTATGTGCTGAACGACCTGATCACTACCAAAATATGTTTTTCAAACTATTATCAAAAAAATAAAAGCGTAATTTCGATTTAAAAATTTTTCTATGCTTCTAAAGCCTGAAATTTCTTTTTTATTAAGGGTTTTCACAAGGGGTGTACTATTTGTTGTATCGTTGTATCGTCCTAACAAAAAACAGAGTTGTTAAAAATGAAATTGAAAAAATACAACATTTGGGAATAGCACGATACAACATTTTTACGTATGTTTAGTGTCCAATGTTTGAGTGTGCTAACAGATAGAAAACTGAATAGAAAATCGTTGTTAAACACAAGTAAAAATTTTAACAACTCTGTTTTTTGTTAGGACGATACAACGATACAACCCTTATGAACAACCTAATTGTTTAAAATTTCAAAATTGGATATTTGGATATTTTATTGTAATAATTTTCAACTCAAAAACAGAGAATAAAAAAATTCAAAAATTCATATCTTTTTTTTTTTAAACGCCCTTTTGAAAATTTCAGGATCTTTTAAGATCAGTTAGAGGTTTTATTTAAGAAAAAATTGAGGAAAAAAGGTATTTGAGTTTTTCGATTTTTAAAATTGTATAATTGAAATATTTTCAATATTTTATTTTTCAATATTTTTTTTAATATCTTTTTTTTAATACACTTAAATATCTTCTTTAAAACGTGCTAAGAACCATTTTTGTAGCTATTATAGTTATTCAAAAAATAACCTGATAACAAAGCAAAAAATTAGAAAATTTATGACATTTTTTGAAATTTTAAATATTGCATAACTTTCGAAAAAAATTTGAAATTTTTTTCCTTTGGCAAAATTCGTTATTATAGAATGAAAAGTTCTGACCAAAATTCATCCAAATCGAAAGGGTTGATTACAACTATTGGTCGATTTGAAATGGAATGACCCATATATTTGACAGACTTATAAAAAAGTAAAAAAGGGGGCACCTCAAAATATAGCTTTGTTTGTTTTGTGATGACTCCCAATAAATTTCGGGTCTTGCGATGAAATCTTGCGAGCTGGACTATTTTCAAGAACCTCTTTTTTAGTTTTTCAAAGAATTTTATAGTTTTGCTAAAGATTACATACGCAATATGGGCATCATATGAAACAGGTTTTCAAGGCGCATCCATTCAACAGTACGTATACTCATAGCATTTCATGACTGATTTTAAGAGATATTTTGGAAAAAAAATTTAAAATTTTTGTACTGAGAGGTTTGCGATTTAGATGTCCAATTAACATATTTTAATCTTTAGTCGATTTTAATGAATACATTTTTAGATTTGTTTGAAATTCTTGCTGGTTCGCGTTTTACCAGAAATTTGATTGGGTGGAAACAGGGCAATATGGTTATCAAAATTTTTCTTAGAATATCCCTTAAAATGTCTTGGACGCGCCTTGAAAACACTTTGATACACATATTGCGAAGTTATATTTAGTCAAAATGGAAAATTATTTAAAAAAATAAAAAAAGAGGTTTCTAAACATGGTCCAGCTCATGAGATGTCATTGCTAGGCCCGAAATATTCTGCGAATCATCATAAAACAATCCAAGGTATGTATATTTTGAGGGGGACACTTTTTAATTTTTTCCGTCCATTTAAGGTAAGTAGCTCTAATGTAGGTATATTGTTTATATTTGAAAAATTACTTACAAGGAAAGACTGCCAACGCAGAGCGGCAAATCTTAATGATCTTCTGATATGTTGTAAAGAAAAACACTTTAAAAGGCAAGTATTTTCCTTTAGCTGCACAATCTCACATTTAAGGGTTAAAAAATTGGGTCAGAAATGGACCAATTTTTCGTTAAGCAGTCAGATGTTCCCAAATTTTTAAAATTATAGACCTTCGGGTAAACTCGCCTCAAACCCGAAGTAAGCTGAATATCGGAAAAAGCCGAAACACTCCCTTACTTATTATAAGCACTAATATAGGTATGTAAATTTTGCCCTTAACCGTGTATACAGCCCCATACAAAACCACCTGAAATTATGATGTCTTGTGTTATGCCACAAATAGTAAATAGGCCTCTTAAATAATTTTGTATGACACCAAATTTCCTATAGTTACTTTGGATCAAATATTTATGAAATAAACCAAAAAAAAAAAAAAAAAAATTGGGCCATTTTTAACCCATTTTTTAAGAGTTAAATATGAGACTGGTCAGCTAAAAAAATACATGTGCTTTACATTTTTCTCTTCTACAACATAGCCGAAGCTCATTGAGATCTGCCGGTCCGCTTTGGGAGTCTTTGCTTGTTAGTTTAAACATTTTCTAAAATTTACTTTTATCATTGCAAGGTTCATATACATATGTATAAGTTTCTCTTGACAAAAGAACGAACTATGTTTCATTCGAATTTTTCATTATATTTATTGCCTTGTTAATTTTTGTGTCCATATAATAATAATTAATTCCCGGAATTTCATCCACTTCCCGAATTTTGATTATCAGTTGCCACATATGAAAAATTCGGTTGTCCCAACGGAATAGTTTTGAGAGTATATATAATCACAGAGAAAACAGTTTCGTGCTTACAACTTAATTTGTTGGAAGTCGAATAGTTCGATTGTGGTACCCCAGTTTTTAAATTGTGACATGTGAGTAACAGTACACCCACGAAAAAGATTGGTTAGAATTCGATCAAAACCATTAAAATTTATTTGCCAAGACGTTATTTTATTTGGAGTTACCTATAATTGAGTATTACACCAAAAATATTTCAATAGGTATAAAAATTGGGAAAACGAACTAAAAAACAATCCTTTTAACAAATTATTGGGATATCCAATCAATTTTAAAATTAGTATCAGTTTAGTAAATCTATGCAGTAGAAGCAGCCATTCATTTAGTAAATATACAAGAAAATTGGTGTTATCTATAATCTTTATTAAAAAACTATCAATATTCGAAAGTGGTAACTACAAACTCGAGTATCGTAATCAAATATGACCTTAAAATCGAGTTTCTGTAGAACCAACCGAATTGTGGATTGTAATGATAACACACACAAGCTATTAATTGATATTGGTAATCGAATTTTAGACTGTATTTGTTTTCCAAATAAAATATATAAATTCAAAATTAGACATTAAATTTAATAAGTATTTGTGGTGTAGCAGGTGAGGAGTTGGCCTAGTACGGCGGATTTCCAGGTTCGAATCCCGCAAAAGACAAAAATTTAGATGCTTTTTTTAATTAAAATAAAATATTCATATGTATGTATAAATAGTAAATATGGCTAAGAAAATTAAAAGTAGTTGTGGTGCAGTGGGTAAGAGTGTGGACTATTAAGCTGAATGGCCGGGTTCAATACCAGAAAATTCAAAAAAAAGTTTTTTAATTTCAATAAAATTTTGTGGAACATAATAATTAGACAATCGAATATTGGCTTTCACGACGAAAAATATAATTTAATATAACGATAGTTGTCGTAACCGCACGAATTGGATTGGCAACAAATTCGGTGGCCACAACTGAGACTGTTTTCTGGGTGTAGAAGGAATAGTCATTTGATAATGTCAATAGAATTTCTATTCCCTCAATAATAATTCGATAGTCACAAGTGATGGGGTTTCCATATTAAATGCATATCGTCATAAGAAGATTTATCTAAAAAGACAAACAAGTAAAGTATTTAAATCGGTTTTGATAAACTAAATATGTGCATGAGAAATTCAATCTACACTCTCAGAATAATTCCATTGTGACAACCGAGTTTTTTCCAAACGAATTGATTCGGTTGCCGCAACCTCATAATTCGGATGCGTCAATAGAATTCAGTTGCAACAACCGATAATTCGTTTGCCGCAATCGAATTGAAAGCGAATTCGGATGCAACAACTGAATTCGGTTGATGCAACAGAATTACGACGTTGCTGCAACCGATTGAATTTGGTTGGCACAACGGATTTGTAAGATCAATATATTGAAGCTTCTCAAAAATAACATAAGCCCTTGTTTATATATTGCGAAAATACTCTAAACGAAAGCAAAGTAACGAACATTTGTTTTTGTTTCCCATGTATTTTTGACGACAGTAATTGTCAATTTCTTTCGTTTATTCTATTTTCGTAATAGCTAAACAGGCCCTAAGTCTTATTCAAAAATTATACCCCTTACTGACATAGTTTTTTGTACACATTCTGAATTCATAAAAGTTTAATCAAGTTATGTTAGTATGTTTTCATTTGCAGATTATGTATACATAATATGCACAAAAAAGGAATATTGCAATAATGTTTTATTAATATTGCTTGGAAGACTGGTATTGTGTACATTTGTAAATGTGCTTAATTTAATGTTTATGTTTTTGGCATTTATTGCTTTGCTAAAGTGCATAATTAACTGAATTATAGAGTTGATGTTAGAAATTAGAAACGAAAGTGTTCTCCCAAAGATAAACTGTTATACATTAATCAAGGGTGTATATTTAATAGGGACCATCTACAGTTTTTAAGGAAATTAGATTTTGAATGCAATTATTTCAGTTGTAAAGCTCTAAGTAATCTTTGGTATTGATTTTTGACAAAAAATGAATTCTTCAACAACAAATACAAAGAATGATGAACCTAAAGCAAGACACGGACAACATAAATGCAAACTACAGGTTTGCACTAAAATAAGCTGTGGTACTAAGTTAATATGTGTTCAATGTGAAAATTTGTGGTTTTTATACCCTACACCACTATGTGGTCAGGGTATTATAAGTTTGTGCTGATGTTTGTAACACCAAAAAATATTGGTCCTAGACCCACCTTATAGTATACCGATCGCCTCAGAATTTTTTTTTTTCGATTTAACGATGTCCGTCTGTCCGTCTGTCCGTCTGTCTGTCTGTCCAAGCATTTTTGTGCGCACTACAGGTCGCAAATATTAAGATATTTTGATGAAACTTGGTACACCGACTTATGTCGGCCCAAGGACGACGCCTATTGATTTTGGTGAACATCGGTCCATGTTTAGACCTAGTGCTCATATAAGGGTCCTACCAAAATTAAATTGTTTATACGCTGCAGGTCGCAAATATTAAGATATTTTGATGAAATTTGGTAGACCGACTTATGGCAGCCCAAGGACAAAGGCTATTGATTTTGGTTAACACCGGTCCATGTTTAGACCTAGTGCGCATATAAGGGTCCCCCCAAAATTGGCTTGGTTACAAACTGCAGATCGCAAATATTAAGATATTTTAATGAAATTTGGTGCGCTGACTCACATTATAGGAAATTTTGACAAAAGCCGCATTTTAACCCATTCGAATTTCGGATCCAAACAATAGTTGGCTTTCACCCAGACTGGTGTAGGGTATTGCATAGTCGGCCTGCCCGACTTTAACCTTTTTACTCGTTTTTATTTATGTTTCTTATGCTCAATGAAAAATATTTTAATTTAATGTAAATAAAATCGTAAATATTGCAAGAAAAAATTGTTTTTGACGTGAAATATTATACTAACTTGTATTTTATTGCTTTATTTTATTAAATAGATGAACCCTTGAAAATGGTAGATAAAAAATCTACGAAACGTCGGGTGTATCATTAGCATTGGAATTACATTTTTAATTAGTTCAAATTAGCTTAACAACAGAATAAAAAGAAACAAATTGGAATTGTCCAAAAATTTAAACAATTATATATTTCAACTATTTTTTGTCTAATTTTAGTTAATTTATTTTATTAGCTCTGCAATATCTAATAGGTTTGGACCACTTAATTTTTAAAAATTAATGCAATTTGCTTTAAATTTCATTCCATAATATCGTTCTTATGGAACTAATTCGATGCTTTAAATTAAATAAATTATATTTTGAATGAATTTTAATTGAACGAATTAAAATTTACCTGAATTGGGGCCTGTTTATCTATTACGAAAATACTCAAAACGATAGCAATTGACAATTACTTTCGTCAAAAATACATGGGAAACAAAAACAAATTTTCGTTACTTTGCTTTCGTTTAGACTATTTTCGTAATACATAAACAGGGCTTAGTTTAGTAAAAGGTTGACTGGTAAATATTTTTTTTCCCCATTTAGTTAAGTCAAAAATTTAAATTTGCCATTACATGCTGAAATATTCATATACCCAGTCAGAAAAATACAAACGGGAAAGCGGTGGCAAAGCACTTTAACAGGTGGTACAAGTACTGGCAAAAAGTGCTTTTCCATTCCCAAAATGATAACATCATTAGACAAAAGGACCGGCTATTCAAAAAGCGCCGGAAAAGCACTGGAGGAACAAAATTTTTAAACGTTGGCAAAACGCTGGCAAAACCAATAAATAGGTGGTCTGGAAATATATTTTCCAAAATAAAATTTAAAAAAAGTTCATATGTATTTTTTGGTCCTGCTGTGATTTGAACCCAGGCCGTCAGATTGACAGACTGAGACCCACTGAGCTAACGAGACAAATAATATTTGATGGCTAAACACATAAATGAGTGATAATAGCTGGACAACTACTGGCTGTGCCAAAATGCTAGTACTGGCAAAAAAATTTTTGTAACTAGTATGCCAGTGTTGGGAGGGCAATAAAAAAGTTGGTCTTGAAGGAGCTTTCCCACAAACAAAAAAATTGATTTTATAAAACAAAAAAAATTTTAAATTAAAAAAAATCCAAATATATTTTTTTGCTTGCAACCGGATTTGAACTCGGAACCTTCCGACTACAAACATTTTTTAACGAAGCGTTAGCATTTTTATAAAATCATTGGTTTTCCAGTGAATTGATTTTTGTACGCCTGGTAGCATTGGCTAGGTAGCACTGGATAACCACTGGTTGCAAACCTTGGCATATCACTCTAAGCCAATTATTTGCCAGTGATTTTTTTTTTATAAACCACCGAAATTTTTGTAAAACAAATACTGGTAACACGCTTTTCGCAAACGCTGGCAAAGCGTCTCAAATGAGTGTTCTCCCTGTCATTTATTTTTAATACCGTGGTTACCCAGTGGTATACCAGTGCTTGATTTTTTGTACCACTGGCGATTTCTGACTGGGTATTAATACAAATGAAAAATGTTTATAATTCATCTATGGTAAATAAATAGTATTTTCTGTTTCATTATAGCTTTTGTGTTTTGGTTTTGATTATGTGTTAGTTTCAAACTACACTATACTAAATTAATGATACACTCAGATTATTGATTATTATATAATTTACTCTTTGTGGTTTAATACAAAAGTTGTCAGTTTATTTATTTTTTAAAGAAATACAACAAAATTTCAAATTAAAATATTTGTTTTAAATAATTTTCTACCACTTACCGATTTTTTAAACTTCGTTTGTTTAAATATTATAAAAAATTACCCACAAAATGGAAATCTATGGTTTATTTGTTTTCGTTACAGTTATTATAAATTAATTTTCTTTGCAGTTTGTAGAAAAAAAAAATATTCCAAAAATTCCTTAAATATTTTTTTATTTAAATAACAAACCCCCATATAAACTCGTATTCTACTCGCAAACGGTGTAAACCTGGTAAATTATTGAGTTTAACTCCATACATAAAAAATTTCGTTTGAATTTATACAAGGTTTACAAGGAATTTACGAGTTTATATGAAAACCAGACTGACTGACTAACTGACTCAACATCGCCCAGCCCAAACCGCTGAAGCTAGGAAGTTAAAATTTGGTATTTAAGTTCCTCCTCCGGCGTAGACGTTCGCTAGGACGAAATTTTTAGAAATACCTACCGGAACGGGCAAAAAGGGAAAAAGTTTCCCCCTTGACGGCCTGCCAAAATCCCATTGTCTAGAAAGCTGAAATTTAAAACAAGTGTTCCTTGGAGTATGGGCTTACTTATCAGGAAATAAATTACAAAATTCTAATTAAATTTTTAAACATCTTTCTCATACCGTTTTTGTCAATAAAAAAAATTAAAAAGGCCCAAACAATGGAATCTGTAAAGCAAAACAAAATTTTGTTTTTTTAACTTTGAATTTTATTTTAACAATTTTTATACGAAAAATAACAATTTCCAAAAAATTACAAACATTCAGACAAAAAAATTGTGGGGAATAAAATTTCAATTTAAAAGAAAATGCGTTTGTTTTTACAAATTGCATTGCAAAACATTCACAAAACATTTTTTTATACAACACCAATTTTTTTTTTGTTATTTTTTGTTTTATTTATTTATTTGTTTTTTTTTTTTTTTTTGTAATGATCTAAATTTTAATATCTTGTAAATAAGTACAAATAAGCAAAATTGTCAATTTTTATTATATTTAGTATTAAAAATCGTCAAATCGGATATTAGCGCATACAAGAAAATGTTTTGTATAACATTCATTCAGCCCTCTAGTGCCTACTGGTTTTTCTGCGTATGTATGTTATAATGAGTTAGAGCCACATTGCGTATGATAAATATTAGAAATATGATGTTGATCATACGCACTGTGGTTCCTACAGATAAAAGAACAATCAACTTTTTTCTATATTCTAAATATAAAGAGAAAAAATAAAATAACACAAATACAACAACAAAAAGAAACTTTTTGCTCTTTGATAAAATGGCGGAAGTAAAGAAAGAGGACAGAAAGTTCTTTCCTTTTTCCCTAAATTTTAGAATGGTCGTCAAGTGGCTGCAGGAGAAAAATATAAATTCTAATTAAAAAAAAAAAAAATTGTATGAAAAGAAAAATAACAAATATTTTCATGTTTTATTTAAAAAACAAAACAAAAAAAAAAACGCGACAAGTTTGCAAAAAAAAGAAGGAAAATAACAATTACGCATCCATTTTTGAACCTGAAAGGAAAATAATAACAATTTTACGCTTAACTAACATGTCCTGTTGAATTAATGGATTTATCCAAGCCCTCCGCCATTTTGATTTTTCTGGGGCTTTTTGTGTGTGTTTTTTTTAAGTATTTGTATTTATTTTATTTGTATTTGTATTTATTTATTTTGGCTTTCTAATACAACAAGACATAATATCTTATAAATGACAGCATTAGAATCAGACAAGTTATACAGTAATAATAAATTAGATTGTGGTTAAAAGAATTAAAAAAAAAAAAAAAAAAATTTTAAAAATATGAAATTAAAATAAATATAAAAATATATGTATAAAAAAAAATAATAAAATAAAAAAACAGTTATTAAATAAAAAAAAATTGATTTACATAATAATAATACAAGAAATGAAAATGAAAATCAAATGAAATGAAATAAAAAAAAGACTTATGAAAAATATTCGGCAAGTAATTTTCGAAATCTTATTGCGTTGACTGTGGTCTGCAAATTATTTGGAAGTTGGTTCCAGAGATGTATGGCGAATATAAAAAACTGACATTCGGAAGCATGGTCACGATGACGAAATTGGGTTATGCCCTTGCCTCTTGGAGATATAAAGAATTGTAAACGATCGTAAAGATATTTTGGCTCCTTTGTAATAATGATTTTATGAATTAAAATAACGTTTCTGAACTTAAGATAGTCGAAAAAAGACTTATTGAATAAACGGGTGGAATACTGGGATATATGATCAAATCTTTCTAAACTATAAATGTAACGGATTATGTTATTGTAGGTTATGGTAAGTTTTCTCATATCATTGGAGTTGCAACCAGTGCAAGCAATATTCTAACTTTCAAGGGGGTAAAGTGTTGAGTGGCCCATAGATTTCGCAGCATACTATATGTTCTACCACTGGCCTGGTTAATATGATCTGACCATGTTAACGTGTTATTAAATGTAACTCCTAAATTTTTATCCGAGTCTACAATATCAATTTTTGAACCACCAAGAAAAATATTTATTTCACCATCAATTTAGAAGTGTTTTTTCTTTATTATTAAGCATTTTGATTTATTTGGATTGAGACGCAATCCATTTGCTGAAGCCCATGTAAATATTTTTCCCAGATCATGATTTATTTCTGGGGTTTTTGAAGTTATCAACTCCTTGGAGCAACTAAGATAAAGCTGAACGTCATCAGCATACATTTGTATATTTGAATAATTAAGTTGTTGCGGAAGATCATTAGAATATAAAGAGTACAACAGCGGTCCGAGGATGGAACCCTGCGGAACACCTCTTGATACTTCTAAGGGACGTGAAATAGATTTGCCACAAATAACAGATTGAGATCTATTTGAAAGGTACGAGGACACCAACTTAACAGCTAACGAAGAAAAATTGAAACATTTTGATAGTTTCAGGCACAAGATCGAATGGTGCACTGTATCAAAAGCCTTAGAGTGATCCAATAATACCAAAAACGATAATCTATTCTCATCCAAGTTACTTCGAATATCCTCTATTACGTCGGTTAGTGCTGTAATACAACTACGTTGCGGTCTAAATCCTGACTGACGATCAGTTAGTAGATTGTTTTCATTAGCATACTTATATATTTGCCTGTGCAATAAATGTTCAAAAAACTTTAGAAAAATAAGGAAGAATTGTGATCGGATGATATTCATTTCCTGCCTTTGGCACCGGAACAATTTTGGCATGTTTCCACTGCATTGGAAAAATATTGGTCGTAATTATTGAATTAAAAAGATATGTAACAAATCGAATTATCCATGGTAAGATCATTTTGACAAATTTGGGGTTTATGTCATCGAGGCCTATTGCGTCTGATTTTACTGCCATAAAACCTTCAACAATACAATATCACGTACTTGCTTCCAAGTTTTCTTACTGTCAACTGCTGCATTAAATTTATCAAAATAATAAGCTGATTTATCGTGTTTAATTTTCGAAACAACAGACTTCCTAGCCATACGATATTCGTTTTCTAATTCCGGTGTTCTATAACGTTTCCACCTATGGTACATCCTATCTCGGTATTCTATTAACAGTTTAGTTGCATCCGTAAACCATGGCTTTGCCCTCTTTCTAATTGTCCTATTTTTAATTGGAACATGATTGTTATAAGTTTCCAATATTGAAGTATTTAAAAAATTGAGTTGATCATCAACCGTTGGTAAGTAAAAGATTTGATTCTACATGATGTTCTCAAGATCTCGCGTCAAATCAAAAGTATTAATATTATTGAAGTCACGAAAACTGTACATTTCAACATGATTTGTTACTGCAAAATTATAAGAAATAAAAATTAAATCATGTTTGGAGAACGAAGGAATAGCTAACTGTTCATAATGTAACACTTTTTGCCCATTGATTAATTAATCAAGTAATGTGCTATTTGTGGATGAAAAATGTGTAGGACGTGAAGTATTGACAACAGATAAGTTAAAAGATTAAGATTGAGATCCTTTATCAAGGATTAAATTTAAAAAAAATAAATTGTAAAGTAATTTAAAAATTCACTTATAATTTAAATCTGAAAAATTAAGTACAATTTTTAATTGAAAATAAGAAGAAAAATTAAATTAAAAATAAAATTTTAAAGATCCGAAAAGTTATTAAATTTTATATGAAATTAAAGTTCTGGATTTTTGTAATTACTACAATTATTGAATCGCCAGTGTGTTTGAAATCCAATAAAATAATTGTGAAGTTATAATTTTTCTTTTGCTGTCATTTTGTTTTTTTTCCAAAATGAAATGAATTTGTAAACAAAAAGAAAAACCCCTAGAATTGTAGAATTTCGAGATGAAAATCCGCCATTTTTTTAATAAAAAATTATGCTTTAGTTTAAAATTTATGCTACTTTGATAAGAAAGGTAAATAAGTCTTATGATATACATATATGATTAGGAAGATTCCATAGATTTGACCATCGAATGACATGCAGTGGAACGGAGAATGAGTAGAATTGAAGCAACATACAATAGGAACCAAATATATGTAAATATATCTCTTACATATATCATATATATCTCTTATGTTGACCATATCGTGGTGCCATGTAGTTTTTATATCGAAAAAAATTTATACCCCTAATATATATAAGATTCATATAAAAATAATTACCATAATTAATAAGTTTTGATCAAATATTTAGTTTAAAACATGTATAACATATATAGCTTTTCTTACTAATAGATCATCATAAATAGAATAACAGATAATATTAACTTTTTTTAACCAGATTATTCGTATTATGCAAATTCTTTTTACAGAAGCTATGTGTATCAACAGTCAGTCACGTTATGTCAAATTCATTTAAACTACAAATTATTGCAAGGAGGCTATCTCGATGGATTTATCCCAATCTTAATGAAATATGGCAAGGGGGAAAAATAATACAAAGATGTTTATATTGGCTGAATTTCACGTTAAAGCGCTTAGAATTGAGGTAAAAATTTGAGAATTTTTATTTGGCAACATGTCTGATATTTTAAAAGTTTTGATTTTTGTGCGCAACATTATACTACACATTATAGTGTTCATAATCTCTTAAAGCCTTGTCCTTATCTGAACTTCATTCTTGCCTAAGGAAATTATGAGTAGACAACATCTTTAGAATTTACAACAATATTTGTTAACTCAAGAAAATTTTTTGTTCTCATCTAGAAGCGTTATTAAACATTTAAAATATCAAAGAAAAAGAAATGCATCAGCAAATTTACCACAATTTACTTTGTCATCTCCAAAAACATTACTCTGTTGTTTTGATCATTTGCAAATTTTTTTCGGAAGTTGTCAATTATTTTTTAGTTTTATCAATTGTATTTGAGAAGTAATTAACTGATTTTTAGTTTTATTAATTCATTTTAAACACACTGTTCCGTTTCCAGCAACATTAAACGGCTTTATTTTTTTAGTAGATAAAAATATTTGCGTGGTATAAAAACCATAAAACAGTTTGATATCTTTACTAAAATCGTCAATATAAAAATGGCAGAAAAAAGTGCTCTGTAAGTATTTTTTTTTTGAGTTACCAATTTCTCGTACCTTTTTTAATGGGACTTTTACAAAAATTATTTAGAAATACAAAAAAGAATAAACTTTTATATCTTGATGAAGGGAAACAAATTTTTGTTCCTGTGCTAATAATTAGTTCATCAATTTAGTTAATTTACTAAAATCTGACCAATCCAACATAAATTTTCCAAATCTTCAAAATTGAAGGTATGCTAAAACTTATTTCTTTTTCACCTAAATCATAAATAGTGCCTAGCTTTTATTAAAATATTACAATATTTATGAAAACTATAATGTCAGGTTTGCCATATGATAATTTAAAGGAATTTGAAAAAACCTCCATATTTTTACAAAAAAAAAAAAAATTAGATTGGGTAAACCTCCATATTTTTACAAAAAAAAAATTAGATTGGGTTGAACAAAATCTTTTAACTTTAAATAAAGATTTGTCTATAAAAATAAACAAATATAAAATTTTAAATTAAATACTGTAACATCAGAATTTTAAGGGGCATATTTAAACGGTTGTCAAAAATTCAAATAACAATTAGGTAGTTCACAAGGGGTGTGCTATCTGTTGTATCTTTGTACCGTCGTAACAAAAAACAGAGTTTTTAGAATTTAAATTGAAAAAATACAACATTTGAGAACAGCACGATACAACATTTTTTCGTATGTTTATTGTCCTACACTAATAGAAAAAAGTCCGTAGAAAATTTAGTAAAAACTACTAAAAATTAGTTAAAAATGATGCTGCAGAAAAAAACTGCTAAATTAGCAGATTATTTTTGCTATATATTAGTAATATAGGAACAGCAAAACTAAAACTGTTAAATATACAGAATTTTAGTTATATATGAGCTAAATTTTTGTAAATGGAGATTAGCAAATTAACCTGCTAAAATCAGCAAAAAATTTTGCTAAATAATTAGTAGCCTAAAAAATCACCAAAAAATTTAAAATTTTCCAAGTTTTTTTTTAGATTTTTTTTTTAAATGCAAATAAAAATCGAGCCTTTTGAAAACAGCAGTTTACAATTTTTTTAGCAAATATTTCTGCTGATTTTAGCAGAATAGACTGCTATTTGCATTCAACTAAATTTAGCTTAAAAATAGCAAAAATTTTGTAGATTTAACAGTTTATTTTTGCTATTTTTAGTCTACAAATATTTAGCAAAATTTTCTGCAGATTTTACAGTACAATTTGCTATTTTCAATTAACTAAAAGTTAGCCTAAATATAACTAAAATTCTGTAAATTTAGCAGTTTTAATTTTGCTGTTCTCATTTTACTAGTATTTAGTAAAAAAATCTGCTAATTTTAGCAGTTTTTTCTGCAGCATCATTTTTAACTAATTTTTAGTAACTTTTTCTGCTATTTTTACGGATTTATTTCTATGAGTGTATGTTTGGGTGTGCTAACAGATAGAAAACCCAATAGAAAATCGTTGTTAAAGTCAAATAAAAATTTTAACAACTCTGTTTTTTGTTAGGACGATACAACAGATAGCACATACCTTGTGAACTACCTAAATATTTTTACTATATTATTTTTTTATTTAAAATATATAATATTGTAGTATTTTCAAAAAATACGAGTTTAATATTTTTCCCACCAAATTCGCCAGGGTTACCACTTCATTATTAGCCTTTTTTAAAAAAGTCAAAATCGGCTACCACTGTACAGTCTTCATTAATTATTGGAAAATAAAAATGTAAAGTGATTCTTAATAGCAGAAAAATTCTCTAGTCCTTATCGTGGCCCGATTTTTATTTAAAAAAAATTTTTTAACAAAGTTGCCACACATACTTGAAAATTCCAAAAAAGGCAAGAAAAAACAATTTTAATTGGGAATATAAAATTTATTTGACTGAAATTCAAAAAACGGGCCACGATAAGGACTACAGTTTTTTGTTGACTATGAAAGAAAAAAACCGGATCGAAATTGGGGACAAATTTGAGATCTAATTAGATCTGATCAGATCTAGGAATATCTGGCCAGATCTTAGTAGATCTTACCAGATCTAATTAAATCTCTAAATTGGGGACAAATTTAAGATCTAATTAGATCTGATCAGATCTAGGCATATCTGGTGCATTTGTCCAGATCACTTTAGATTTGAACAGATTTGGCACTAGATCTGATCAGATCTTGCCATAAGGTATTATTACATATGCCATATCTGATCATATTTGATGAGATCTGGTATAGGATCTAATTAGATTCAATCATATCTACTTAGATCCAAAAAGATCTGATCGGATCTAAACTTTTTTACACGGGATATATCGATTACTTTTATAACTTAACATCAGCACCTGCCCCATATGACGTGTCTTCAACATCCATCAAGGAATCGTCATTAGCTGTTCTTTGAAAACTGCGTGCAATTTTACATCTTCTGATGTAGTTTTTATCTTTCTATTCTGCCCTGTTATAATTCGAAAACTTAATTTTTCGTAGAGTCGATACTCCCCTTAACCGTCTAAGATTCACATTCTAGCAAAATTTAAAATTTGTTTCCCAATATTTCTACTAGAGGGAAAAACAAATTGCAAAAATTTGCTAACGACGTATTAGGCTGAAAATTTTCCAGCGAACCCATGACATGTTAATTTAATTTCCGAAGTTTTTCAATTGATATTTAAATTTTGCAACTGAATTTAAGAAATTATTAATTGTTATTCGTATCTATGAACTGACTTTCAGAAACGATCATTTTATTTTCATATTTGTTAATTATATATCAGAAATTATAAATTATTTAAGAAATTAATAAAACTGCATGACACTCAAAAAATTAATGGAGATCTGACCATCAGTTCTATATCTTTCGGGCATGCTGATTAGAATGGCGTACTTTTTTTCGATCAATGGTACAGATTTTTCGCTAAATGTCTTTAAAGTTTGGCGGTTCTCCATTCAGTTTTTTATATAAAAAACTTTTCAAATTCAATTAATATGAATTTTTCTGTGTTAAAATGTAATGCAAATTGATATAAATGCGATGTGCTAATCTAGATATTTAAACCACTACTTAGCATTTTATATAGGTTTTTTATGGTTTTTTGCTATTTCAGCGACTTTAGTCGCCGAATGTACTCAATAAATAACTCAATAAATGTAATGCCTTAGTAAGGAAGCAATTAAAAGGAAAATATTTCAATAAAAAAAATGTATTCATCTATAGCGGTCTATACGTTAAAAACGCGATTTTTCAAAAATTTTCTATGGCAGCATAGCTTTCCATAGGGTCTCATCTAAAAACTGTTATTGCAAAATTTCAAGCAAAACAGTTTCCATTTGCAAAAGTTATGGCTATAAGTACTCTTTTTATTAAGACACTTTAGTATCTCCTACGGCTTCATCAGTTATTTTCCATTAAATTGTATTATTGTTTATATTTTATTGTCAGACTGTCTCTATATGATCATTTTTTCATCAACCTGTCGGCTGTAGGAATCGAACCAATGCACTCCTACATTACAAACGTAACTACAGAGTTAACTAGAGTTCGACAGCTTAGCCATCTCACCCACGCAAGGCGTTGTTTACAATGTGGCTAATTCATAGTTTTCTTTTCTATTCAGCTTTCTGTTATTGTTTTTACTCTCAGAAGTGATCAAGCAGACACCCAAACATTCTAATTTTATATTTTTTTTGTTTACCTTTTTATCTCCTCCTTGCCACATTGTTCGCAATTATTGCCACACTGACGTATGATTTTTCATTCAAGTGCGGGCAATTTGTGTATATCGGAGACGGACTGCCAACAGGGCATTTTTATGTTTTTAGTAAAGTATTGTTTTTTCAAACGCGTCATGTAGACCCACTGCAATTAATATTGTAATTAATAAGCAGTTTTATTAATTTTAATTTAGTAGTTTTGAGGTTAAGAAGAAGAATAAACACTTTTTTTGAAAAGTTATAAACACATTTAATTAATAAATAGTTAAGCTCGAGGTCAGCTTAAAATAAGATTATTCAATATTTTCGATATTTCGCTATCCTCTGGACAGCATCTTCTGGAAATCTAAAATTATACATAAAATGAATATCAAACTATATCGAGCTTAACTATTTATTAATTAAATTACAACAAAAACGTCGAAAAAAACGAATTAGTTGTTATAAATACATAATTAATTAGATCTAGTTTCTGGCTTACGGGTCGTTTGTGGCCCTTTATGAGAAGGGGCAAAAAGTCCCTTTAATTGAAGCACCACGTTAATTAATAGGAGGAATTTCCTGAATGTTGCTTCTCTTTAAAAAAAAATAAAAGACTGAACTTAAAATGTGTTAAAGAGTTTCTTTTAAAAGTAGCCATTTTGTTAATTCTCAGTCAGTAAATGTGCAAAAATGTATGAAAAATATGCTAAAAATACTACTAAATTTTCATAGTTATCTACGAAGTTAGTTCAACAAAAGTGCCTTTTTCGAACTCAAAACTTACTATAAAAAAGCGTGTGGAGACACAAATTTAACTCATAAGTTGGTGCCTTCTTGGACCACTTGTGAGTCCTAAAAATTATTTAAACTTTCCCTTATAAATTAGATTATTTTCTGATTCATTTTTGAATCTAAGTTTTGGTCTCCTCTGTGCTTTATGCTTATTGCACACATCTGCACAAGTTTATACAGTGTCCATGTGGTAGTTTAGGCCATAAAAGGTTGTAAATGTTCGGATATGTTTTATATACACCCAGGAAAAAGATTGGTTGGAATTCGATCAAAACCATTAAAATGAATTTGCCAGGACGTTATTTTATTTGCAGTTGCCTATAAGTGAATACTACACCAAAAATATTTTACTAGGTATTAAAAATAGGGAAAATGAATTAAAAAACAATCCTTTTAACAAATTATTGGTATCTCCAATTAATTTTAAAATTAGTATCAGTTTAGTAATTCTATGCATTAGAAGCAGCCATTTATTTAGTGTATATACAAGAAAATTGGTCTTACCTATAACCTTTATTAAAAAAAACTTCAATATTCGAAAGTGGGTATCTTAATCAAATATGACCATAAAGTCAAGTTTGTGTAGAACCAACCGAATTGTGGATTATATTAATAACACGCACAACTATTGATTGGTATTGGTAAACGAATTTATTACTATATTTGTTTTCCAAGCAAAACATATAAATTCAAAATTAGACTACAAAATTAATAAGTGTTTGTGGTGTAGTCGGTAGAGACTTGGCCTAGTACGCCGGATTTCCGAGTTCAAATCCCGGACAAGACAAAAATTTATGTTTTTTTTTAATTAAAATAAAATATTCATATGTATAAACAGTAAATATGTCTAAGAAAATTAAAAGTAGTTGTGGTGCAGTGGGTAAGAGTGTGAACTATTAACCTCAATGGCCGGGTTCAATACCAGAAAATTCAAAAAAAGTTTTTTAATTACAATAAAATTTTGTGGAACATAATAATATTTATGTGGAACATAATATTGAATAAGACAACCGAATATTGGCTTTCACGACGAAAAATATATTTTAATATAAAGATAGTTGTGGTAACCGCACGAATTCGATTGGCAACAAATTCGGAGGCCACAACTGAGACTGTTTTCTGGGTATATCTTTGAATAATTCTGAAACTAATCACATATATAATTAGTTTCTAGTATACAAAAATTATCAAATAAAATTTAAAAATGCAATAAGTAGTAATATTTAACCTCGTTAAAAATATTTACCCTTTATTTATTCTCCTCTATCACAAATCCGAATTTCATAAATATTGAAGGAAACCCATTGGGATGGTTTCCTTATTGGTAAATATTCAATGCAATCTGTGTAGATACTCCGACAGAAATTGTCAATGGCAAATATATCAAATACTGAGAAATGACCGGATACAAATTAAATGAAAAATAAATTACAGATAGAACTTTAGCAGGGTTTTGCCAGTATTTGTTTTGCAAAAATATCATTGGTTTACAAAAAGCAATGGCGCTATGCCAACTTTTGAAAAACAGTTTTTTCAGTATTATCCATTCAAGATTTATAAACAGTACAAAAAGTATTGCACTGGTAGACCACTGATTTTATAAAAATTATTACCCTTTGTTTATCTTTTTGATTTTTAGGTTTTGAAAAAGATTTTTGTATTCATTTTTTTGTTTTCCCACTGTGCTCCAATTAGTTCCACCAAATTGTATGCCTGTGCTGTGGGTAAAGCTTTCATTTCGGGATTGTGAAGCCATATTTTCCAAGCACTTGTATCATCTGTTACAGTTTGCAGTTTGTATTTTTCTGACTGGGTTTTTACAATTTTCAAAGTAAATAATGAGAAAATTATACTCGTAAGTATATAAGTTATATTCTGCAAAAGGTAAAGTTGCTTGTGTAATCATAGTAAGGAATTTTACTAAAACTATATAGAAAGATATAATGAAGTCAATTAATTTATACTGTTTCGTGTGTGACTAACTGAAGAAAAAAAAAATATATATATATGTATATATATAATAACCAGTGTTGCCAAAACTTATTTAAGGAAAAAAGTGCTAAAAAGTTAAAAAAAATATGCTGGAAAAATATGCTAAAAATTTCTTATAAAATAATGATGCAATTTTTTAAGAAAAAGTATTTTAGTGACTTTTTACAATTAAATTGATAACCAGAGATCTTTAGTTATGCCTTCAATTCATTTAACTAAAATAATATAAAAGATAAATTAAAAACTACTTAAAAGTTTATGCTTGTAAAAAATCATAATTCCTTTAAAATAAGTTTAAAAAATTTGTTTTTTGCGAGGAAGTGGAAATGTGAAGTACCCATTTAGTTTTTTAAATTTTCTGCCAAAGTAAAAATGATAAATTTGTGCAGTGGTGTGCTTCAAATTGCACAATTGTGTATATTAAAATATTTTTTTTCCTGCAGACTGGCTCAAAAATTATAATAATTTTTGTTTTTTCTCGAAATCTTAAAAACGCGAATACCTTGAAAAGAGTTAAATTAATAGATTTTATTTGATATACTTAAAATTGTGATTCAAAATTTACGGAGAAATCTATTATTATAGTACATAAGCTCAAATGATAACAAAATTTATTTATTGCCTGTTTTTATAAAAAGAATCGGAGGAATTCGTTAAAACGTTTGTGTGCAAAACACAGACTTAGAAAGATGTATCTTATAAATTTTTTAGCCTCATTTGTTCTACATAAAAGTCCTTACAAATTTGTTCAAAAATTTTCCAGAAAGAAATGTAAAACAGCGTGCCAAAAAATTAAAGAAGTTTTTTTTTTATTTAATTGCTGCATCATGGATGAGGAGATGTGTATTTAGCCGATTTTACAGCCAGGACAGGAGATCTACATTGCAGACTTACGGGGAAATTTGGACGACAAATTTAATAAAAAATTCGAGATTTCCTTGAAAATTCCTGGTATTAATGGCAAGCTATCTACAATTGTGCTTAGATGAACAAATCTTTCCAGACCACAGGTAAAATGAACTCGGAAATGTTTTGCTGGGAGTGCTACTAAAGTCTACTGTTATACAGTATGAAGTTTCTGCTTTATTTTGGCAAGACCTAGACTCTTGCCATTACAGCAAAGCGGTCTTAAAGTGATACTTGCATGAATAATAATATATTTTTGGTGCTTCGAGAAGAAAATCTACAAATCTGTACAGAAATCAGGCCAATCGAGAGGCACTGTATTTAGCAGCTCGAAATTTAATAATACCATAAAAATTTAAAAAATGTTGTAAAATAAAAATAATACAAATTTGTGTATAGTTTTGTAATAATCTTAATAAAAACATGGTTATAAGATTGTATTATTTTTAAAATTGAAAGACTGGTATAGCAGATTTTTTTAAATATTTCATGGATAACTGTTTCAGACGTTGTCCTTACAACGGCTTTGCCTAAATGCGCGGTTTCCCCCTCTTCCCCTCCCAAACCGAAATCTAAAATGAAAAAAGGGAAAAAGAGAGGACAAAAAAGGAAAAGAAAAGAAAAAGGAAACAAGGGAAAGAAAAAAATAGAAAAAAATTAAAACAGGAAGAATAATAGAAACAAAGTTTTTCCAAAGCCCAAAACTGTTCTAAAGCAATTTAACAAAAAGTCTCCCCTATACCTACAAACGAATACGAGTATGAAAATTTTCGTAAAGAAAATTTGGGATATTATTCGTTTGAGAAAATTTTATCAAACTATAAAAAGAATATTTTTAAGAATTAACATTAACTAAAAATCAAATGTGATATTGTTTTTCGTAAGAACATTTTTTTATAGAAAATTATATAGTTATGAAAATCAAATCAAAATAAAAACTACATTTTTACAGGCACCTTATACTGAATTTAGACTGAGCAAAACTACCTAGTTTTAGTACAAAACTAGTTTTTGTTTGTTTTTTATGTATGCGTTTTGATAAGTCAAAACTAGCAACGGCCAAAAACTAGGTAGTTTTTGCTCAGTCTAAATGCAGTATTAGAAATTTGTTCCCCTTGAAAAAACTCACTCGAACTTGAACTTTAAAGGCCCCATGTATTTATTTATGTTAAATTGTGAATGAAAATATTTTTTATTTTATAACAAAGATGTTATTACAACAATTATAAAACGTCAATTTTTCACCAGATAAATAATAGTCTTGTATATTAAATTTGGTGAAAAACAAATGATACACAATTTTCGTATGAAACGCTTTGTCGTGAAAAACATTTTTTTATATGTAAAATCGAAATAACTTTTTAATTTAATAAAAAAATTTTAACGACATTTTTCCGCAAATTAATTAGGGACTTTTATTCTACAGACTCTGCAATTGTTTCTCTATTAAAACTATCATATATATTTATATTAAAACTTCAAAATATAATTATAATTTATCACTTTTTGCAGTAATGCAATAATATTATACATAAATTTTTTAATGAGAATACATCAAGATCTGAGGATTTTCTACAAACAAAAAATTTAAATGAACTTTGTTTTCACTAAAAACCAACGACTAATAGACTAAAGACAAACCACCAGCCTCAACTGCTGTTAAAAAGTCTCTTTAAATTTATATGCAAACGGGTTTTAAGAGAAACAGTTTTTAGTATTAATATTAATATTAATAAGCAAAATTTTGTGCTAATTATACAAAACTATAGCAGAGAACATATCAAACAACAGAAGTGCACTTTACAATTTAATTAAAATTGCTTAAAAACAATAAAAATAATTAACTAAAAATAACACTTTTTCACGTTTTTTGTTATTTTACACTGAAACTCTCTTAAAACCAGACAAAGGAAAAACTTAAAAGTTAAAATTCTATAGTGATAAAACTCTTAAAGTAATTTTTTGAAAAAAATACTTTACGAATTTTAAATAAAATTTTTTCTGTTTTCTTTTTAAATTCAATAAAGAATTTTAAAAATAAAACTCTCTACTGAAAAATTCTGAAATGAAAAATAAATTGAATTTTATGAAGTTTTATTTTCATATAAACAATAAACAATAAAAAATAAATAAATAACAAAACTAAATCAAAAACCCACAATTTTCGGTATAATGGGCAGAATTGCAATCAATATAGAAGAATATTATGAGTACAATAATATCGACAAGGAATCTAAATGCAGAAAGTGTTCAAAAATGATAAAAGGTAAACAAATAGGCAACTTAAAAAGGCACTACAAATTGGTCCATAAGATGGATGTTATGGGAGGCTATATATTCAAACAAAAAGTTCGTGGATGGACACCAAAAAACTCGTTATCAAGGTTTGAGTTTCTCAAGTGTTGTGTAGGCCTCGTTACCGTTAAAAGTTTGCCATTCAAAATATTTGACGACAAAAAATACTTTAAAAAAATTATTGGTCCAACTGAAATTGCTTACGACCTGAATATAAACTCTAAAAACATACGTAATCATTTGGAAAGTTTTTCAACGAAGATAAAAGAAGTTATTCAAGAAAAACTAAAAAATAATATGGTATCTATAAAAATAGACATCGGTGCAAGGATGGACAAGCATATTTTAGGAATAAATGCACAAATAATATCGGATGGAAGAATAGAAATTTTGACTCTTGGAATGATCCAAATAAAAAAAAAGCATTCAGCCCAGAATCTCAAAGAAGAAGTTCTTAATTGTTTGCTTGAGTACAAAGTCCAAATAAATCAAGTCTACTCTTGCACTACGGATAATGCTTCCAACGTTCTTAAAATGTCTCAACTTCTGAAAGATTCACAAGAAGAACAAAGGGTAGATATAATTCGTTTTTATGTTTTGCAAAAATCCCGCGGTAATTTCCGTAAAGTCCCGTCTACTTGAGAAACAGCTATAAATAAACACTGTTTATTGTTCCATTTCTAGCTGTATGCTAAAAACCTATAAATAGCTTAAATCATTCGCAATAAAACTATTTAAATGTGGTTTTTGTTTATTCATTTTCCTTTTTTCTCTATCGTGTAGAGGTGGCTTCAGATTCGTGCAATTTTGTCGGTATTGATCACTTCAAAAGTATTTTATAAAATTTAAATTTGATCATTGGCAATTGTTTACTTTTAAACAGATTTTAAAATCTCAAATTATACTCTAATGCATTTTGTAGAAATTCCACCATTCATACTAGTTGATAAATTCTTCAGATTAAATCTGACTACTTTAGACAATAAACGCCATTAATAAATGTATAATTTTATCGCTATTGATTGTATTTAAATTCATTCTTTTTGATATCGGCTAGTATAAGTCCGCATTTACTTGGTAGAGAAAGTGCACTCTTAGAAACTTTTAAGTCCTTTAAAAATGTGAATGTGATCATATGTATTTAATTTATTTATGCATTATTTTTTGACTGTAGCCATACGATGATTTTGATGATATGGATGAAGAACATTTTAACATTATGTTTGGAGAAATATCCTCATTTTTGGCTATCGTGCGATGTGCGGCACATACACTGCAATTGGTTTGTCATGATGTTTTTAAGGATATAAATGAAGAAATTGAGGAAACAAGAAAATTTGTAAAAATTGTTCGCAACCATATCAGAAGTAAAAATAAAGAAATTCAAATGCCGTTACTAGATACTCCAACCCGTTGGAATTCTACTTACGAGATGATACATTCTGTTCAAAACACTCAAATAATTTTCGATGAATTGTTGGAAGATCAAGTTAATTGGACTTTTATTACCAAATTTTTGGCGGCATTTAAACCACTATCGTTAAGTACCGTGAAAGCTCAGTCTGAAAACTACATAATAGGTGATTTTTACAGGGACTGGCTCTGCACAAAAGTGGAAGTTGAAGAAGAATGTCTTAAAGGAAATATTTATTCAAAAAAAATTTTAATTTCCATTCCGTGAGAAAAAAATTATGGAAAATCCTGCATTTTCGGCAGCGCTATATATGGACCCCCGTTTTAATTTTCATGAAACTCCATTTTTAACAGTAACAGATAAATATATAGCTATGGTAAATATTTTTTTTTAGACATTTCATATGCCTGATAATATGCAAAAGAAAGTGAAAACCTGTTTTTATCTAGGTTCCTCATTTTTTTATATTTTGGCACATTTTGTAGTTACTAAATAGTATATTTTGTAAATAGCGTTATTTTAAAAATCTTCGTGTTTCAGAATCACCTTATCAATGTCAATAAAAACATATCCTTAATTTCAAAAACAACGTCAACTGGCTTAAATATTAAACAACATATATCTGAGTGCTCTATGCCAGAGAATCAGCAGAACGCACCGTCATGTTCAACTGGAAAATATGTAAAATTGGAAGAAAAATTCTTTGAATCAGCCACTCCAGGAAGTGTTTCAGTTCCTAAATCTTTAAAGGAAAATTTGGAAAGACTTAGCTACAGTGACAGAGTTCCATTTGAAAGTGACATACTCAATTACTGGAAAATTGATAAAATAAAGAACGAAGAAATGGCAAACCTTGCAAATGTTGTGCTTGCAGTACCGCCTACTCAGGTTTCGGTCGAGAGAGGGTTTAGCTCCTTGTCGCTGGTTTTAACTAAACAACGGTCGAGACTTACAAAAGAAACAATAAATCATATTCTTTTAGTTAAACTAAATGAACATATTTTGGATGATTGCAGTCAGTATAAATGATTTATGTTTATGATTTATAATTATTGGTTATGATTAGCAGACAATCAGATTTTAATGTATGTGTGTACAACAATGCCTTTTATTTCATTTGTGACAAATGTTTTAACCTGTAGTTTTATCAAATTATACAAGACTTGATAATCATTTTTAATGTATTTTTTAATTGTTTGATTTTTGTTTTATTTAATTCAACAAATTAATGCATATTATTCACCATTTTTAATAATGTTATTAGTTTCGTTTAATTTCATGCTATAATACAGTTAACAAAATTTGATATTAAGGACAGTTCTGTACATTTTGTTCCCTTTGAAATATCACCACATGCCTTTTTCGCATTTCGCCATTATTTTAAAATTGTATAAAATTGTTTAAGTGCGCTTTCTTAAAATTCATAATTTATTGACTATAACATCCATGTCTTATATACCAAACTTTCGTTGTTAAGCCCGGTATTTTGTTCGTACTTTTGCGAAAAAAGTTGTCAAACTCCATATAAAAAAAAATGATTTTTCACTTGTGTGGAATTGTTGCGAAATTGCGGTGGAATTTTTTGTCGAATCAATTAATAGGCAGGATCATTTGAAAATTAGCGAAAAAGTGATATTTGGATTAATTATGATTGTAACTTTTTATAGACCATAGAACATAGAGCAAAATTTTTTCGCTCTTTTGAACAAAATACTGGGCTTTACTTTGAAAAAAATCGCAAAAAGGGCATTTTGGCATCAACATATTGGTTTGCAGAATATAAATCACTGATTAAGTTGTCTAATTAATTTTGTGTATCATGAAGCCTTTTTTCACATTCCGCTATTATTTTGCAATTTTTCAAGTGAGTTCTTAAAAATCATAATCCAAGAACTATAATACCCATATCTTATAACAAAGTTCGGTGTTAAAATACAATAAAATCGTGAAAAAAAAATTTGCAAAAAGGAACATTTCAAATTCAATTTCTTCAATATATTCGTTTGCGGATGTGAATCGTAAGTTAGGTATTTGAATTAATTTTTCTTACCGTCATTTTGCAATTTTTTAAGTGATTTGTGAAACATTTTATTTGATAGAATAGCGTCTAAGGTGAGGCCTGAAATTGCATTTGTAAAGACCTTTCAAAAGTCGATGTCCAAATTTAGAAACTATTTTTTTTGCAAGAGTTATTCAATTTGGTACTTACATATTTTGTACAACAGTAGTTTCCTGGCTGATTTTTTGCACATACACTTTACAAGGTAATTCACATATCTGAGGCCATCTTGGAAAGGTATGCTGTCATATAAAATTTTCCACAATCGCGCATTTTGCGTATAAGATATTAGTTTATCGATCAAATTTGCGAACATCATAAAAATAAAAAACGCAAAATAGCGGATTTAATTTCAGAGCTTGTGTTAGTTTAATTAGTTTTTTATTGTATATACATTTATATTTATTTTGAATTATTCGAAAAAATATTCAAGGAGACAAATTGCGCCTTTTGCATTTAAGACGCCATATAAAAATATTAATTTATCAATAAAATTTGCAAATACCGAAAAATCTAGAAAATAAAATCGAAATTGCTGGTTTGATTTCATGTGTATTTAATATTTATATTGTAGGTATTTAGGTTTTTATTTTTTCATTTTGAATTGTTCAAATATCTATTCAAAGAATTATTCAAATACTTGTTAAAAATAAAATTCTCTAAATTTTGAGATTTTTATTTTCCAAATTTAAAATTCACACATTTTTGGGATTTTTATTTTAAACAAAAATAAAATTTCAAATATTTATGGATTTTTAAATAAAATTCAGAATTTTTCCTTGTCTGCTTAAAACCAGTTCAGTTTTTCAGATGAGAGCCGTGGATAGTGCCTGTAAAAACTCAATGACGTAGAATTTAACTATAAAATGTTAAAGATTATTTATTGTCTTGAAATTTGCTGAGGTTAGGCTTTCATTTGAGTGTAACAATGTATTTAAATGTACGAAAATTTTTCAAGGATTTAAAAAGATGTAATTTTTTATTTCAGTCATTATTTTTATAATTTTATATTTTACGAAACTAGATACTGTAATGAACCATATTTTGTACGAAAATTGCAAAACTACTGGAAATGCCTAAAAATATTAAAAAATCGAAATTTCAACCAAACTTTATATGAAAGTTAAAGCTTTTCTAACACGAAAAACTGTGCTTTTTAACAGATAAAAACAATTTTTCATATAAAAGAATCATTAAAATGTATGTTAAAAGTTTTTCATATAAAAGAATCATTAAAATTTATGTTAAAATTTCGATTTATTTTTCAAATATTTTAGAGCATATCCAATGTTTACAAAATTGTAATACAAAATATTGTTCTATAAAGACAAAATTTAAACCCACACTGCAAGAAACGTTATAGTCTTGAATACTAAATTTGCGCGAAAAAAATTCTACCCAAATTTTTACAAGAAATTGATTATTTATTGTGAAAAATAATATCCTTTATATAGAGCATAACAGTTGTTTCACATGAAACACGAACCACTTTCCAAAAAAAAAAAAAACAAAAATATGTATTATGTACATACATATATACAGTAGGGTTCTCCAAAAATTTTTTTGGAGTTTTTGATCATCCTACCCTCTGAAAATATTTATTTGGGTGTAAAACTATGTCCTCCAAAAAATTAGGATAATCGGACATCGGGAAGGTGTGCCGCAATGGCCCTGAAATTTGGAACACGGCTTACAAGGTGAAAATATGACTTTTTGTGCATTTTCTTGAAAACATTGATATTTTAAAACTGATTCGAATCAAAAACATTAAAGAATCGTGATTTGGAGTGAATTCTCTTTGTAACAATGCCATAAAAACTTAAATCGGTTAAAAAACAGCCGAGTTATTACAACTTCCCCAGCCAGTGATGTGTCATAGACCACTTAATCAAGAAATTCGGGTTTTTTATTATATAAGTTCCAATAAACTCAGATAAGAAGTACCTTTTTCGGTTTTGTTTTGCTAACTCGCTTTAAATTAGTGGCAAAAATGTGAGAATTCTTAAACACTGATATCAAATCTACTATGTTAAAATTTTTAAAATTTTTTTAATGAAAATTTTAAAAAATCAACGATAGGACTATAGAGTTTTATTAACAACATATTGGAGATTAAAAACTATAAAAATTGTAGGAATTTTATTTCAGCGGATTTCGAGAAAACATCGATTTTTGACATTTATTTAGTTATTATGGAAGTTTTTCTTTTTTCTTCTTCTAATTCCAAATAATTTTGGCTGGAATATAACAACACAAGACCAAATACTTCAATCCTGAAAATTAGGGCAAAATATAAATACATTAAATTGCCCCGGTGTACGGTCAGAGGTCAAATTTTAGGAGATTTTAACTTTTTTTAAAGATATTAATCTAACAGTTATTCTGAGCGGATATTAATGAAACTTTTTGGTATTATTTTTCTAGGTCTAAAAATAATATTCTTAATTTAATTTTAGAAAATTAACCCTTAAGTGTCCTTGTGGCTTTTCGACCCTATAATGAAAATAGACTAATATTTCTTCAGTGGGGCATATCGGTCCCAAAAGCACTTTAGGGTTAATTTTATGAAATTAAACTAAGAATATTATTTTTAGACCGAGAAAAATAATATCAAGAAATTCCATAAATATCCGCTCGGCAATATCTGTTTTATTAATATGTTTAAAAAAAAATAAATCTCCTAAAATTTTACTTCTGACCTTACACAGGGGCAATTTAATGTATTTAAATTTCGCCGTAATTTTCAGAATTGAAGTATTTAATCTTGTGTTGTTATATTCTGGCCAAAATTATTTGGAATTAGAGGAAGAAAAAAGAAAAACTTCGATAATAGCTAAATAAATGCCAAAAATCGTTGTTTTCTCGAAATCCGATGAAATAAAATCTCTGCCTCAGCCAAACGAAAAAAGAAATTACTACAATTTTTGTAGTTTTTAATCTCCAATATATTCTTAATAAAACCCTATAGTCCATTTTTTTTAAATTTTTTAAAAAAAATTTTAAAAATTTTAAAATAGTAGATTTGAAAACAGTGTTTAAGAATTCTCACGTTTTTTGCCACTAATTTAAAGCGAGTTAGCAAAACAAAATAGAAAAAGATACTTGCTATCTGAGTTTATTGGAACTTGTAGAATAAAAAAATGTTTTTGTAGATTATTTCAATAAATTTAAAAATTTGGACCCGAATTTCTTGATTAAGTGGTCTGCGACACATCACTTGCCTGGGGAAGTTGTAATAACTAGGCTGTTTTTTAACCGATTTAAGAGAAGAATTCACAAGAGAATTCACTCCAAATCACGATGTTTTTAATTCGAATTAGTTTTGATAAAAGTCATATTTTCCGTGTCCCAGACTTCAGGGCCGATGCGGCACATCTTCCCAATATCCGATTATTCTAGTTTTTTAGGGACGTAGTTTTATACCCAAATAAATATTTCCAGGGGGTAGTCCTGTCAAAAACTCAAAATTTATTTTCCTCCATACAAGCTTGGAACTACCTAATATACAGTAACCACTCGACAACCTGAATACCGTTAATCCGAACGTTATGTACTTCAGATCTTTAATTAATTTCATGGTTCTAAAAGTTGGTGTGTTGTCTCAAAAAATTACATATGAGTGCTATCAGTAATCAGCTAATTCTAATTCGGACAAGTTCTGACAAGTCTCGATTAAGCATTTATACTACACAGAGAGAAATTTAAGTTTTCATGAAAAACTTTACTAAACTAAAGAAGTTTTTTTTTCCTCAAAGTGGAGGTAAAATTTCTTAAATTATATGAAAAATTTTTATGAAACTCTTTTTAGCGAAACTTTTTCATTGGGTGTATGAAATTTTTAATTAATAATCAGTGTGTTCCTTTACTCGAAATTCTTACTACTTTTACTGTAATTGGAAAGTTTTGTTTACTTTTTGTATTGAATTTTTCCAGCTGTAGTAAAAGTAGTAACTTGTAGTAGGAAAACGAACACATTTAATGTGAAACTGGTGCTAAAACTTTATGAAAAACTGCATTAAATCAATGAAAAGTTTCATTGTATGAGTTTCAGCGAAACTACATTAATTCAATTTCTCGTATGAATAAAAAAAATAAATAAATAAATAAAATAAATAAATAAATAAATAAATACTAATAATAGGGGAAAATATTGGGTTTTTTAGGCAATTCCTTCTCAATTCTAGTTTGCTTGCAAGTAGACTAAAAATTTAATTTCTTGATTTTCGTTTATATTTTATGATATTCTATAAATTTGGTATTAAAAGTCATTCCTAAGCCAAAAGTAATTACTTCGATGTAATTGCTAAGTTTTATTCATATGTTGAAATTCATAGAGGATTTTTATACAGGAAAATCTATTTTAAGAATCAAGAGGATTTTTTATGGAGTAAAGTAAATCCCTAAAATCTTAAAATTACACATGTTGTAAGATACTGTTCGGCAAATACTCTCAAAAAATATTTATTGAGATAAATATACCTAAAAAAAAATTTTATTGTCCCAACCGAATTTTAGTACAGATATATAGAGTACAGATAAAAGATGGTGAGAGATGAAGAGCTCCAATCATATATATATGTTAATATAAATGAATAATTTTAATTTTTTAGATCCATCCAAAAAAAAAAACATTTTGATAATCAGAACTAAAAACGATTTTTGTCTTAAATATAACTTATGTAAGAAATTATGTTTGAAAATATTTTACTTAAGTGAAATTTTAAGAACAAATATAATCGTTTGTTCTAAAAAAATTACAAAACCTTTTCATTACTTCCGAAAAATTACTCAATTTCTGTCTAAACCGAATATCGAATTTTGTAAAATTTGTTGTAGCATGAATTTTTCACATAAAGGTTGATCAATACAAAGGTTGTTAAAAAATGGAACAATAGGTGGGCAAAAATAGGTTAACAGGTGGTTAATTATAAATATACTAGCCGGCGCAGCCCGCTACGTTGTTAGCGTGCCTTAAAGTTTAGGGGGGGGGGGGGGCGCAGCAGGGTTGGAAAGCATTTTATAATATTAAAAATAGCGTGCAAAGCCCGCTGCGTTGTCTTAGCGTGTCTTAAAGTTTTTTTTTTTAATTCCAGTTTATGTAAAGGTAGACCTGGCAATTCAAGTAAATTCACAAATTCAGTTGGAAAATTTACTGCGTCGGTTTCTTCCACCGGTGCTTCGTTACATGAAGTTTAAATATCGGAATATATAAGTTCCATTCCTTTTCTAAGGTTTTTTCTCTTTTAGAAAATTTGTTTAACTTTTTGGAGAGTATGTTTCTATGCTACATAAGTTTCATATTCCGTGGATAGTATTTGAACAGGTAATTCCCTCTTCCAATCCATTTGCATTGTCTATAATTTCAATTCCACTCGTTCAACGTTTATATCCATTTCATTCCACTTGTGTAGTGTTTCAATTCCACTCGTTTCCTATTTAGTTTCTTAATTTTAGTGTTTCATATACACTTGTTCATTAAGTTTTAGGTTTCTAGCTAAAGACGCAGACGTTAAGGGGGGGGGGGGCAATTTTCCCCTTTTGAACCACCATTTTTACCACGTTCCTGTCCAAAGTCCTAGAAATGTCTTGTCGATAAGTTAGCCCATACTCCAAGGAAAACATATTATATATTACAGGTTTCTAGCCAAAGGGTTCGGTTAGGCCATCAAGGGGGAGAATTATTCCGTTTTTACCCCTCCCGGTAGGAATTTCCAAAAATTCCGTCTTAGAGGTTGTCTGCGTTGGAGGAGGAACCTACTACATACATAATTTTAGGTCTCTATATCCAGCAGTTTGGCCAGGCCGTCAAGGGGGAAGTTTTTTCCCTTTTTACCCCTCCCGGTATGAATTTCCAAAAATACCATCTTAGGGGACGTCAACGTTGGAGAAGGAACCCAAATACCGAATTTAAGCTCCCTTGTTCCAGCAGTTTGGCCAGGCCGTTAAGGGGGAGACTTTTCCTGTTTTTGACCCTACCTGTAGAAATTTCCAAATATCTCATCTTAGCGGATGTCTACAGTAGAGGAAGAACTTTAATACCAAATTTCAACTTCCTACCTCCAGCGGTTTGGGCAGGCCTTTAAGCGGCACTTTTCGCTTCATTAATCCCCATTTTTGCAATGTCCCTGTCCAAAAAGCACCTTCCCGGTAAGTGAGCCCATACTCCAAGTAACATATGTTTTACATTTCAGGTTTCTAGCCAACTTTTACTATTTGTGCCCCTCTTCGTAGGAATTTCCGAAAATCCATCGACAGGGAATTTCAGCTTCCTAGTTCCAGCAGTTTGAGCAGGCTGTCAAGGGGGACACTTTTTCTTTTTTGTCCCTCCCGGTTGGAATTAGGCTGGAAGAGGAACCTAAGTACCGAATTTCAGCTTCCTAGTTCCAGCAGTTTGGACAGGTCGTTAAGGGGCAACTTTCCCTTTTTTAGCCCCCATTTTATAACGACCCTGTCCAAAATTCAAAAAAGTATCTTTCTAATAAGTTAGCCCTTACTCCAGGGACCCACATTTTAATCTTCAGGTTTCTAGCCGAAGGGGTTTTTACCGGCCCCCAAGGTGGGGCTTTTCTTCTTTTTGCCCCTCCCTTTAGGAATTTACAAAAATTCCATCTTCGCGGCTATCTGCGATGGATGAGGAACATTCATACCAAATTTCAACTGCATTGCCTAAGCGGTTTGGGCAGGCCGTTAGTGGGGACATTTTTCCCTTTCAACCACCATTTTTACTATGTTGCTGTTCCAAAATAGAAAAATTACGTTGCCGGTGAGTTAGTCCTACTCCAAGGAATACATATTTAAAATTTTAGGTTGGCCAAAAGGGATTGGGCAAGCCGTCAGGAGGAGACTTTTACCTTATTTCCCCTCCCGATAGGAATTTCAAAAATTCCGTCTAAGCGGACGCCTACACAGAAGGAGGAACTCACATACCGAGTTTCCTTTTGGGATATCCTGTAGGGAATTCCAAAAATACAAACTTAGTCGATGTCTACTACATTGGAGGAACCTTTCTACCAAATTTCAACTTCTTACCTCCAGTGGTTTGGGCAGGCACTTTTCCAATTTGTGAGACTGTTTATGGGCAGACTTTTCCTCTATTTGCCCGTTCCGGTAGGAATTTCCAAAAATCCCGTCTTAGCGCACGTCTATGCCGAATATCAAGAAACCTTGTTTTAGTGGAGATATCCGTGGGAGGAGGAAAAGAGTAGTTTTTTTGAAATTATATATTATTTTAAATGGTACTTTTTGGAAAAACGAAATTTTTTGGAAAAAGATACTTTGTTTTTACAAAGTTCTTTATTTGTACTTTTTTTGGAAAAGGTATTTTTTTTTTAAAAGGTGTTTTTTTTGGAAAAATGTATGTTTTTTGGAAAAAGGTACTTTTTTTGGAAAAGGTACTTCTTTTGGAAAAGGAACATTTTTTTAGAAAAAGGTACTTTTTTTTGGGAAAGGTATTTTTTTGAAAAAATTTATGTTTTTTGGGAAAAGGAACATTTTTCTAGAAAAAGGTACTTTTTTGGGAAAAGGTACTTTTTTTTGGAAAAGGTACTTTTTTTGAAAAAGGTATTTTTTTGGTAAAATGTATGTTTTTTGGGAAAAGGTACTTTTTTTGGAAAAGGTACTTTTTTTTGGAAAAGGTACATTTTTTTAGAAAAAGGTACATATTTGGAAAAAGGTACTTTTTTTGGAAAAAGGTACTTTTTTTGAAAAAGGTACTTTTTTGGATAAATGTTCTTTTTTTGGAAAAAGGTACTTTTTTGGAAAAAGGTACTTTTTTTGGAAAAAGGTACTTTTTTTGGAAAAAGGTACTTTTTTCGGCAAAAGGTACTTTTTTTGGAAAAAGGTACTTTTTTTGGAAAAAGGTACTTTTTTTGGAAAAGGGTACTTTTTTTGGAAAAAGGTACTTTTTTGGAAAAAGGTACTTTTTTTGGAAAAAGGTACTTTTTTTGGAAAAAGGTACATTTTTTGTCCCCTTTTTGCCCCTCCCGATAAGAATTTTCAAAAATGCCGTCTCAACGGACGTCTACACCGGTCGAGGAACCTACATACCAAATTTCAACTTCATAGCTCCAGCAGTTTGAGCAGGCCGTCAAGGGGGAGACTTTTTCCCCTTTTTGCCCGTCCCTGTAAAAATTTCCAAAACTCCCGTCTTGGTGGATGTCTACCATAGTAGAGGAAGCTTTATACCAAATTTCAACTTCCTACCTCCAGCGGTTTGGGCAGGCCGTCAAGGGGGGCCTTTTTCCCCTTTTTAACCCCCATTTTTACAACGTCCTTGTCCAAAATGCTAGAAAGTACTTTCCAGAAAAGTTAGCCCCTACTCCAAGGAACACATATCTTAAATTTCAGCTTTCTAGCCAAAGGGGTTTTGGCAGGCCGTCAAGGGGGACACTTTCCCCCTTTTTGCCCGTTCCGGTAGGAATTTCCAAAAATCCCGTCTTAGCGGACGTCTACCCCGAAAGAGGAACCTACATACCAAATTTCAACTTCCTAGCTTCAGCGGTTTGGGCTGGGCGATGTTGAGTCAGTCAGTCAGTCAGTCAGTCAATCAGTCAGTCAGTCAGTCACGTTATTCTTTTATATATAGAGATTGATTGTATGTGACGTACAAACAATTTTTTTTTTAATTTCCCTCTAAAATCGAAAGCTGGAACCGCCACTGTTTACCTAGAAGGCTAAAACCATAAATATGTATTTTCAGGATTACACACATAATAACACTATGCGACAGTCAAAATCGGGACGGGATGAAACCAATGGGAAATGTTATATCGGCCGAAAACAAGTTATACGTGCCCGGCGTTTCGCTGGGTCACCCCTAGGAATCGAGATATATATTTTTTTTGACATAACTCGAGAACCACTAGTCCGATTTTGCTCAAACAATTTTAAAAAAATTAAAAATTACAATTCCTTTAATCTGTTCATATAACGTTTTTCTATATACTCAACAGTTTTGCCGGTAAAAATAAATGTTTGTTACCGCTACCATAAAAATCAATAACCTTTTGTTTATTACTTTTTTTTAATATTTTAGGCAAAAAATATTTTTTTCTTCATACCTGTATTTTTACCGGCAAAACTGTTGAGTATATAGAAAAACGTTATATGAACAGATTAAAGGAATTGTAATTTAATTTTTTTTAAAATTGTTTGAGCAAAATCGGACTAGTGGTTCTCGAGTTATGTCAAAAAAAAGACCACCAAAGGTCAAATCGATATATCTCGATTCCTAGGGGTGACCCAGCGCAACACCGGGACACGTATAACTTCTTTTTTACCGATATAACTTTCCCCGGTGGTTTGAACCCTTCCCGATCACTGACCCCTACCATTTGTCTCACAGTGTAATTCATGCATAAAAATACGAAAATAATGTCAACACAACAAAAACTTTCGTAAAATAAACCATTTTTCGTATATTTTACGTAATTTTTTGTTATTTTGATATTTTTCGTAATTTTATTTTTCACTGATATGAACTAAATTAATTTTTGGAATGTTCTACACGATCGTGGTAAAGGTTGCTGTTCAGAGTTCTAAAATTCTCCATTAACGCTCCGTACAAGCCACTTTGGCTAGAAACACGAAATTTAAAATATATGTTTTACCCCTGCTTAATTCAGTAAAAAGCAATATTTTGTAATTTTGGCAAGGAATGTGGTAAAAATAGGAACATGATAAAAGCTAAAAAATGGAAAAAAGGAAAAAGTATGCCCTTTACAGTCCTGCCCAAAACTGCTGCAGTTAGGAACTTGAAACTTGACATGGAGGTATAGGAGAAAAAAGAGCGAAACGTTCCAATTAAAATTCTGAATAAAGAATCTTGGCTTCAAATCTGAAATTTAAACTACATGTCCCTTGACTTATGAACTATTTCACTAAAGATATACCTTTGGATTTTTATTACAAATGCTAAACAATTTTATAAAAATAGGAGGAAACCAAATTTTCGTGTAAGTTTACCTATAACGAAGTATCGGTCTTTTAAGCTGGTTAATTCAATATTATATTACTTATCCACAATAAGTTAGACAAGACAACAAATCGTTTTTCTAGAATATTGTCACTATCTAGTGGTATGTGTGCATGTGGCGAATGCATATATGATTCTGTATATGTGTTTGTTTTAAAAAGTTTTTCAAGCTGTAAAACCACAATAAAGTAGCTGCAATGTCTGCATTTTAGATAAAAACTAACTTTTTTATTTTCGAAAATAAACTTTGTTAGTGTTGTGTTAAACTTATTCTCCTTTTTCTTCTCAAACCCACCAACGCATAATGCATGCTGTGATAATGAACATCACTACTACTTGCATAACATTTTCACAATGTAAATGCTGTCGATGGTAGTGACGATGATGACTATGTGGTTGCCAAGTGTCGTATAGTAAGTGCAATGTAAGTGCAAATAACAATAACAACAAAAAAGTGGTTATAAATTCGTATATTGCATACATAAATATACACTGTGATCAAAAAGGATGCAATATGTAATAGGGTTCTACAAATTGCAAGACGATAAAATTTTTCAATTCTTAAGGCCCCATCAATTTTAAAACCTATTAGGAGTTCACGGAATAAAAAATAGGTAAAAAAGTTAAAGTTAAAAGTTAAGGAACCTAAATGACGATAAATTAAAATGTCGAATATTCAAATAAGAAAAAAAAAGAATTAAGTTTTATACCATCCCAGCTAAACCTTCTACTACCAGGTAAACGGAAATGGAATAAGAAACCAAATTTTGTAAGTATTTACGCTTTGTTCAAATAACACATTATTATTTTTACCAGCAGTGACTTTAAACTCATTACAAATAAGAACTTAGCTAATTGGTTACTTGTAGGGATATAGATAAATAGTAGAGATAACATTTTCTTAAAGATTACTAAAATCATTAGCGACAAAGAATTTTAAGCAAAAGAGTTTTGTAATTTACGAAGTTTATTCAACGCTCTTTGAACTCAGGGGACACACAGATTCTTCCAGCTGATGAAGACGGGTTTCCATACAATTTTGAAGCACCTTATTTATGTATATTCGCATTTGTTGGTACAATAGTTTTTTTTTTTAATAATCCATTAATTTTTAATTTTATACTGTAACTTGTATTATTTTTGAACAAAGAGTATTTGCAAATATTTATCAATGATTTCCTCTTCCAAAGCACTAAAACTGTTTCAAAGCTGCAGCACTGTAATAATGACGTTATAAACTTTATTTTATATCTCCATTGTAGATATGTTTATATAAGATTTAATTTCGAATCATATATTCGTTGGTTTTTATAACTATAAAAAGTTTATTTTGTACATATTTTGTGACTTGGCTAAAGTAAAGTAATACTAATTATGCATTAGAGAATTAAGTAGTAATGGTTATTGTGTGCTTTTGGGGTATTAAAAATGACTTTAGAAATTTTCCATTTAAAGTTTTGTTTTACACATTTCATTTTATTCGTTTCTATTGAAAAGTTTGTTTCACAAAAGTCAATGAAAATTAAATATGATAAAGCACATTTGTGTGTTAAAGTGAAATAAAAAAACAAATAATTTGAATGTTACTTTATAGAGATGAAAAATAAACAAGACTTTTATTTATAAATTTTATAAGAAAAACCATTTGTTTGTAGTGAAAAAAAAACGCTAAAAATTTACAGTGTTGGGATAAATGGTGATACTGCGAATTGGTTGAACCTATTTTAGTCGAATAATGCATTTGGAAAAAAGAAACACATTTTCCAAAATTACTTTAATAATCCAACTCTTGTTTGAAGCTGCCAATTCGAGTGTATCTCTGTACTCCTTCTCTTAGGTGATACTTTATATCAATAGGACCAGTAATTTATAAGTTCTATATTTATGATAATATTTCTTAGAATGAAACCACTGTGTATCAATGAAGTTTGGAAATATGTGTCTTATAAAGGCGCATTAATTTCTGTTTCTAAACTTTTCAGAATATACTGGTTTATAATTATTGGAATTATAAAAAAAGTGATACCCTATTATAATTTATGTACAGGGTTTTTCTAATATGTATGTACACCCAGAAAATAGATTCGGTGCTGACGACCATATTTGTTGCCAATCGAATGGTTCAGTTGCATCAAATGAATTTTTCGGTTGCGGCTACCGAATTATTCTTGATACAACTGAAATTCCGTTGCCACAGTCAAATTGGTCCTGTCTCATTTGGTTTTCTGTTGCCACAACTGAAAAATTCGGCTACCACAACCGAACCATGCAATTGGCTATAAATGCGGTTATCAGATCTAAATCTGTTATCTGGGTGTATAAGTTTTCTAATAAAAAAATCTTTTTGTGTCTTAAAAATGTTATTTTTAAACGTGTGAGTGCTATTATAACGTTATAGTAACATTCATACGTTCTGCAGTAAACATTAATTTGAGTAAAGAAATTCTAGGGTAGAGGGGGATCCTTCGCCAGTGGGGCACATACACTCTTCCTATTTTCCTCTGATGTTAAGAGAGATAAAAATTGGAAAAATATATTCTGTGCAGTTTTCAGTTACCTTTTACTGACAACCGCCTTGATAAATGTCGTCAGAGACAGACATATTTTTGCATTTTCAGAGGTGGTAAATAAATAATAGACAGCTTGGACATTATGCAATAATTTACTCAAATCATCCCTACGGGAAATTTTAACAAACTGTCACCGAACTGGCCCCTTTACATGAAATAGACTGGTCACTTTTACATGGCGTTGTCATAGGAGGGGGAAATTGACCCCTTGTGACATGTCACAAGACAAATCCTAGGACAGGTTACTGAACTCTCATAAAAAACAAAGTTCAGGGACCTGTCCTGGGATTTGTCTTGTGACATGTCACAATGGGTCAATTTCCCCCTCCTATGACAACGCCATGTAAAAGTGACCAGTCTATTTCATATAAAGGGGCCAGTTCGGTGACAGTTTGTTAAAATTTCCCGTAGGGATGTGATACAAAAAACAAATTTCATTGTGTTACGAGTGTACCCACAACTCTTGGCTATCGAATGACAATTTTATTTTCATAAATATTTGAAAAGCGTAAAAAATAATTTTGTATCAGAGGTTGCCTCTGGGGCATTTACTAGATGGCCCTTGGGACTGCAATGATTTTTTTTTATTTATATTAATATTTATGATTTTTGCACTTTTTAAGGAACTAATTTTATTATAGTTTTATTAATTGTTGTTTTTTTAATATTGTGTAAGTGTTTTCATTAAAAACAATTTTAAATAAATCATTCCAAGTTATTTATTTTATTACTAGAAATATTAGCTTTTCTTCCTTAACCCATTTTTTGATGAAATAGTGTCCGGTTCTTTTTGCCTTTTTTCCAGGCAGTTTCGCCGTTTTGGATTGTTTTGAAAATCATTAAAAAAAATAATAGAAAATATACAAATAATCAGAATAAAAGTCAGATACTCGTAAATTTAAGTTAAGATATGCACATATTAACCTTCAAACTAAATTTTGGAAAACAATTATTGGTTTAGAAATGACAGAGTTTCCCCTCTCCCCCTAGTAATAAAAATTCAGCAAAATTATATTTATTATTAAAAAAAATATGTATAAAGCATAACCTTATATACCCGTAACCTCTATCTAAAAGTACACACAATACTCGTATAAATATTAAAAAATCTCTTTGCTGCACTTCCGCATTTTGTTTTATTTGCAATTTGCAATAAATTCACTTGAATGCATTTTTATAGCTTCCTGTTCACTTAAAAGCTTTAAAGCTTGATAGAAAGTAAACAACTGAAAATACAACAACTATTACTAATACTAAATTTCATCCTTTTTACACAATGACAATTTTGATTTTCATAAGGAACATAAGCAATTTATTACTATACCTTGTTGGATATTATGATTTCTTCCAAGAATTTTGAAAGCATATATGATTAGATTTTCGCATTAGAGTAAAGTGAAAATTATGCATGACACTTCTTAAGGTAGAATTAGCTATACGTGGACGTAACGTGACGAGTCTCCTTATGGAAAATCTAATGAGTCAAAAGAGCATAGCTGACAGTCTATTTCGTTTTTACTCATTATTTTAGTTTGAATCAGCTGATTCGTCAAGTTACGTTACGTATGGCTAAATGAGCCTTTAGTATGAATGGTTACTTACACTTCTTAAACCGCTTTATATACTACGATATTGCCCGGGGAATTGTGTATTTAATTTCCAATTGGGTCTCTATGTTAAGCTTTAAAAGACGCCAATCCTGTTGGCATATATTTTTATAAGAAGAAAATGTGTGGATAATGATAAAAGTAAGAACATTATAAGAAAAGTGAAGGGCTTACTATGAAAGAGGTAGTTATAAAGCACTTTTTCAAAAAATTGAGTTAGTGATAGAGATTCATATTACACTGTGAGACAAATGGTAGGGGTCAGTGATCGGGAAGGGTTCAAACTACCGGGGAAAGTTATGTCGGTAAAAAAGAAATTATACGTGCCCGGCGTTTCGCTGGGTCACCCCTAGGAATCGAGATATATCGATTTGACCTTTGGTGGTCTTTTTTTTGACATAACTCGAGAACCACTAGTCCGATTTTGCTCAAACAATTACAATTCCTTTAATCTGTTCATATAACGTTTTTCTATATACTCAACAGTTTTACCGGTAAAAATAAATGTATGAAGAAAAAAATATTTTTTGCCTAAAATATTAAAAAAAGTAATAAACAAAAGGTTATTGATTTTTATGGTAGCGGTAACAAACATTTATTTTTACCGGCAAAACTAATTTTTTTAAAATTGTTTGAGCAAAATCGGACTAGTGGTTCTCGAGTTATGTCAAAAAAAAGATATATCTCGATTCCTAGGGGTGACCCAGCGAAACACCGGGACACATATAACTTGTTTTTGACCGATATAACATTTCCCGTTGGTTTCATCCCATCCCGATTTTGACTGTCGAATAGTGTTATTTATTGGCTTCTATTTACTAAAGAAAAAAAATCAAAATGTTAAAGATCGGTGAGGTTTTAATTGATTTACTGTATTGTCAATTCTACTGCTTAATACAAAAATCCATTCTATTAAAGAAATACCTGATTCGAAACCTGCAATTGCAGTTTATTCAAAACCACCCATTTGCCCCAAGCCTAGCGATTTTTGTAGTTTTTTCAATTCCCAGATTATGTTCTTTGAATATAAGCTAATCATATGGCAAATATCAGTTATTTTAAAATTTGTTTAAAATTTTCTAACAAAACATTAATGTGGACTTTTGATAACTTATTTCAAGAACACACATTTTTCAGGTAAGCTAACAAGCAAATTTTCAGTCGTAAAAAAATATTACGAATTACATAAAAAACGCCTAAAGTTAAGTAAGTTCTTTTGTCAAACAGAAACTAATAAAAAATGTTTGATTTGAGATGGTCTCATATGTTTTGGTAAAGAAGGTATACAAATTATATTTGCTTCAATAATATTGGAGAGTTTTGCTAAGTGGGCTGAAGTGCTATTTGTCACAAGTTCTCAGATATTGTCCTAATTTATTTAATTACAGTATTTTTTGAAAAGTTTTTGAATTTTGTGAAAAAATATATTTATACCAATCACTCGAAGAAAACCTGAGACATTCTAAAAATTTTCGAACTTTAAATAAAATCCACATTCCGAAAGAGACTAATTTCGGAATGTGGAATATATTAAAGTTGCCATATGGCTATTCTATGTTGCTATGATATCTCGCCTGTATTTAGTTTTTGTAAATTTTGGTAAGCTCATGCGGATCAAAGTTTGATAATTTTAGAAAGAGTTAGAGAAATATATCATATTTTAACTGCTTTAACTTTTGAAGTAGCTGTCCGATTTTTACAAGTCTTAATACACATATATTTTCAAAAATACAAAGTCTCTTCACAGAAATATTGCAAAAATTAAAAAACGATTTTCATTCACCAATATTTTAAAAACCAAATCTTAAAAATTTAAACAATTTGTGGTAATAAAAGACCATTTCAGTTTTTAATTTTGTTCAAAATACAGAAATTTAAAATTTGACAAAACGTAAGACCAACAAGTTCAGAATATACTTTCCAGAAGGTCTTTTTCCACATAAAAATAATACCATAGGCCTTCAAAATACTTTTGAAAATTTAAAACTAATCCCTTGCAAACCTCATATATGCCATTATTTTTATATAGCGTATCCCCAATTGAAAGCAGTACTATTCGAGAAAATAAGCTCGGTTTTTACGGAGAAAAATATTTTGTTACATAATAACCTTTGTTTTACTTTTTGTATTGTAAAAGATTTATTGCAAAAATCTCTCAAGTTTATTAAAAAATTTTCTATATTCAAAACTTTTAACTACAAGTACAAATATCCTACACTGGAATATTTTGGAATACATTGGAATATTTTTTTTCCAAAAATAAAGAAAATGCTCCATTTGATCATTAAAAACTGCAAAATATGATTGGAATATAAATTAAAAAATAATAGTGTGTATTGAAACGAGGACGTTCCATTCTTAATAGGAGGGGAAGTTAACATATGATATCAATTAGTTAACACATGATATCAATTTTAAACATTATAAAATAGTTAACACTTAATTTCAATTTAAAACACTATAGAATATTCGATAGAATTGTAATATTTTATTTTTTAATTGGGAATAATAATCCCTGTGAAATAACTTTTTATCCGGCAACACCAATCCGAATTGTTAATGTTAAGAATAGATGTAAGAGATAAAGACAAAAAAACTAATAAAAAAGAAATTCAGTCACATTTTGACACCAGAAATCAAAATCGTGTAAGCAATTATAAACTCGTGGGATATCTTAACTTATATATTAGAGTTCGTCATAAAAATTTGATTTTCGGATATCATCACTATTTTTTAAGTTTTTGCATAGAAAAAAAGAATGGCGTTTTTCTCTTTTTTATTTCAAAACCCTTTTCCTCCAGATTAAAAACAGCTGCATTAATAGGATATCTGACTTTACCTTTCGATTCTACAACAAAATTTAATATACATTTTTTTTTTTGCATTTTTGTACCCATGTAGCCGGAAATACATTTTCATTGTGTGTGTTAAGAAAGTAACTTTTTAGAAGTTTTTGAAAAAAGTGGATTTTCGAAACACTGCATAAAGGAAAAGTTTTCAGTGTGGAACAAAGAACAAAACTTTCTTTTCATCATTATGATAAGTAATGGTAATGAAATTTCATTTGTCTACCTAGTATAGAAAAAATGAAAATGATGTTTTGTTTTTACTACCATTGCGTAATGTTATGCAAATTATAAATACGTTTCATTACATTTAAAGAAAACAAATGAAATGAACATTTTTTCATTGCAATTACATTTTGCAATGGTAATGAATTTTTTTTTAATTTTCATTTTATAGATTCAATGGTAATGAAAACTCGGAATGGTCATTATAAAGTAATTAATTACTCCCATCTCTGATTTTGAAAATGCAAAAAAATGTTTTTATATTAAATTTTGTTGCAGAATCGAATGGTAAACTCAGATTTCCCAGAAATGCAGCCGTTTTTGCTCTGCAGAAAATGGCGTTTTTGACCGACTTGCGCCAGTGGAAGGTTGAAATAAAAAAATAAAAAAACGCCACTCGTTTTTTTGATGCAAAAACTTAGCAAAGAAATGATGATATCCCAAAATAAAAGAAATTTTATTTATTTTTGACGAACTCTAATATATATTACAGCTGTGTTTGTGTGACTGCATATCAGTGTTATCTAGAACGATTTTGAGAGTTTTTTCACTTATTCCGGCCTTCTACTGTCAAAAATGTTCGAGATAGCATTGATAGGCATGCCACACAAACACAGCTATCATATTTAAAATATTCAAATTTGTTTTCAATAATTTATTCTACATTAAATTCAATGCAAATATTTTAACACTTTATTTTGTTCTGTAGTGAATTTTTGCTTTAGTGTACCCATTTCTCTTCCTATATTTTAATAATTTTTTCTTGTAAAACTCAAATCTAACACAATATTATTTCTTTTCTACTATATATTCACTACAATGTTATCAAAATGTCAAATGTGTAGGAATCAATGACACTATTTAGTATTATATTGTGTTGACATTATTATTGACATTCGTTTTAATTTACTTGGTAGTTTTGTCTTTTCCGTTTTTAATTTTGTGTCTTGTTCATTCAGCCAATGCATAATTTCGTCTGAATACACATTTTAGGCAATTGATGAAGGTTACATGTTGCAATATAATAATGATAAATTTTAGCATAATGTTGAATATAAATGATAAAAAACTGAAAAAAAAATAATAGTTTTATCCTAAATGCCTTTCGACAGGAAGAAGGATAAAATGATTTTATTGAAAAGTTTAACAAGGCATGCAGAAAAATTTAATAATCTTAAATATGTAATAAAGGGCCTATTTAAAAAAAAATGAGTATTTAAATTATATAAATAGTTGGTATATAGTGTTTCAGTTAAGTTTTAAATATTTCAGCAAAAGTTTTATCCCGTAATTCGAATGTCTTATTTTTAAAGAGTATGTTAAACAGAGCTTTGAAGAATTAATCCTTTTTTGATTGATATATCCACCTTAAATCGAAGTAAAATTTCACCAAATGTGATCGAATTAATTTTTTAACCAAATAATGCGAATTCATTCCATTATATTGCAATAATTATTGAAGCACACTTACAGTATTTATACCCTATGTGGTCAGGGTATTATAAGTTTGTGCTGATGTTTGTAACACCAAAAAATATTGGTCCTAGACCCACCTTATAGTATACCGATCGGCTCAGAATTTTTTTTATTTCGATTTAACGATGTCCGTCTGTCCGTCCGTCCGTCCGTCTGTCTGTCTGTCCATGCATTCTTGTGCGCACTCTACAGGTCGAAAATATTAAGATATTTCGATGAAACTTGGTACGCCGACTTATGTCGGAAAGACGCCTATTGATTTTGGTTAAAATCGGTCCATGTTTAGACCTAGTGCCCATATAAGGGTCCTACCAAAATTATATTGTTTATACGCTGCAGGTCGTAAATATTAAGATATTTTGATGAAATTTGGTACACAGACCTATGTTAGCCCAATAACGCACCTTATTGATTTTGGTGACCATCGGTCCATGTTTACACCTAGTGCCCATATAAGGGTCCTACCAAAATTATACTGTTTATACGCTGCAGGTCGTAAATATTAAGATATTTTAATAAAATTTGGTACACAGACCTACGTTGGCCCAATAACGCAGCCTATTGATTTTGGTGAATATCGGTCCATGTTTAGACCTAGTGCCCATATAAGGGTCCCCCCAAAATTATATTGTTTATACGCTGCAGGTCGCAAATATTAAGATATTTTGATGAAATTTGGTACACAGATCTATATTTGCCCATTAACGCAGCCTATTGATTTTGGTGAACATCGGTCCATGTTTAGACCTAGTGCCCATATAAGGGTCCTACCAAAATTATGCTGTTTATACGCTGCAGGTCGCAAATATTAAGATATTTTGATGAAATTTGGTACACCGACCTATGTCAGCCCAAGGATGAAGCCTATTGATTTTGGTTAACACCGGTCCATGTTTAGACCTAGACTGGTGTAGGGTATTCTATAGTCGGCATGCCCGACTTTAACCTTTTTACTCGTTTTTCCCTAAAATCAACCGAATATGTACATTAAAGAAATTGAGAATAAGTTAAACAAAGACTACCCACTTTTCATTTAACCGTCTAGTGCTCTCTTTTCTGATTACGATAATATGCAAACTATATATTGGTCTTTGAAAATCTACTATGGAACAAATATTAAAATTTTAATTTATCGCTTTATTTAGGCGATATAGCACAATAAAGGTTGAAGACGTATCTAGAAACCCAGAAGTCAAATAATTTCGGGTTTTGATATAAAAAACACTATCACTAAAATAAAATTACGTACCGAAAATTGTTGATCGAATGTTGTTATTTCAGAAGTTATGGCGATTTTCGCTTATTGAAAATTACGAAATTTAGCGAATTTGACACTAAACATCAATAAATTCGACGAAATTAGTTCTGCTTACTACCACCTCTGAGTATATAATCTGTGTTTAATTTTAAAAAAAATGTGTTGGCTAATTTTTGAGTTAAAGAGGTATTCGTAAGACGTTATCCTGTGAGCCCTGGAGAAAAATTTTTAACTGATTTTATAATTAGAGACTCCAAACTAGCTTCGTTATTATCGATAATGTACACCAGATCGTAAATGTATATTTTTGGCTATTTTGCAAATATCTTTTTCTGTTTTAAAAAGTTAATTTTTTAAAAATTTACTAAATTTTCACTTTACATGCTTCTCGCTTGAAAACCGTTCCTTATACAAAAAAAGCTTGAAGGCAGAAAAGTGGGTAGTTTAGTTTTCTATGGATATAATGCAGCTTGTTTTATAAAATATTGTTATTTAGCCAAAAACTATTTAAAATCTGAAGACCGCCAATAGACGGCCTTGGGCATTAGAGGGTTAAAATAATTGAATTTTGTCTTTTATTTTTAGCTGTTAATTAATTAAGTGACAAAGTCGTTAAAAATAATAGATTTCTCGTTTATTTTAAAATTAATCATTTTATAATAACTGATTATTTTTAACAGAAAATTTTGATTAAATATTTTAACTTATACCGAAAGTCCATATTTTGTGTATTTAGTTTATTGAATCACTGATAGAAAAAGTTAAAAAATGTATTCCTTTGCAATTTAGCAGCTTATTCAATTGAAGAAACTTGACGGATTTACATTTTAAATGACTATTGTGAAGTTAAAAATAACTACTGAACTTTTATAGTGAAGTTATTGCGCGTGCAATAATGATTAAGGTACAGTTCTATAAAAACATTTTTCCCGTTAAGTGTTTTAAGGTGCCTTCATAATGAAGAAGTACTCCAAGCTGTAGCGAATTAATTTATTTTTCTCTTTCATCATTTTCTATTTCATTCCAGATTCAAACTTGTTTTATTTTGGCACCTAAAAAGCAGGTAAACCTTAGATTTTTGTCCTTTATAATGACTAGGATCCTTGTTAAATTTACGGAATTGATTTTTTTTTTAATTTTTAATATCTGTACAGGTGTATTAGTATGGAAGCTAAGATTTAAGATGCTTTTTTCGAAAATACACAATCTCTTCAAAAAAGCTGAGGCTGAAAAAAGGCAAAAACGATATATCTTCGTGATTAAGATAACACTTTTTCGATTTTCTCAAACCATATATATTAGCAGTATTTTCGCTCATACCTATCAACGTTAAGCATGCAAAGCAAATCTACGTTATACCGATTACAGTAAAAATATTTATAATGGAGCGTATGTCAGAAGAATTTTTTAATAGTACAGCGAAGAGGTTCCGTTAAACGTGAAAATATATTTACGTTGAGTTTCAAATGTTGGTAATTATCCACTTTGAAAGTCAACTTAAATACGAAAAAAACTGTTGTTTATATAATATATCCAAAGCACAGGATCCACCGGATATGCCTGGATTAAAAATTTGGGTCATTAGTATGCCAATACTGTGTGATTATTCAGCGTTTATAAAAAATTCCAACTGAAAAAACCTCAAAAAATTTTACCGAGATTATGCTTCAGTTAATTTATTTGCTGAAAATTTTAATCTAGAAATTTTATTTTCGTGAGTCTTCTAAAATTGTTTAGAAAACTTTGCAAAATATTAAAATGCACAGTAGGGCGTACCACCTTACAGGCAAAAAAAAAAAAAAAAAGTCCGCCGTTCACCCTCCAATATAAAGTGTTTTTGCAAAGAGGTTTCAAAAAAAATTTTTTTTTTTTTGCCGAACGTAGGGGTCGCCATTTTATATTTTTCGTTATATCTTTGGCATTTGTAGTCGGATCGTAAAGTGTGATACATCGATTTTTTTCTCTCGAAGAGACCAGTGTTTTGCTCTAAGGGCATTTTGACCTCAAGTATCCCCTTCTAGTAGTTACCCACCAGATCTCTGTTGCTACCACCCTAATGTACCACTCTAATGTCAGAAAATTAAAGCTCGCAAAAAATCATTAAACTTTTGCAAAGGAAGTTTTTCGATAAGCCCATTACAAATTTTTTGTATATATTGTGTGCCGAACGTAGGGGTCGCCTTTTTTAATTTTTTTTAATTGGATTTTTACTATATAGCAAAACACTGGTCTCCTCGAGGCAAAAAATCGATATATCGCACTTTAAAATCCGACTTTAAATGTCAAAGCTATAACGAATAATTAAAAAAAGGCGACCCCTACATTCGCCTTCCAAAAATACTTCATATTGGAGGGTGTACGGAGAACTTTTTTTTTGAGGTACGGTCTAATGCACAGGCTTCCAAATTGTCTACAAGATTTAATTAAAAACCCAAAAATGTATAACTATTGTAAATAAAGTGTAAACAAAATTGTATCTAAATATACAAATTTTATTATAATATATACTTATTTTTGGCATTTAATATTTACTTATGCTGTAGATAATTATGAAAAAAGAGGAATAACACTAAACTTCTTTTTTTAGGTGAAAAGGGGCACACAAAAATTTCCAATTGTGTTTATAAACAGATTTTTTTTTTTAGCAAAAGAAATTAGTAAAATTAGTTTAGTGCTGAAAAAATAAAAATTAAACATTTGCTGGAACCACAATTTCAGCAAAAAAAAAAAAACAAAATGCTGAAAACTAGTACCCTTGATATGCAAGAAGTTTTATTAATTTTTCTACTAACTTACTTTTTCAAGTGTGTTAGCTTATGGTGAACTAGCGGGCGCAGCCCGCTACGTTGTTAGCGTGCCTTAAAGGTTAAGGGGCTGCGCCCCCCACAATTTTTATTAAATTCGTTTTTTTATTTAAAGTTTTTTTATTTAAAGCCTTCACCCAGCCACCACAAATAAATAATTCTGCACAACAATGGGTTTAAAATAAATAAATATTTGATCACTTTTTCTCATGAAAGTGGATTGTTAGTAATGAATCCATAATAAATTGCAATATACGTGTGTATGTTAAGATAATTTGGTAAAGTGCGAACTTAGGTAGATAGACCCGTAAGTAGTTTTGTTCATTTGTGTTTTGAATGAAAATAAATAACGTAAAGCAGGGTTGGAAAGCATTTTATAATATTAAAAATAGCGGGCAAAGCTACGTTGTTAGCGTGTCTTAAAGTTTTTTTTTAATTCCAGTTTATGTAAAGGTAGACCTGGCAATTCAAGTAAATTCACAAATTCAGTTGGAAAATTTACTGCGGCGGTTTCTTCCATCGGTGCTTCGTTACATGAAGTTTAAATATCGGAATATATAAGTTCCATTCCTTTTCTAAGGTTTTTTCTCTTTCAGAAAATTTGTTTAACTTTTTGGGGAGTATGTTTCAATGCTACATAAGTTTCATATTCCGTTGATAGTGTTTGAACAGGTAATTCCCTCTTCCAATCCATTTGCATTGTCTATAATTTCAATTCCGCTCGTTCAACGTTTATATCCATTTCATTCCACTTGTGTAGTGTTTCAATCCCACTCGTTTTCTATTTAGTTTCTTAATTTTAGTGTTTCATATACACTTGTTCTTTAAGTTTTAGGTTTCTAGCTAAAGACGTAGACGTTAAGAGGGGGGGGGGGCAATTTTCCCCTTTTGAACCACCATTTTTACCACGTTCCTGTCCAAAGTCCTAGAAATGCCTTGTCGATAAGTTAGCCCATACTCCAAGGAAAACATATTATATATTACAGGTTTCTAGCCGAAGGGTTCGGTTAGGCCATCAAGGGGGAGAATTATTCCGTTTTTACCCCTCCCGGTAGGAATTTCCAAAAATTCCGTCTTAGAGGACGTCTGCGTTGGAGGAGGAACCTACTACATACATAATTTTAGGTCTCTATATCCAGCAGTTTGGCCAGGCCGTCAAGGGGGAAGTTTTTTCCCTTTTTACCCCTCCCGGTATGAATTTCCAAAAATACCATCTTAGGGGACGTCAACGTTGGAGAAGGAACCCAATTTAAGATCCCTTGTTCCAGCAGTTTGGCCAGGCCGTTAAGGGGGAGACTTTTCCTGTTTTTGACCCTACCTGTAGAAATTTCCAAAAATCTCATCTTAGCGGATGTCTACAATAGAGGAGGAACTTTAATACCAAATTTCAACTTCCTACCTCCAGCGGTTTGGGCAGGCCTTTAAGCGGCACTTTTCGCTTCATTAATCCGCATTTTTGCAATGTCCCTGTCCAAAAAGCACCTCCTCGGTAAGTGAGCACATACTCCAAGTAACATATGTTTTACATTTCAGGTTTCTAGTCAACTTTTACTATTTGTGCCCCTCTCGGTAGGAATTTCCGAAAATCCATCGACAGGGAATTCCAGCTTCCTAGTTCCAGCAGTTTGAGTAGGCTGAGAGGAACTTAAGTACCGAATTTCAGCTTCCTAGTTCCAGCAGTTTGGACAGGTCGTTAAGGGGCAACTTTCCCTTTTTGAGCCCCCATTTTATAACGACCCTGTCCAAAATTCAAAAAAGTATCTTTCTTTCTTTCACTCCAGGGACCCACATTTTAAGCTTCAGGTTTCTAGCCGAAGGGGTTTTTACCGGCCCCCAAGGTGAGGCTTTTTTTTTTTTTTTGCCCCTCCCTATAGGAATTTACAAAAATTCCATCTTCGCGGCTATCTGCGATGGATGAGGAACATTCATACCAAATTTCAACTGCATTGCCTAAGCGGTTTGGGCAGGCCGTTAGTGGGGACATTTTTCCCTTTCAACCACCATTTTTACTATGTTCCTGTTCCAAAATAGAAAAATTACGTTGCCGGTGAATTAGTCCTACTCCAAGGAATACATATTTAAAATTTTAGGTTGGCCAAAAGGGATTGGGCAAGCCGTCAGGAGGAGACTTTTACCTTATTTCCCCTCCCGATAGGAATTTCAAAAATTCCGTCTAAGCGGACGCCTACACAGAAGGAGGAACTCACATACCGAGTTTCCTTTTGGGATATCCTGTAGGGAATTCCAAAAATACAAACTTAGTCGATGTCCACTACAGTGGAGGAACCTTTATACCAATTTCAACTTCTTACCTCCAGTGGTTTGGGCAGGCACTTTTCCAATTTGTGAGACTGTTTATGGGGAGACTTTTCCCCTTTTTGCCCGTTCCGGTAGGAATTTCCAAAAATCCCGTCTTAGCGCACGTCTATGCCGAATATCAAGAAACCTTGTTTTAGTGGAGATATCCGTGGGGGGAGGAAAAAAAGTAGTTTTTTTGAAATTATATATTATTTTAAATGGTACTTTTTGGAAAAACGAAATTTTTTGGAAAAAGATACTTTGTTTTTACAAAGTACTTTATTTGTACTTTTTTTGCAAAAGGTATTTTTTTTTAAAAAGTTGTTTTTTTTTGGAAAAATTTATGTTTTTTGAAAAAGGTACTTTTTTTGAAAAAGGTACTTCTTTTGGAAAAGGAAAATTTTTTAGAAAAAGGTACTTTTTTTTGGGAAAAGGTACTTTTTTTTGGAAAAGGTACTTTTTTTGAAAAAGGTATTTTTTTGAAAAAATGTATATTTTTTGGGAAAAGGAAAATTTTTTAGAAAAAGGTACTTTTTTTGGGAAAAGGTACTCTTTTTTGGAAAAGGTACTTTTTTTGGAAAAGGTACTTTTTTTGAATAAGTTATTTTTTTGGAAAAATGTCATGTTTTTTGGGAAAGGTACTTTTTTTTGGAAAAGGTACATTTTTTTAGAAAAAGGTACATTTTTTGGAAAAAGGTACTTTTTTTTAAAAAAGGTACTTTTTTTGGAAAAAGGTACTTTTTTTGGAAAAAGGAATTTTTTTTGGAAAAAGGTCCTTTTTTTGGAAAAAGGTACTTTTTTTGGAAAAAGGTACTTTTTTTGGAAAAAGGTACTTTTTTCGGGAAAAGGTACTTTTTTTTGGAAAAAGGTACTTTTTTTGGAAAAAGGTACTTCTTTTGAAAAAAGGTACTTTTTTTGGAAAAAGGTACTTTTTTTTGGAAAAAGGTACTTTTTTTGGAAAAAGGTACTTTTTTTGGAAAAAGGTACTTTTTTTGGAAAAAGGTACTTTTTTTGGAAAAAGGTACTTTTTTTTAGAAAAGGGTACTTTTTTTGGAAAAAGGTACTTTTTTGGAAAAAGGTACTTTTTTTGGAAAAAGGTACTTTTTTTGGAAAAAGGTACTTTTTTTGGAAAAAGGTACTTTTTTTGGAAAAAGGTACTTTTTTTGGAAAAAGTTACTTTTTTTGGAAAAAGGTACTTTTTTTCGAAAAAGGTACTTTTTTGGGAAAAAGGTACTTTTTTTGGAAAAAGGTACTTTTTTTGGAAAAAGGTACTTTTTTGGAAAAAGGTACTTTTTTTTGGAAAAAGGTACTTTTTTTTGGAAAAAGGTACTTTTTTTGGAAAAAGGTACT